>OZ022264.1:195985431-196270431 GCA_963978885.1 Nemotelus pantherinus | reverse complement strand
GAAGAAGAGGGCAGATTACCCTCGAAATATCGATATATGTCGAATAAAAATAAATAAATCTAGCTTCAAAAAGGAAAAAATTGATTTAAATTAAAATATTTTCACAAGCTAGGAAAAAATTGGTACACAATTAAAACAATTTAGTTTATGTTGTTAGTAGAAGTCGTATCGTGAAGTGGGATATTTTTCACAGATCCTAAATGTACTAGTTTGTTTTTAGTTTTCTCATAAATATACTTTTCGAACATAGTGCAATATAATAAAAAATATATAAATCTTGATCAATTTTAACATAGAAGTTGTAAGCTTTAAATCCAGTAACATACATTACATTCTAGCTTCTAGATTCAAAATATCTGCATATTTACCCATTCAACTGGCTGACAACGTACTCAAAAATCTTAACTTACCATAAGTACGATGATTGTTTGGCCATTACAAATAAATTGAAATGTTTAGTTTATTCGCAAACATGTAGCAAAAAACCCACACATTCCTTTGCAAACACACATGACACGACGCAAAAATTACAATCCGATCTGTTATCTATGCTTCAAAACACTTTTCATGTTCTAGATACGGAATTTAATTATAAGATAATTTCACGTCAAATAATTGATGGTGTTCTGTAAGTGGTCTTTATTTGCTCGAAGTGAACGTCCACTATAATCAAGTCTTTCTAGCGAAAATAGTTCCTTTCATAAACTTGGAAATAACCATACCTTCGTGCGTGCATTTATCATTTTTCTGCATTCATTACCGGTTTCTGGTCAAGATTAATGCAAATTAGGAGACATCGTACGCAGCAATCTCTTAAGTAACTACTAGTCTTTGCGGACTTAAACGCTAACGCATGTTGGCAAATGCTTCCTTAGCATTCAGTTGTAATCATCTTTACTTACACATATCAAAATGGTTTCGATTTTACGATATCAGATGTTAAATAAATTTCAAAATAAACGTAAAATCTACAATTGCTTGACAACTTTTAAAGTAATGTTGCATATGAGAAGGATACGACGATCAGGTTTTGAGCCGATCAACAGTTACTATGGATTTACTAAATAAGAGCTCACGAGCAGATTAGAAGAGGTGAACTTAACGCGATGGTGAAGTGGAAATGTATGAGATTTGAAACTTAGTTCTTGATCTTAGGTTTCTCTCTGCACAACTCACTGCATTTAGGGACACTATAATAACATTTTAAAATTATTTTTGAAAAATTTGTCTGATTCAGTCAAAATGCGTTCGTCCTACGCCATAATGGAATCAAAATCTTTCCAAATCTACTTTTTGCATTTAAATAAATTTTTTGTTCTGTTATAATAAATTGAAATTAAAAAATTAAAGTTGCTGCGAATTTTAGGTGTTAGGATAAATCAGCAATCATCGAGCAGTTACTATTGAATTATCTCTGATTGAATCTTATATTAAGATTCAGAGATGAATACTATGCACTAACTAAAGTACCGACCTTAGGGTTGCCAGATTACCTCTCACGATTTTCTCCCAGAATTTTTTTAAAATACCCCAAAATCTACTGCAACGCCGAAAAAATCCTCCATGCGAATTTTCCAAAGTTAAGTTACGTTTTTTTAAGGCGAAAGATTTATTCGACATACAAGAGAAGCCAGTATCGTTTAATAAGTCTCAACTCTGTCCTGCTTAAGATTTTGGAAAGGATCATTGATTACCATATTAAAAGATTAATCAATCCTGTGCTGATTTCGCAGTCACAGCACGCTTATGCCAGAGGTTAGTCGGTTGAGACTGTTCTTCACGTTCTCATTGAGCAAGTTGAGAAATCTCTTGCTCTAAAGGAATATACGCTCGCCGCCTTCTTGGACATCGTGGAGGCCTTCAACAACGTAAAGCCTAACACAATTGTTGAGGCACTCTCAGCGCTGCACGTAGATGAGCGGCCGATTACAGCTTCTCAAATGTAAAGTGGTAACCTCTTCCTCGGGGAATGCCAGCGTAAGATGAGGAGTCAGTACGGGCACACCTCAGGGTAGAATCCTCTGTTGACATACTTTCACGTTGGAGTTGTGAGTGCGGCTTGAATGTGAATCCCAGCGAAATGGAGCTAGTATTGTTTACAAGGAAGTACAAAGTTCACTTTTTTGAGTTGAACATATGGGGTCTCAATTGAACTGAGCCAGAGGGTCAAGTATTTAGGGCTCATCCTTGACTCGAAGTTACTATGGACCTACAATGTAACAGAAAGAGCTCGGAAAGCTTTCAACGCATTTTACTGCTGTAAAAGAGCCATAATAGTGAATTGAGGATTACAGCCTCGTACTGTTGCTTGGCTTTATACTGCTGTGGTTGAACCAAATCTATTGTTTGGGGTAAGCAGCTTGAAAAAGTGCGGAGGATGGCTGCACTACTTGTAACTGGAGCGCTCCGCTTCACCCCTACTAAGGCGCTTTTGTGCTGCTACATTGGATGCCAACCAATCTAATGATCTCGCAGCAAGCGAATCTAGCTACCGTGAGACTGAATTGCATCTCAGCATGGAATAGAACAGAGTTTGGTATATTTTGACACGGCTGTGGAGGTTCTTTAGACATGACATTAAAAAAGCTCACGCAAGCGCATAAAAATGAGCTGCTGTGGATTGAAAATCAAGCACGTGGGAACATGGCGTCTGCTAATAAAGTACATTAAAATCCCAGTGTAGGTGGAGTAGTGAACTTCAGTTAAGTATTATCTGCTTTAACCAGGAAGGCGGCAGGTATGATTGACGGTCTAGTCTAGTGCCTTCACAAGCATTTAAACTATGCAATATCATTATTGCGAGAAAAATATGGCAATAATGACCAGCTTGCTGACTTTTACATGAAACAGCTGATGAATATAAGTCTAGTCGGATCTGAAAAAGATGTCAGCGTCCTCAGAAAACTGTATATTTAATTTGAGTTGTGCATACAATCACTCTCATAGTTAGAAATTATTACCCGAATACTAATCGAACACGAAAAACCCTTTTTCCCCAACTGGGACGCAAGGGCGGCAGTCTTTGGGCGGCTTTTGCTCGCGAAGAAAAAAAAGGTCGCGGGTGGGCGCCACTCGCTTCTATGACAAAGACTGCCTCGCTACCGTCACCCTGAAGCGAGAAGAGGAAGACGATATTAAGCCTTTTAACCGCTCGCGACTCGAGTAAGAACTGACCCCCGAATTTTTTGGATTTCGCGTCTTTTCACTTAGTCGCCCTTTCACTCTGAAGGTTATTTCACTTTCGTTTCTATTTTTACAATACGTACGATTTATTATTGACTACTATTTTCCTTTTATACAAACGACGCTATGAACGCTCTACCGGGTGGGGTAGTATTCTCTTAATCTACACACACGATTTCGTTTTTCTTTTTTAAATTTATATACATTATTCACTTACAACTATCTGACCTGATTATCCACTAGATCTGTGCTGCAGTTCACGTTGCCGGTTCGCTCGTTGGGGCCCGTTCGAATCTTCTGTTAGCGCTAATATCCCAGGATCACACTCCTCCTTCGTCCACTATTCTTCTCCACGCCGCTATTTAGCTCGTTTCACTAGAGTATTGCTTATTCCTCCTTCGGATGCTCCAATCCTCATATTTTTCACTTCGCACAAATCACTGATGATTAATATTCACCTCTGCCACAATCGCTCGATCAGGTTCAGTCATGTAACAAGAAGAAATACAAATTTTCCTATCAGATCGTCAGCTATCCTTCAGCACGTCTATCACCCTTACCGGTCAAAATCCAAGAGACCGATCCGATCTGTCGATTCCATAAATTTTTCATTTCGACTTTTTCATTTCCCGCTAAAGCGGCTTTTCTCCGACCGTTGTAGGTTTTTGAACTCGGAGAATGATTCGAATTGGAAATTTCAATTCAATCTGCAGTATTTCCACTCGTCCATTTTTGGTACAATTTCAGTACCGCTTTTTCCTTTAGTACCATTTTAAATCGAACTGTTATTTCGCACTCTGTTGTTGTGGTAGGTCGCGGTCGAATTGACGTTTAGTCTCTTGCACCCTATGTGGACACTTATTGACAGCTAGTGTACAGCCTGGTAGCGCCTCCCGAGTCACATTTAGGAGGATCCCGCATTCCAAATCGAATCCCCGCACCAACGCGAAAATGGCTCAATCGAAAGGCGAACGCCCTGGATCAAATGGTGTTGAAAACGGCAACAAAGACGACCAATGGGAACAACTCGGAATCGCGGCCTGGAGAACACTTGAATCGCCCCCACAGAACTCCCATTCCGGCCATTGAGGATTCATCGCTTCCAGACGCTCAGGGATAATCCAAAAGAGCAATCTGAGGTCTACGGTAAGTTAATGTTATATTCTGCCTTGTAGTCGCATTTATTTCTCGCGATGGGCCGAATACTGGCATGGTTCCAGTCGGTTGCACCTGACGTGTGCATACTGTTCGCGATCCCTCATTCCAAATCCTTGCGGTTGTCGGGTGTTTTCCTGCGTTAATCGGTTGTGATCATCTGTCCCACAATTCGCCGCCCTGCATCGAATAGTCCTCTACGCGAGTCGCGATTTCTTCTACGCTACGGCCCTGATAATTAACTTACTAGCTAGAATCGGTGAGTTACTCCTGGGCGACTAACTACCCTCTACCATTCTTACTTTCGAAGATTGGTAGAGGGTATATTTTTTTTTTTTTTTATTTATAATTTCGGCGGGTCGCGCGTGATGTCTGTTGGTTCCGACCGTGACACCCCCCTCGCTTCAGAGGATTCCGCGGGAATTCTCGACAATCATCTTTAACGATCAATCCTATTAAGCAACTCCCCGTTCCACTTCAACCGTCAACTCGCTCGCTCGCGTATCAAACACCTACCCCTAGCTTGAATTTTACAAGTCTCTACTTCACATGTTCATTCACGCTTACGAAATCACCCATTCACTCACTCAAATAATCGATGTACAAACAGAGCAACAGATCGATACAACTCACCTCCTTTCAAATACGACTTGGGACCTATACGTTTATTTTCCATTCAACAAACTTGCCTACATGCCTATAACGCTGTATCATAGTGTCTTGGTCATCGCTGGGATGTCTAGTTCTACCTTCAATGATGCAATTTTTGAAACGGCAATATCGTTACACTGTATGTTCGGCCTATTTAATCCGCAGAAAATTCGTAGTTCTATTTTGAAATTGACTCAACTACCAATTTACATTTGATCATTTTACTTTCTAAATGAGAAATTCTTCTGTGTATACTTGACAATTCCTGCTTGACTTTGTGCATGTGATATTTCGTGTTGTAGTCAGAACTTGGTGATGGTTATTACCCCCCTCCACATCACGACACTAATCCTGTTTGTACTCGGTTTTAGGACACCACACACACAGCCACTACCATGGGATGATGACACACAAATCGGCCAAAAAGAACGAACTTGCAAAAAAAATGACAAGAGTATCACGAAGCCCCCGGAATAACGACGATCACCACCCACTCCCCGCCGAGAAACAAAATGGTAATTTTTTTTTCAATCAAAGTATTCTAATCTTAGATTTTATACTGTAATACCTGCCTTATGCCGAACTATTTTTTTTTTTGAAAAACTAATCTCTTTAGCGAATCCCGCTCTCCTTTATGACGTAAAGCTTTTCTTAAATCTATACCTCCACCCCCCCTAACCTATCGCGCTTATGGGCTATTACCACCACCTCTATCTACTATGATACCTACACTAGAGCTCCATCACCACTATCCTATCCTACTTATGAACTAATCCCGCCACCATCAGAAAACGCTCAACTTAGTTTCCTAAAACTCAAACTCTATCCCTATTATTGGAAATCTTCAGACCATTATCAACCCTAGATATTACCACTACCTCACCTATACAGCCCCCTCGGGTTTCACTATCGTTCGCAATGTATGGCTTGAGATCTCTTGCATGCCAGTTGCCTGCAGATTTCCCCTTCGTATCGACCAGCTCGAAAGTCCATGAAGACGTTTTCTCCTTGATAATATAAGGACCAACGAACGCGGGGGCCAATTTTGCAGCGAAATTTTTAGTGGCGTCGGACAAGACATAATTTTTCTTCCAGACTTTATCCCCGATCTGAAACGCCACCTCCCTACGTCGCAAGTCATACCGCCCTTTACTAGACTTTGCCGCCTTGGCCATTCTCCTCACCACTTCCTTTCGAATCCTCCAAGGTCTCCGCGTTCTTCGATGGAGAGAAATCCGACCGCCCACTCCCTGGGGGCTCCACCTCTTCCCTGAAAGTTACCATCTCCCTCCCGAAATTCAGAAAATAAGGGGAGTAACCCGTGACTTCATGTCAATAAGTGCGCAGGGCGCACGCAATTTTTGCCAGGTAAAGATCCCATGAGCGATGATTGTCAGCAACGTAGCACCGAAGCATACACTTTATGTCCTGGTTACGCCGTTCGGCCGGATTTGCCTGAGGATGGTAGAGGGCGGTATAGCTCACCCGCGCTCCATATTCCTCTACCGCTTTCCGAAATTGTTTGCCAGCGAATTGTACTCCATTGTCGCATACTATCACTTTTGGTACCCCGTAGATCAGAAAGACATTTTCCTCCAATAATCGGAAGACAGCGGACGCGGTAGCTGTTCGTACCGGCAGTATGACCGAATACTTAGTCACGTAGTCAAGGATCGTCAGGATATAAGAGTATCCACGCGTTGACCTAGGAAGGGGTCCTATTAGATCTACGCACACCATCTCCCAGGGAGATTTGGCCTCCCCTGCCCTGGTAGACATCAATCCAACTGGAGCTTTTCTCTCAATTTTGCACGCCTGGCACACTTTACACCTTCGCACATAGCTCCGGATATAGGCCAATAAAAATTTTGCGCTACACGCGCCACCGTTCGTGCAATCCCCATGTGCCCTGCCTTCGGGTCGTCATGACACCGATGAAGTATGGTTCCCCTCTCTGCTTTTGGCACAACTCTCTTCCACCCATGATCAACCCCCGCCACTCCTCGCCTGCTCGGACATTGTTTCCATAACCCGTTCTCCACGACCTTCCAATTTGAGAACCTGTCAGGATTCGCACTTACTTCCGCCATCATCTTTGCATACCAAGGCTCCGCTTCTTGAGAGGACAAAACACAGTCTACTTGGGCGATCGCTCGAGATAGTGCGTCTGGTACTAGGTGCTCTCTCCCCTTTCGGTGTATAACCTCAAAGTCGAATTGCTGAAGCCTTACTGCCCATCTGGCCAATCTTCCCGTTGGATCTTTTAGACTATTCAACCATACCAGAGAATGATGGTCAGTTATGACCACGAAACGTGTCCCCTCGATGTATGGTCGAAGCTTTTCAACAGCCCATAGCACCCCCAAGCACTCCTTCTCAGTCGTGGAGTACTTCCTCTCCATTTCCGACAGCGCCCTGCTCAGATAGCATACAACTTTTTCTCCCGTTGGGTGCGCCTGACTCAACACCGCTCCGATGCCTACGTCTGATGCGTCCGTCTGCACCTTGAACGGCAGGTCAAAGTCTGGACATGCTAAGACTGGCGCTGTTGATAGTTTCTCTTTGCAGGACGTGAAAGCTTGCTCGCACTCTTCCGACCAGACAAATTTACGGCCCTTCTTCAACAGGTCACTGAGAGGAGCCACCATCGTCGCGTGACCCGGGATGAATTTTCGGTACCACGACACCATACCAAGAAGTCGTCTAACCTGCTTCACCGTCGTGGGCCGCGGAAACTCTCTGATAGCCTGAACTTTCTCGGGATCTACGCTAAGTCCCTCCCTGTCCACCAGGTACCCTAAATATTTGAGCTGCGACCGGCAAAACTGGCATTTCTCTCGCGACACACGTAAGCCCGCTTCTCTTAATCTAACAAAAACCTCCTGAAGAACCTCCATGTGCCTACTAAACGTTTCTGTCACTATAATTATATCGTCCAGATATGTAAATACAAATGGTTCCAGTTGCGGACCCAAAACGGTGTCGATAAGGCGCTGCCACGTCGCACCAGAATTATGGAGACCGAATGGCATTCTCAAAAAATGAAATAATCCTCTACCGGGCACGGTGAATGCTGTGTATTGCCTGGATCCTTCAGCCATCGGCACTTGCCAGTACGCTGACTTGACATCCAGCGTCGACAAAAACTTGGCGTTACGCAATTTCTCCAAGGTGGTCGAAATGTATGGTAATGGATATGCATCCTTCTCTGACACGGCATTTAATTTGCGAAAGTCTACGCAGAATCGATACGATCCGTCTTTCTTACGAACGAGCAGTATGGGAGATGACCAGGGACTCGACGATGCTTCGACCACTCCATTTCTTAGCATTTCGTCCAACTCTTCATTGATCTCCCTCTGAACTGAAGGAGATACCGGATAATACCTTTGCTTTATAGGTGATGCCGTGGTATTAATTACGTGCTCCACAGATTTCGCGCAGCCCAGACCATCTCCCATTAACCTAAACTGCTCTTCCAACATATCCGTTAAGACCTTGGTTTCCTCACCCGTCAATTGTGACCGTCCGCGCAGTGCACCCCCGCTATACAGCTCCGCAGTCGCAACGAAACTCCACTGCTGACCCCTCATGTCTAATACCACACCGAACTTCTGCCAGAAATCTACCCCCAATATTACTTCGTGAGGTATCGATGGCACGATCAATGTCTCCAACCAATACTCACGATTATTCAAAGAAAATTTCAATCGCGCCTCACCAGCCACAGCGCAAGTCATCCCATTCGCCAGTCGAATTTCTCCAACTCCCTCTCGACCCAAAGTCGCCCCAATTTCTTCTAATTGAGTCCAACCCTTCCCACCGACTATTGTCTTACTTGCTCCCGAATCTAGGAGACCATCCATGGTAATACCCTCAATCTCCACTCGTAGATGCGGACGGCTATCCTGGACACTTTTGACCAGCGCGTACTCTACCACTGGTTGGGGTACTTCTTGCTGCGGCCTCTGATCTGTGCTCGCTCGACCACCTAGCGAGCACGTCGGTCGTTTCCCGAAGTTTCTCTGCTTGATCTGGCCCTCGATCCTTGGCCTTGGCTCACACTTCGGCAATCAGGACAAGCAGAGCGCATGACTCCCTGACGTCCACACCCGAAACAGCGACGAGGCTCCCGACAGTCCCTCGACATATGCCCTTCACGTTTACAATTCCAGCAGAGCATCTGATGCTGTGTTGTTACTGCCGCTACCGTATCCCCGATCCTTGTGCCCATGTATGCCAAATCCGGCTCCAGACAACGTCTAGATCGTGTGCTCGGAGGCACGAACGCTGCTACTGAAGCCCTCGTCGCGTCCAGCGTTCGGCCCATTTGTACCAGTTCTGCAATCGAGGTCACCGGTTTCAAACTCAACTGCTGCTGGTAAAAAGGCGCTATATTACGACGTAGTATGCGTAATTTCTCCACCTCTGAACAGTCCGTCTTCAAACGACTAAACAGGCGCTCCATTATAGCGACGTATACCCCAATCGATTCACTCTCTCCCTGCGTGCGTTTTCGAATCTCCTCCCAAAGCCTGTCTTCATAATCGGAGGGTAGGAATTCTGCCTTGAGTTCGACCACTAGTTCATCCCAAGACGCTACTAAGTTTCGGTTAGCCCGAAACCATATCAATGCACGGGAGTCGAATAAGTCAACAGCCGCTCTGAACAATTGAGGTTTTGTGAGTCCCCTCGCTAGTCGTAATTCCTCAACTCGTTCCAAGAAAGCGTTCACGGACCCTGACGCATCTCCGCTGAACTTCAGCCCCCATTTTGCTACCTCCGCAAGACTAGGTGTTCTTGTTTCCTGTCACACCACCGTGATCGGCATGTCCTCCTCAACATCTTGTTCGTCATCGCTCTCTTCCTCCGTCTTAGAAACAAAGGTCCCCATTGCGAGGATGAACCGATTCCTGAGCTCCTTGACTACCTCTATATGTTCTGGCGTCGTGGCCCGCATACGTCCTAAACGACGAAAAGCAAACTCTACCTTGACCCGAATCTTCAGATATTCAGACGCGATCCTGTCTCCTGATACCTTCGCCACCAACTCTTCAATCTCCGCCGCTTTCGCTACAAGCTCCGCATGATCCGTCTCATACTCGAACGGGTAAGCTGCCTCCACGTATGAGGTATCCAGCGCTGATTCTGACTTGAGAGTTGCTCTTAGCGTCTTTCGCATGCCCTCCACATTATCCGCTGGGAATCCACGGATGGCGAGCTCATATATGAGCTCGTCTTTGCTCAGTCGATCGACTAGAATCTTCATCACGATTTCCTAGAATACAAATCTACTCTACACCGCCTCGCGTTCAATATATTTATGCTATTCCCTATAATAGACTTCCTATTGAAACTGCCAAACTAAATATTTTCTCCACCAAAGGCCTTCGCCACGTTCTACCGACCACCTATTAATCTTTCACTATATGGCCCCTGTCACTAAAGCCGAAAATGTTCACACACACTCCTAAATTCAGCTTTACCCTCACTTCACACACTTCTCACACTACATTCACCCTACGCTTTCACTCGGTTGCAAAATTCAAGCCTGAAAATAATATATCTATTTCGATATCTTCAGAACTCCAAAAAAATATATATATATAATTCAATGTTGATGTTTTCTCAATAAAAATATACTAACTATTTGCTTCTTGAAATATATTCGACTACGATTTGCACTGTTCACACTCTATGTAATAAATTTTTGTGGCGCATATATTCAAACGCTCCGCGGACTTTGAAAACCTTCCCACAATTTGGGACTGAGAAGCTACAATTTTCTTCCGTACCGTTAATAACCGCAATCCCGTTATTAGTGGCCCCACGTTGGGCGCCAATTTGTTACCCGAATACTAATCGAACACGAAAAACCCTTTTTCCCCAACTGGGTAGCAAGGGCGGCAGTCTTTGGGCGGCTTTTGCTCGCGAAGAAAAAAAAAAGGTCGCGGGTGGGCGCCACTCGCTTCTATGACAAAGACTGCCTCGCTACCGTCACCCTGAAGCGAGAAGAGGAAGACGATATTAAGCCTTTTAACCGCTCGCGACTCGAGTAAGAACTGACCCCCGAATTTTTTGGATTTCGCGTCTTTTCACTTAGTCGCCCTTTCACTCTGAAGGTTATTTCACTTTCGTTTCTATTTTTACAATACGTACGATTTATTATTGACTACTATTTTCCTTTTATACAAACGACGCTATGAACGCTCTACCGGGTGGGGTAGTATTCTCTTAATCTACACACACGATTTCGTTTTTCTTTTTTAAATTTATATACATTATTCACTTACAACTATCTGACCTGATTATCCACTAGATCTGTGCTGCAGTTCACGTTGCCGGTTCGCTCGTTGGGGCCCGTTCGAATCTTCTGTTAGCGCTAATATCCCAGGATCACACTCCTCCTTCGTCCACTATTCTTCTCCACGCCGCTATTTAGCTCGTTTCACTAGAGTATTGCTTATTCCTCCTTCGGATGCTCCAATCCTCATATTTTTCACTTCGCACAAATCACTGATGATTAATATTCACCTCTGCCACAATCGCTCGATCAGGTTCAGTCATGTAACAAGAAGAAATACAAATTTTCCTATCAGATCGTCAGCTATCCTTCAGCACGTCTATCACCCTTACCGGTCAAAATCCAAGAGACCGATCCGATCTGTCGATTCCATAAATTTTTCATTTCGACTTTTTCATTTCCCGCTAAAGCGGCTTTTCTCCGACCGTTGTAGGTTTTTGAACTCGGAGAATGATTCGAATTGGAAATTCCAATTCAATCTGCAGTATTTCCACTCGTCCATTTTTGGTACAATTTCAGTACCGCTTTTTCCTTTAGTACCATTTTAAATCGAACTGTCATTTCGCACTCTGTTGTTGTGGTAGGTCGCGGTCGAATTGACGTTTAGTCTCTTGCACCCTATGTGGACACTTATTGACAGCTAGTGTACAGCCTGGTAGCGCCTCCCGAGTCACATTTAGGAGGATCCCGCATTCCAAATCGAATCCCCGCACCAACGCGAAAATGGCTCAATCGAAAGGCGAACGCCCTGGATCAAATGGTGTTGAAAACGGCAACAAAGACGACCAATGGGAACAACTCGGAATCGCGGCCTGGAGAACACTTGAATCGCCCCCACAGAACTCCCATTCCGGCCATTGAGGATTCATCGCTTCCAGACGCTCAGGGATAATCCAAAAGAGCAATCTGAGGTCTACGGTAAGTTAATGTTATATTCTGCCTTGTAGTCGCATTTATTTCTCGCGATGGGCCGGATACTGGCATGGTTCCAGTCGGTTGCACCTGACGTGTGCATACTGTTCGCGATCCCTCATTCCAAATCCTTGCGGTTAATCGGTTTTCCTGCGCTAATCGGTTGTGATCATTTGTCCCACGATTCGCCGCCCTGCATCGAATAGTCCTTTACGCGAGTCGCGATTTCTTCTACGCTACGGCCCTGATAATTATTTTACTAGCTAGAATCGGTGAGTTACTCCTGGGCGACTAACTACCCTCTACCATTCTTACTTTCGAAGATTGGTAGAGGGTATATATATTTTTTTTTTGTTATCTATAATTTCGGCGGGTCGCGCGTGATGTCTGTTGGTTCCGACCGTGACAAAATACCACTGCAGAGTTATCACATGATGCTTAAATTTTTAATCATGAGCAAAGCGTACATACTATATATATCGCGCAAAGAACGTGATTTGCGATATTTTCTCACTAATCGCGAGAAATAGAGAGCAATATCCTAGACGAAGTTGAAAAAGACAGAAAGTACCCTGCCAAGCAGCGCTTCTACGATGAGATACGTTTTATCATTCCCACTAGACAATGTGCATGTGCTTTGTCAAAGAGACTCTTCTAACGAATGACGATTTACACAATATTGATTTTCTTAACGCCTATTCTGAGTATTAAAATGGTAAGCGATAAGATAGTTAAAGCGGCATACTACTTTCGATACTATTTGAAGAGGAAAAATAATATCTCCGACATTTTTATCCAATCCACTACAGATAATTGCGTTTGTTGCCAGCGAATGTTCGTTGCGCTTACTGTTTCTTAATGGAATTATTCGCACGCCACCGCACTCTCACCTACCAGCGACACAACTATGTATGTATATTCTTACCTGTCATTTGAGATATGCTTCTCTCAACTTTGTATATAATGAAGTGAACTTATTTCGTTTTGGCTTTTTCATCCATCCATCCACCACTCCTTACCCTTCTCTGCCATCAGGCAAATATTGCATTCTTTCTACGCTATCTGACGCTATCTATAGTATGTACGCTTTGTCTATTTGCGCATCGCATATTATCGGAAGGGCGACTCAGATGACGTGTCAACTGCAGTTGATGATGTCTTGAAAGCAAATTCGACGCATCAAAACTACAGTGGGACTAAAGCTGAAGCAGTAAGCTCTGTTGAAGCAAAATTAACGAACAAAACTATTAGGGATATGTTAACGTTTATCAAAAGAGAAGTTTGCGCACGAAAAATTGTTCGACGACAAGGTAATGAGTGACAAGGCCAAGTCATTAAATGATGGACCGAGTACGACCACTGGGCTATTTGCGTCGAAATTCCCAGTATTGTGTTTTCTGTAAGTCAGCGAGCCACATGACAAGGAATTGTGATGCAGATATGATAATTACACAACAAAAAGCCGTACTGAATTCAGATGGTCCATGCTATTGGTGTGGTATTGGTACTTACATCAATTTAATCTGCATTCTAAGCAACTCCCCAGTCCATACTTCTTCTAACAGATGCTGCCCGGTCTGGAAAGGCGAGGAGCAAATTTAAGAAATTGCAGCCATTAAAATTATTTCCTATTTTGAAGCAAGAAAAGTCGTGGAGAATGCAAACACTTTCCATCTTCTGCATGAGGAAGAACTTAGTTCATACCCATCCCTTCTCGATAACAGTGCTCTGTCTAAAAGAAATGCCCAGAAGCAAATCAATTTCATACTAACAAAAAAAAAATGTTCTCTGATGTTTTAAAAATATACCGAGCGGTAGTCAACTCTTCCATTAAAAGACTCCTCTTCCAAACAAAAAACGGAATCAACTCCTATCTTTACCACCCTCAATTACTTCATCATTAGCTAGTTCGAAAAATTCCTGAAACCTCTTCTGGTCAACAACAAGGTCGACACTTTAATTCAAAACAAAGATACCATATCTAATAACTAAGAATACGTTCTGAACAACGAGAACTACAACATCCCTATTTTATCAGAAACTCTGCTATCACACGAACACAATAATCTCAACCCAATAAGGGGTTTCAACATGATCTCCAAGAGTAGATCTAGTAACAGAAGTGGAGGTGTCTGTCTACTGATTAAGAAAAACATCGAATTCCATGAGGTTCAAATATACTCTTCTCTTGAAGTAGCGGCAATCACTACCATCAACCTGAGAGATAATTTACTCATCCTTTCTATGTATTGCCCCCCAGACTTGAATCACAAAGTATTCTATATGGAACTTAATAAAATAATTACTTTAGCATCGGGCACCAGAAATTTCATCTTTGGAGGTGACCTCAATGTCAGGAATAGGTGCTGTGTTAACCATCAAAACAACTCGAAAGGTACTAAGCTCGTACAACTTTTCCACAACCATAATTTAGTCTTTTTAATAACGGAAGTAAAACCTTTGTTACTGGGTCTAGATCTGGGAGAAGGGGCTTCTCAACTCCAGACGTCACCTTCGGCTATTTCATGCCCAAGAATATCAAGTGGAGCACAAGCTTAGACCATATAAGCAATAGTGGGCACATACCCATCACTATCTCCTTCAGAACCAAATGTTGTTCAAAACTCAGAGGGAACATAGTATCAAAGAAAATTCTCGATATCATCCCAAAACATAACTTTACAGAAAACTGCCGTACCATACCCTCAGACTTCAAGGATATAGTAACACAAAACCAAGCAACCAATTTAAAGTTCAAACACTCTAAAAAACATTGGTGGAATGAGGACCTTCAGCGATTGAGGAACACAAAAAAATCCGCCTCCAAATTTCGGAGTTGTATGGTTTCCTGAGAGCCAAAACGGGGTGGGAAAAAAAGGTAAAAGAGGCCAGAAGATATAACTGAGTGAATAAATTAACACAGATCGCTCTCAAAGGAAAAATAATGCAGTTTTGCAATTTCGCTTGAAATGAAAATAAGTGGTTCTTCCAGCACTCCTCCTTTTGGAATCCAAAAAATGATCTTGAAAATCTTAATTTGATCAAAAATAAAAACCCTCTGAGCTCCCTTGAGTTTGATTTAGTCCCCAAACCATCTCATTAAATAATTCTGACTCAACAAGAACTGACGGATACCCTTTTCATACAGAAAAAAAGTTGGCCCCTGGTTCAGACCTTATTACCTATGACATGTAAAATGCAATGATTTCTATCAGCTCCAGCATCCTTTTGAATGATTTAAATGAAGTAGTCAGTCCCGACTCCATTCCAACGGAATTCCTAAAAATCAAAACCTCCCCGACTCTCAAACCAGGAGAAAACCCGAAGGAACGGCCAAGCAATACACCGATCTCGCTCCTTAATGTTGTGGTTAAAATAATCAACAGGATAATCAAAGACAGATTAATTGCTAACTGTAAAGTTCTTGAGAGACTCCCCTCCAACTCGCATGCTCATACGAAAAATAAGTCAATTAGCACATGTCTAAACATGATAGACTACTCGATATGCTAGGCAAAAAGAAGTCACCAGTGTGTCATGCTCCTCACACTAGATAAATCAAATGCATATGAGAATGTAGATACCTCCTTGCTCAATTCATGTCTCAATCATTTTAACATTCCCCCTGAATAAAGCTACTGGATCTTGTCTTTCCTCAATTTCAGATGCTTAGAGCTAGGCTCAGTAAATGTCCAAATCAATAATGGCATCCCACAAGGGAATGTCCTGAGCCACTACTCTTCAACATGTACACCTCCAAGCGTCACTATAACACAAATTGTGAAAACATCATCCAGTATGCAGATGACTTTGTTATTATGGTGGCTGATAAAAACAAACAAATCTGCTTCAATCTCCATTCGACCTGAAACATCCACTCAACCCGGATGTACGCAAAGGAATTCTAGTGAATAGGAATCAATCCTCCAGTTCAAAGATTAAACTGGATAAGCGGATATCCAGTGACCAACTGACATCAAATTCCTATGGAGAACAATAAAGTTTAACTACTCAGACAAGAACTTACTGAGCATGAAAGTCAACTCTATTCAACCGGAGATAAATGTCATTAAAAGAGTCACAGGAACCAAAAGCGGTGTCCCACCTGTCAAAAGCCTTATCCTCTACAAATCTTTCTTAAGAGCGAAAATTGAAAACCACCTTTCCACCTATACAAACTCTTTTGACTACGTCCTTAAGGGCTCTGACTCAGAAAAGGCGAAAAATTTCAAAAGATACTTCGGAGTTGCCAATCAAACATCTAGCATGATTGCCTTCGATATGGCAATTGAACTTCTTATAATCGATAGGGCCCAGTCCATACTTGCGAAGGAACTCCTCAAAATTAAGATAACCGACTCCTTTCTATTCCACAACCTGACTAGACTTGAATCAAACTCCAGGTACTCAGCCATCTACAAAGAGATTCAAAAATGTCTTTGACAGAGTTCAACCCCAAGGTAGCCCAATTCCCCCGTCCAACCTCTCCCTCGCTGCGAAAAGCAAAGGCTCTTTCAAAAAATTAGAGAAAATGGACACCGGAAATCTGCTTGTGGAATACAATAATTTAATTAATGAGACCCATATTTTAGCTGATGGCGCGAAGTCCTGCTTCAGAGTGGGTTGTGCCTTCCGGGTTTTGAATAGAGTCTCCTCAGAAATCTTCGCCTTCAGTTCACACTCTTCAATAATAAACGCTGAATTAACTGCTATTTTCCTCGCGGTATAACCTGCAATAAATGGAAGGAGAAGCAATATTCTGTTACTGACAGACTGAAACCAAGCGTGTTTAGAACTTACCAATAACCCTCTGAACGAACCCATCATCAACCAAATCTATAGTATGTGTGCACAAGAACCTCAAATCAAGATAAAGGTCATGTGGATTTCAGGTCATAAAAACTTAAAAGACATGGACCTAAATGTGATCTGCAATATGCAATATCTGCAACGAAATTCGCTGTCTCAAGTTGCATTTTTAGTCTCTGCAACGGCTGTAGTAAATATCAAAATTTTTTGATATTTGGTGGGCGGAGCTAGTGGTCGACGACCACGTTGTTGTGTCTGTTGGGATTTTGAAACTAGAATGGAGATCTCATTTGAATTTAGTGTAACGTAATGGTAACATAATTCGAAATCATTGATTTAACGGACTGGATTGTTTATGAATATGTTCAACAAGAGTCAGTTAGCATACCTCATGATTCCGTTAATGTTTTACATATTTCAGGAAATATTTATGAACGTAAAGAATAGATGTGAAACTAAAATATCTTTAAACATTTGGCAGCAACGGATGTTTCGTTAATTTTCAGGTACCTCTATTATAATTCTATGGGAAAAATATATTTGAAAAGAAACCATGTTTGCCAATATTCCGGTTTACAACATTTTTTTTATCATTAAGATTCACAGTTGCGATTAGCCTGAGAACTATCTGTCTCTCAGGGTTTTCAACATTTGCAGCCCTCGTTGGGGTGTCGTTTAGTGCACCTCGAAAGCAATTTGCATACAGTTATTAAAAAAAGGAAAAATACCCTAAAAGGATAATAAATAATCAATTAAAGCGTATAAATAGGAGGTTCAGGTTTAGTTCAAATTTAGATTCATTGACACTGAACAAGAGAAAAGATCACGATATATATTTACAAAGTTTTTTGTTTGAATTAGAATATTTCGCTTGTAATCATTGCTAAGCAAAATGTGTTCCATCCAAAATAACGAAACTTGGCGCGAATTTTTTTTCACTTTTTCAACAATCGCCAGAGCTTTGGCAAGTAAAAAATGACATATTTAAAAACAAACAAAACAAAATGCTTGCATGGGGGAAGCTTTCTAGCTATCTAGCGATACATCCCGAAAGCAATGTAGAAGCTTTAAAACAAAGAGAAAGAAACATTCGGAGTGTCTATCGGCGGGTAATAAACAAAGTAGAAAAAGCGAAAAATCGGGTGCTAGTGCGGGCGACATATACGTACCTAGCATTTGGTACTTTGACTAGCTGAATTTTTTGCGAGATCAAAAAATTACGTTACCAACTATTTCGAGCATAGATATTGAGCCGCAGGACGAAACGATTGTGAAAGGAGCGGTAGGTATAAATATTTCAACTTGAAACATTAATCAATTGGAAAATATATATATTTGCAGAAAAAACTTTTGCATATTGCGAAGAAACGGTGAACCATTGAGGAGCTGATGGAAAGGAGGAACAGTATCCTGAAAGATGCTGTACAATGTGTTACATCGGAGACGAAGGATGAGGCAGCGGTATACGCAGACGCCTGGGCCGCATCGTATCGAAAACTAAAACCGATGAAACAGATATATGCAAAACAAGCAATGGACCACATATTGGTAATGGGGCAGTTGAATAAGTGTACGTTCAACTTCGCTGCGCCTCCACCAACACCAAGCTTCGGAACGGACCCTTTGCAGGATTTAAATGCATCGACAGCTGTTGAAGCATTGATGCATCAGATGCAATACGTGTGGAAGAAGTACCGCACGTGCAATACGTAGCGGTAGAAGGGACTTATGAAACAATTGCTGAATTGTTGCAGGACAGTTCCTACAACAAAATATACTATTAGAAATATATAAATATAATATTAGAAATACAAAAATTATATTAGAATTTAATTACTTTTTGTTTAACTGAAGCTTACTAGAAGCAGATAGCTTTGTTTTTTTTTATTAATTTGGGATAAATAATTTTGGGATAAATGAAGTTATGGATTATTCAGAAATTTCACATGAAATTTCTGAACGCAAAATTGCGACGCACACTGTACTTACTGTACATTGCCAACAACGATCTTGGAAATTTTCAGGAATTTACTGTTGTCGGCTGAGGTGAGGGGACCTCGTGGTGTGAACAGGAGTCGTTCTAGATTCGTAACCGGAGGTGGTCGAGAGGTGTTTTGAGAGCCGTAGCGAGGGAGGTGGTCAAAAAGTCGTGGCAAGAAGTGAATGTCAAGCAGCCGCGGGCTCATGTTTAACGTTCCTGAGAGTTTCCACGGAAAATATCTTGTTGAATCGCCCAAGAACCAGTGGCGTGCTGTTCATGGAAGCAAGGGAAGCATTGCTTCCCTTACACTTTTGCTGATATATGTTTTAGTTTCATATTTTTCGAATTCGCGAAAAAAAAATCGTGAATATGAATTTTCTACAAAAATTTTCCCAAAAACTAATAGTGAACATATCACGTAACTAAGGTGGTAACACCACAAAATGATCATCACTAGCGAGCCAAGAGCACGCATGGAAGCAACGAAAAAATTGCATCTACCAGCATTTAGTTCATTCCATGCAGACTGGATTGTGACGTCATAGAAAAAAAAGTGTTTGTACTATCTATTTGGAAGCAATGAAGAATTTGCTTCTCAGGGGAAATTCTCGTCTCAAGAGAGACTCTGAAAGAGAAGCCGCGTACGTATGGAACTTATTGCCATGTTCCCCTTACGCGTAGCAGACTACATTGCAATCATTGTACTTTGCTTGTATTATTTGTTTTTTTTTAACTGAGTATGTTATACACTATATACATGCTTTATATACATGCTTTATACACTATGAGAATTTTTGGGCAAATTTGAATCACGAGATGTTGCGAGGGTTGCCAGACACGGCTGATTTGACGAGTCGTTATCATTTACTGTAGTGAAGTGGTTGTATGTAGTTCGGGTGTGAGTTTTGTGCTATATTCTATAAAGAAATTTGGTGAAGGGATTTTTATTTGATGAAGGTATTTATTTTACTAATAATTTACCGTGTTTAGTAATATTGAGATCAAATTCATTTGAATTATGTAGAGTTGAGTGCGTAGAATTACTTTGTCAAGTCACATGTTTTTTTTGTTTTGTATTTAAAATACTGATAGTGCAATTAATACAAAGGTATTTATTTCACTAATAGGTTACAGTATTTAGTAATATTGAAATTAAATTCATTTTAATTGAATGCGTAGAATAACTTTGCAAAATCGCATGTTTTTTTTTGTTTTATATTCAAATAGTGAAAGTGCAATTAATAGGTTTAATGTGTTTATTTGGTCTGTGAATAGCATGGATCCAAATTGTTTAATTAGTGACCTTTTTCGAAATCCTTTTGGATCTCGATCTTTTGCGGACAAAAAGTACATTATCGAAAAAGGTCGACCGAAACCGAATTTGGAAATTGTCTCTGTAACGAAGAGATGCACTCGGCATTTTACTTGCAAAATCTATGAAGATACGGAATGGATTACCGGTTGTAAAATTAGACAAAATTTATTTTGCTGGCCATGTCTGTTATTTTCAAACGAATCCAATGTTTGGCGTACCACAGGTTTTTGTGATTTAAATAATTTGCATAAAGCTGTGGACAGACATGGTACAAAAAGCATTGATCATTTAAAATCAGTCCTTTTACTTTCCAAGTTCGGCTCCGGTCCAAGAATTGAGGAATTGCTAATTAGTCAACATAAATCGTCAGTTATATTGCACAATGAGAAAGTAAGAAAAAACAGAGAAATATTGAAGATTCTAATAGATATTATTTGTCACTTAGGATGTCAAGAACAAGCGTTCCGTGGTCACAACGAAAGTGTAAATTCTTGCAACAGGGGAAATTATGTAGAAACAATAAATCTTTTGGCAAAATACAACCCAGACTTGCGAGGTCATCTAGAGCAAGCAACTGTTTTTTCTGGAACATCAAACAATATTCAAAACGATGTCATTAGTAGCATTTCAAAAATATTATTGAAAGAGATTTATAATGAAATTCAGGAAACTAAATTCATAGCAATAATAGTAAATGAAACAACCGATATTTTATGTCGTTCACAGCAAACATTTCGTTATATTACTTCATCCGGTGCAGTTAAAGAAACATTTATAAGTTTTACAGATATTTCTGATGACCAAACTGCGTTGCGTTTGTTTAACCTTGTTTTGGATATTGTTCAAAAATTCAACTGCGGTAACAAACTTATTTGCCAAAGCTATGACGGAGCTTCTGTAATGTCTGGCAAAGCAACTGGATTGCAAACACGTGTTAAAGAAATCTATAAAAATGCAATATTTATTCATTGCTTCGCACATCGACTGAATTTGGTTTTATCTAAATCGTGCAATAGTATACGAGAATGTCGAATTTTTTTCCAATCAATTACCTGTTTTTCAACATTTTTTAACCATTCAACAAAAAGAACACTTGCTTTAGATTTATTTCTGAAAAAAAGACTTCCAAAATTAGCCCCAACACGTTGGACTTTTAATGGTCGATTAGTTCTGACCATTTTCGATAATATAGATCAATTAAAAGAACTTTTTGAACATATAATTGGAAATGAGAGTGCAAATTGGGATGGAGAGACCATTAATAGTGCAAGGGGGCTTCTTGTTCTACTAACAGATTTTCAGTTTGTTTTTCTGCTCAATGTTTTCTCAAAAACTTTTCCACAAACTGACGTGCTTTACGATATATTTCAGTCCAAGCAAACTAATATACTGTACTGTATTACAAAAATTGCAGATTTTGAACTTCAAATAAAATCTTTGAGAAATAGTTTCAAGGTAATTTGGGACCAAACCTGTTCTATTTGCGAAACACTACCACGTATTAAAAGAGCAAGGTACATGGTTGACAGCAATGATAATGTTGAACTATTCTTTACACGTGTTTATATCGAAATAATTGATAATATATCCGTTGAAATAAGTTGAAGGTTTTCATCCTTAAAAAGTTTCGCATTTCTAGATCTTTTAGATTCTTCGAAATTTAGTAACTATTCAAAAACATTTCCGGATAATCTTTTACTTAATTTAACTCAAACTTACACCGTCATATTTGACTCGATTTCATTAAAAACTGAACTCATTGTGCTTTACTCTGATGCAGATTTACAGGGAAAATCTTTTCAAGATATTTTGGAATATTTTACCAATAATAAATTAGAAAATAGTTTCACACAATTTTATAAATTAATTTGTTTTGTTCTTACATTACCAGTTACAAGTGCGTCCGCAGAGCGCAGTTTTTCTTATTTAAAAAGAATTAAAACTTGTCTCAGAAATAGTACAGGGGAACAACGACTTAGTGACTTGGCAATAATGTCCATTGAAAAGGTTTTCCTAAAATCATGTTTGAGCAAGCAAAAATTTTATCAAGACGTCATAGATGAATTTGCGAAAAAAGAAAGACGAATTGAATTAAATTTTAAATAGAAGTATGCATGAAGTTTGTGATCAATTTCGATTTATAATAGATTTTTTTATATTTACTAACTGTGATTTCATAAAAATATATATGTTATTCGTTATGGAAATGTTATTTTACTGTTATTTTTTATAAGTTATAGAATATTGATATGTTTTCTTTATGCGTGAAAGACTGTTATCATTTATTTTGCATAATTACTGTTGTTGTTATTGTTGCCGTTGCTACTTTTGAAAACGCTTTATTTACACAGCTTTACTAATTTACAAGTCTGCCAATATATAATTTTTGCAACTATTTATTTAAAGAATAAATAATTATATATTGGTAGCATGGGAATTAAAATACTGAAAGCAATACAGTATACCTACTCTCACGTCCCCGTTCGTAATTCCTGGGTGCTTTTATATTAACAAGGTTAAAAGTAGCTAACCAGAGAGGTTCCTTCAATACGTAACAAATTTGAAAAAAGCATAACCAAAGTCAATGATAGAGATAATCTAATTGCTTCCCTGCGGTAAACTATCACGCCCCGCCACTGCCAAGAACCAATTATACGGATTACGGGCAACTAGAATTGCATTCGGGAAAAATTGCACGTGTGTCGCATAGTAAAAGTATATCGTGATCTTGGAGCTACTGATCAATGGGTTTGGTGTTTTGCTCGGTTACCCCCGGAAACCGCTGCCTCTTAAACAATTCGCAAACATTTTCTTGCCCTCCCAAAAAGTGTATTCATTACGCGGGCTCATGTTCTTGCAATTCGCCCAACGATAAAAGCTACGTCGTGAACGATTATTACAATCGATTCAATGTTTTCAATGAAAAGTGATAGTGTGGATCCTATGGAAACCTAATGGGTTTGCGAAATGAGAATGATGAACCCCGTTAAGCAAGATCGTGATCATAGTTAACGAAACCGAGAAAAAGAAACGCAAATAGAAAATTTAAATATCAGTCCGAGAATCATACTTTTTAACTGTTTCAATTGTACCGTTCAGTGTCAAAGTGAATGTAGCAGAATTTGGATTGACCTAGATTGTCAATCTAACCGCTCAGGTGACATATTCATTTTATATGGTTCAGTTCCCATAGACGTTTTAGAAGAATACAAGTGAACATTGTCACTGGCTTCTAATGTGACTTGATGCATTTATCGTACGTACATGTGTGCTGTTGTCAGACCTTGCGTTAAGAAAATTTCGAGGATACTTAAGGTAACTTTCTTCAGTGGAAAAATTTGAGTGGCTTTTGTGAGGGGATAACAGTAGCTGTTATCGTGAATCCGAAACTGTTATGCATTTTTTTGTGAGCTATGACGCTCTTGGGGCGAAATTTATTGATCTACGACGATAACATCCACTAGATGGTGAAACGTAGAGAGACGTTCCAGAATTTTATGTGGGCTGCTGCCATATCGACAGCTGTAGCTTCATGTATTTTTTTACCCGCACGAAGTGCACAAAAACAAGCCCGTGATGGGGGCAATAAATACTATACGTTCTGACAGCCACTGTCCCCAGTATGGAAGGAAAGGGGGGGGAAAGATGAAATCATTCTGCTTCTTAAGAAGAAACTGGGGATCGCTGAACAGCCCAAATGCGACAAGTGACCATCAATTTTGTAACAGCTGGACAGCAGGATATACGACAAAACCTATCGGAAACCGGCTAGAACCAGGCGATGATATTTCCAGTGAAGTAATGACTCACGTAGTTAGTCATTTGTAGGAACATTTTTACTTAATACAAGGTGGTAAATATACCTTTTTTTCTTCTTTTCTGAATTTCGATAATTTTATACACTTTTTGTTAATTGGCATAGTTCAAAGTAAACAAGTGTAGGCAAAAATGGCAAAATAGTTGTTTTATAACAATTAATGATTTCCCACTGCAAGTGGTCACACCAGTCAAGTATGCACTGTGTGCTGGTGTCTGATGAGAATCAGTGCATGCTTTCGAAACCACTTTGTCAAATAAAAATTTTCAAGATAAATAAACATTTTTCAATTTTAATCATCCCGCAAAAACAATTCCAATTTGATTCTGCTTTCGGAGGCTTATTCCGCAAAACGATCGAGTTTCCCGTATCAATTATTCTCTCCTTTGATAAGCTTTAGAGACGATATACGTTGTCTATGCTGATTTATAGACAAGAAGGGAACCATGATCACAAATCAATAACCTGTAAGTGTAGCTTGCCTATTTGATCTACAATTTGATGAATTTTATTCATTTCGTCTTGATAACAACAACAAAAACAAAAACAGAAAAATCGTTAAATCATTCAAGTTGTTAAATCGTTTAAAAGAAAGAAAAAAAATATGTTAATGTTAGTGGTGGCGCCATTTACTGAGAGTATAAGAAAAAAAACATAAATGAATCATAAGCGAATACGTAATGAATTTCAGTCAATTGTCAGAATGCCTAAGATGGCAAAAAATACTACTAAAATGAGTGGTTTTCAAGATATTGCTGCACTATGAGAGGCGGCTATATATTTCGACATTTAATCTTATGATAGAAGAAAAAAAACGAACTTAATAATAGGTGAATGTTTTTTTTTGATTACACACGCAACATGTTAGTTTTGATTTTCTTTTAATGAATAATAATGAGTGTTAATTTGAATCGACCAGCCTTCTTATTGGGCGAAGGCCCGAGAAGTTCTTTTCTTTTCAGGATCCGCTCGAGGCCTGGCTGGCTGATCCCATGTTTAAATAGAGTGTTTCTTTTGTGATTTTCAGCACTTGAAAGAAAGGGATACTGGCCCATCATGTTAGGTTTCACTTTTGCTTAGTTTTTGATTTGTTTAAACATGGCCAGTATCAGTGGGTGGAGGACCCCAGACCATCGGGGTCAGGGCTCCACCACCATCGGGGGCCCGGGGCTGTTTGCCTCACCCGGGTTCCTATGAAAAGAGAGGCAGCGTTTTTCCCTTTCTTTATTTTCCGAATTTCAATTTTATGGCAGCCCATGTTGCAGAGCCATGGGTGGTTTCCTTAACGGAACTATGCCCCTTTTTGTCCCTTGGGTATTTTTATATACCAGTTTCCGGCTACGTTATTATGACGGGTGAAATAATACGTAGCAACCCGTTTTTCTTGAGAGCTGATCAACCCCATTGTTTCATGAACCCACCCCAGCGGAAGCGAGCTAGCAAAGCGGCACCCCAGCATCCGTCGGGGTTGGTTGAAGGGTGCTCCGCTAATGCGGACGAGGGGCCTTCACGGCCATTTCTAGGGCACCCTGCGCTCGGAGCAATTCTTTTTTTTTAATTTGCCTCATGAATGGCATCAGCCACTCCACTCCTGTTGGACCTTAGCCATCTTGGTTCCGGACTTCGGTCTGGTTCTGAGTTGTGCTAAGTCTAGCACACTCCCAATCATACACATCGCTACATATTGTAAACGTCATTATCTTCGCAGAAAATTTCCAATGTATATGCAAAATAAATTCAAGTTCCAGGATTTCCCGTGCCGAAGATGTGCTCTGCGTTTCACATATTGGTGCGTTCTCTATATAAACACTTCTTCGTGTATAAATATCACCATTCTCCACTTTCAAAAAATGGTGGAGATAGCAGCAGGCCAGCTTTATGGTTGTCACTTTTTCAGGGTGTAAATTGATTTTAGTCAATAATACTCTGAATCTGTTTGAGAGAATCCCAAAAGCGTTTTCAATAATTCTTCTAGCTAGTGACAATCGGTAGTTAAAAATTCTTTTTTTTTACGTCAATGTATTACCACCGAATGGTTTCATTATTCTGTTTTTTAATGGAAATGCATCGTCCGCGACAAGCACAAATGGTAAATCATTGTTCAAGCAGAGCAACTTCGATAGTTATGGTATATTTAACGAATTTGCAGTAAATCTTTCATAAAAGTTACTACTCGCAAGTACTTCTCCGTCAGAAGCTCTTTCATTCGCTCCCACTTCAACGACAATAAATTCATAATTTGCATTAACTACTGCTAATAATATAATGTTAAATGACTTTTTGTGTTTTAATTTAAAAAAAAATTTCCTTGATATATATGTATATCAATGTTATAATTGCGACGCAAGTTTCCTTAACAATGTTTCCAATGCTTTGAGGTGAAATGGCTGTCAAAAATTTCAAGTCCTCAAAGCTATTTCCTGACGCCAGGAAACGGAGAGTCGTTGATAGGCATTCGTTGGGTGTGATAGATCTCCGCATATGAGTGTCCTGTTTGTTTATATGTGGCGCTACTACTACATCCATGCTCAGAAAGCTTTTCAAATCTTCTGGGGCGCTTAGTTTCATTTCATTCATTAAAACTGTGTGAGAATACATTTCTCTTCTCTTCACACCACTTTCTTTTTTGTTTTTTTCTCTCACAAATAATTTCCTCATCTTCACTACACTCATTTAAAATTATAAATTTTAAGAACGCACGTCTACTACACATTTTTTTTACAACGTAAAACAACCGTCAAACCTTATTCCTTATATACGCTGATACTTCTCTAAAATTTTCACCTTTTTGAGTCCGAATCGAGTTTTCTCGAAAACTCCAAGTGGACAGTTCCAAAATTTTTGCAGGATGTCTTCCGCAGACTTCCACTACCTTCTCCAAAAAGTTGAAGCAATGATTGCTAAAGAAGATACAAAGTTTAGAAAAGCAATTCCGGCAGTAGAACGATTGGCTGTAACTTTACGATTCCTTGGGACCGGTGACAGCTTTGAAAGCCTTCACTACTTATTTAAATTTTCAGCGTAATCTATTTCTACCATTGTCCCAGAAGTATGCACAGCTTTAATCAAAGTCCTACAGAATTATATAAAGGTACATATCTTTAATTATAACTCATTTCATATGTTTTTCGTATATATTTTTTTACATATTATTCGGTTCGAACTGTATAAAGTATGTTTGGTTTCCACTATCACTGTTAAAGTATGTTTCATGTTATCCATGGATTTGTTCATTAGGAGTACCAATAGAAACTATGGGAGAAGCAAACTCTGATGCTATTGTACTGGAATTAGAGGATGAAGAGTGTGCTGAATTTTGACGTGATGTAGAAGGTGCCAACAAGTTGGGTGCCATATTATGACACCTTTTCATTTGAAACAAGTAATTGTCAATATGATGCATTGCTACTTCGCGAATACACTCATCTATGACCTTTAATTTTGCGGCGAGAAGCTCCCCATATATGTCACACACATCTTTTGCTTTGGGTTGTGAAAGGGAAGACTGTAAAATATTAAATGCGGTATCCATTTTTTTTATATCTTCATTTTCACTCTTAGCTTTTTTCTGTACATGAAAATTTTGTTTTTTGGAATTTGAGGACATCACTATTCCTGTAACAAGAAAATTTTGAATTTGCAGTTGAACAATAGTATAAAAAAGAAAAACAAATGAAAAACAAAACACCACTATTTTCAACTGGGGATGATGTTTCGCCGGCTTCTTCAATATTCTGGAATTGTTCATAATCCGGATGATCTACTTGGCTCTTATTGTTTAATTGTGACAAAATGTCCTGCAACATTTTTTTAAAACAACATTTTAATTCACTAATCTACCACCTATTGCATAAAACATTTTTATTCTTTTGCTTTAGTTTCCCAAGAATGTAGAAGACTGGAAAACAGTATCGGAGTGGTTTGAGAAAGCTTGGAATTTTCCTCACTGTATAGAGGCAATGGATGGCAAACACGTTACAATGCAGTGCCCAAGGAAAAGTGGTTCTGACTTTTACAATTATAAACAAAACTTTAGCATTGTTCTAATGGCCCCGGTAGATGCTGAATATTGCTTTTTATTTGCTGACTGCGGCTCTCAAGGCCGGTTTAGTGACGGTGCAGTTTACCAACATACTACACTTTTTCATAAAATTGAACGAAACCAGCTTAATTGCCCTCCAGATGAGCCATTAGAAGGTCGAGACAAGCCAGTACCATATGTAATCGTTGGCGACGATGCATTTGGTTTATGTCCAAGAATTATGAAACCATTCCGTGGTCAACAGGAGAAAGGTAGCAAATCAAGAATATACAACTATCGTTTATCCCGAGCTCGTCGCGTTGTTGAAAATACTTTTGGCATATTGGCATCAGTATTTTGTGTGCTTCGCAAGCCAATGCTACTTGAACCTCACAGGGCCAGATTAGTTGTCATGACATGCATTCTTCTACACAATTTCTTAAGAACAAGTAAAACATCAAGGTCACTGTACACACCAACTGGCACATTTGATAATGAAGAAAATGGAGCTTTGGTACCAGGTTTTTGGCGTGAGGACACCGGGGATGCCTCATCCCTATTGCCTATAAGAAAAATACCAAGAAAATGCAGCATGAACTCACAAGAAATTAGAAATGAATTCGCAGAACATTTCGTAGGCAATGGAAAAGTTGATTGGCAAGAAGCATATCAATAACTCATTTTTACTTTTTCAATCTTGATTTTTATTATTTTTACTATATTATTGAAATAAGTACATTATTCAAATGTACTAAGTACAGTTTTGTTATTACACCTTTATAATAAATGATTTGCCTACCTCAGAATGTAGTGTTTCTATTGATTCATCCTTGTCCATTAAGAATGTGGCCATCTTTTCAAAAGCGAACCAAGTAGGTTTATGAACGTCATCTGCTCCAGCACCACTTTTAATACTGTTCTTTACTTTATCCCTACAAGTTCTAAAGGACGCCATCAGGGAATCTTTTTTTTTTTAATTTGGCAACCGTAAACTGGTTGTCCATTTTATTTTCAATTCGCTTCCAGGCATCGTAAACATCATTGCGAATTTTGTGTTGAGAGTGGACTGCCCTCTATATAATTGTCTCTTCTCTACAAAAGTCAACAAACTGAAGTACTACTTCATTTGACCATTCTAAACAAAACCCACAGATAATAAAACATTAACTTATAACTTAAATTATGTTAAAAATAATAATGAATTGGTACTTACTGTCAGTAACTGTTGATTGAGCAGATTCAGTTGACATTATGTGTATTTTCTATTATTAATTATTAATGAAAACTACGAAAACTATCTAATTGGATTTCCTGAAAATAGTGATAATAAAGTCATGCTAAGCGGTGATAAATTATTGCCACAAAAATATTCGACCTTCAAAACAACATTACGCAGAAAATATGTTGCTTACCGTGCCAGATTTGAAAATTTTTTCTCACGCCACACAGTTTGACACTTTTCAGCATTTATCAACAACTGCAAAAAATACCGAATGTCTAAAGCAGGGATCCGAACATACCCAAACACATTGCTCGTCTACTTTGATTTGGTTGAAAGTTCCACAAACTACGGGAATACCGAGCACCCGAATGTTTGTGCTTGGCCTAGGGCAAGCACTAGGCGAGCAACCCAACCACACATGCTCGGTATTTGACAAACACCGCATATCTAAAGCCGCCTTTAGAGTTAGTGCGAAGCCGATTATTGCTACCTGCCAACGTTTTGGGTATAATAAATATTTTACGTATGATATGCGGACGCCCGGAAATAATAATAAAACCCCTCGAGGAGAAAATGCGAAGTGAACCTCTGCCTAGAATGGATAAATTAGATACAGTGATAACATTTGCGTTGTCAGTTGAAAATATGTTCGCTACAATGAAAGCGTCAGATATACAAGCGCATATCGCCAATCCTGTTTTATTACAAGAATTGATAGACAAATATCCGCCGCCGCTAAAATTGAATTGAGCAGAACATAAAAGGAAAATCACTGATGTCAATATGTCAGGTTTCTCAAAGTGGCTAATGAATTTAGCAGAAACTATAAGCAATATTTCACACATCCCATCCTTTTATAGCGACAGCAAAAATTGCAAACGTGAGATGCAGGACAAATCGTATCTAAATTCATACATCAATATGGAAATCAAAAGGGACAAACCTTACAACACAGGACCACTAAAGTGCAAAATATGTGGTGAAAAATGCAGCAAAACAGAAGATTGCAAAAAATTCATTAATATGAGCCTTAATGAAAAGTGGCAGACAATGAAACGTCATCGTTTATGTCGTACATGTTTAAAACCACACTTAAACAATCGTTGCTACGCAAATAAACTCTGTGGAGTCGACGGGTGTGCATTTAGGCATCACGTACTGCTACACAAAACTATTGCAGGACACGTCAATGAAGAATGAAAGCTAGTGAATGCATCTTCTGCGCTACATAGTTGTAACTCGCACAACGTTAGAAGCCAGAACATTTATTTCCGAATAGTTCCTGTGGTGATGTACAATAACGAAATAAAAATCAAGACTTATGCTTTCCTGGATGAAGGATCATCGGTGACATTAATCGACAGTTTACTTGCTCAGGAGTTAAGGCTGAATGGCCCAGCAGAACCACTGATATGTTCAACATCGATCGTGTTCTGACGTGCGTTAACTTGCTCTCTGATACCTTTTCGTTTTGTACGACTTTGGCTTGGTATAGCCCTCTGATCTTCGCGCGAGTTCCCCCTTTCACGATTTTTCACTTGAAATCAATCGGTTTCTCCGCGTAGCGTATTTACATTTAGTGTTTTCTGACAACTTTTTTTTTCCCTGAAAACTGAAAACTGTTAAGGGAAAATAACAGTCTATTTTTATACTCCAAGACATTTACCTCTGGATAGTACAGTGTAACGTGTATTACCTTTACCACTAGATAGTGCAGTGCACCTTTTGTAAATACATCAACCCATAGATAGTGCAGTGCGGCTTCGGTTACTACTTAATTACATTTACCTCTGGATAGTGTAGCGTAACTCTTATTACCTTACCACTAGATTATGCAGTGCACCTTTTGTAAATTCATTAACCCATAGATTGTGCAGTGCGGGTTCGGTTCTTTATTATCACTAGTGTTACTGCCATCGTTTTAGTGTGGTGATATATTTGAGCTTGCGTGAACTGGTGCTTTGTACATTAAACTGAAGTGGTGTGAAACTTTGATTAAACTGTGGTTTATTTAACAATTAACCTTCGTAAACTTCTGCAGCTTCCATGCTTGTTAGTTCACTTGGAATCTGTAACACTATGCACTGTGGTGTATAGTCCGGACTCTTACCATAAGTTTGCCGGAGTGCTGCCATTGCGCATATTTTGACAATAATTTTTCTTTTTGTGTGAATTATTGTTTTTCACTATTTTTGAATTTTTATCTTTATTTTTATAACTTTTTATAATGGCCCAGTGCTGTGCCTCCGCGTGTGACAACAAGTCCGATAACACTCCTTTCGTGGTTTGCTCGGGTTTTTGTGAAAAAACATTTCACGCTGGATGTGTAGGCCTAAATGTTCGTATTGGCGACGCACTCAATAGTGCCTTAGGGCTGTACTGGTTTTGCTCCCGCTGCCGTCCTTCGTCAATGGCTCATTTTGTATCTAAATTACAAAATTCCAAAACATGCCTCGAAGACGTTGCAAAGGTCTTAGCTGCTTCCGAGGAAAAAGTAAAACTCTTACTTAACGCTATTAATCCTCTACTGGATTCTGCAATGCCTGCCGCTGCTCCTACGTCATGTGTTTCTGGTGTAGCCGATGTTCCTTTGGTCGGTGTTGCAACGCGGAATAAACAAAAGGCTCGCGCACAAGCTGCTTCGTGTACCGAGCCTGCTTCTTCTGTTGCCTCGACTGTTGGCTCACTTCAGCCGTTTCTTCCTCCGGCACATGATCTTCCTGGATCTTCTAGGGGACCGCCGGAACGTCTTCCACCCTCATCTCAACCAGTCCCTCATCTCAACGTTTCTGCTAGGAACGCTGATGCTGCTTGTGCTGCCTCATCTATTGCTTTTTTGCAATCGAGTCTACCTACATCTCAATTACATGTTGCTGTTAACGACTCCGTTGATGATCTCGGTTTGCATGTAGTCGCGCCTCCTCTCCAAATTTTTGTATCGCGATTTGCTTCTGAAACTTCTGTGGCTGCAGTCGAACGCTACATCTGCAAGAAGCTCGGCTTCACTCCTCATATTTTAGATTGCGTCAAATTTACGAAAGATAGCCAGCCTAGAAGATATGTGGCTTCTTTCAAAATGACATTGCTTGCCAACCTCGATATTGTCGCTGACTCCAAATTTTGGCCTCCCAGGACGTTAGTCAAAATTTTTGAAACCCGGCGAAATTTTCGATCATCAAACAACCGGAGAGCTCGAACTTAGTTCTTAAGCGTAAACAATTATCTCTGTATTACCAAAATGTTCGTGGCATGAGGACCAAACTTGATGACTTTAAAACTGCTGCTATTCTTGAAAATGATCACCTGATTTGCTTGTCGGAAACTTGACTGACTGACGACATTTTTAGCTCCGAGTTCTTCCCTGCATACAATGTTTACCGTTGTGATCGCAATCGTTTGGTATCTAATAAGGCTGATGGTGGTGGCGTGCTTATTGCAGTGCTTAGGGCTCTCAACAGTAAACTTTGCGCTGATTTTATCCCTAGTCCACCTGTTAAATGTGTTGCTGTTTCCATCTCTTTGTCGCCTACATCCTCTTTGTTTGTTGCGTCCTTATATATTCCCTGTAACTTGTCCTTCTCGACTTATGATAAGTTCTTTTCTGAACTTTCCACTTACCTTAATAGCAACTATCCCTCGTCCTCAATCATTATTTGTGGCGACTTTAATATGCCTTCTGTTCAATGGGACTCTTCTTTTCTTCGTATTATGTCCACCAACAACCTTTCTATTGCCTTATCTTCTTTTCTTTCTTCCTGTTCTCTTTCTCACTTTAACTGTTTCCCTAATGCTAATAACAAGATCCTTGACCTCATTCTTTCTAATGTTGAGCCCTCTTCGATTTCTCTATCTTCTGTTCCAATACCCTACACGCACCCAGATCCCCATCATCCTCCCGTTTCAATTAATTTGTCTGTTAGCTTTTCGAATCGTACTAAATCATCCACTGCGCACCGGTTTAACTTTAAAAAAACTAATTTTGACTGCTTGTCTAATGATCTGAATTCAATTAATTGGTTTGATTGCTTCCGTGGTCTAGATATTGACTCTGCTGTATCCAAATCTTACGGTATTCTTACTGATTTCATCTCGTCGCATACTCCTGTCTTCAGTTCTCGTCGCTCCCGTGACCCCCTTGGTTTACTGCGAGGGTAAAGTGTGCTCTTAGAGATAAAAATTCAGCGCGTTTGAAATTTTTGATTTCTCGGTCGGGTGAAGATTATGCTATCTTCTCCCGTTTACATTCCTCTGCCAAGAAAGAAATTAGAGTAGCACAACTCAACTATTCCTCGTCTGTTGAATCTTCTTTACACTCGAACAACCCTAAATTTTTCTGGTCTTTTGTACGCTCCTTAAAAGCTTCCTCCTCTCTTCCTGACTCCTTAGTGTTTAATGCCTTTATTGCTTCCAACCCTCCTGACATTTGCAAATTCTTTGCTTTATTTTTTTCTTCTGTTTACACTATTCCATTGATTCCTGCTACTGACTGCTTTTCCTTTGATTTCCCTGCTTGCCTCTCCTCAATCGTAACTAACCCAGTAGAGGTTGAATTGCTTTTGTCCTCTCTTGACTCAAACTGTTCCCCGGGCCCGGGTGGAATTCCCAATTTCTTTGACAAAATCTTGCTTTTTCACTTTGTGTCCCTTTAGCTACCTTATTCAATGTCAGTCTCTGTGCTGGTCAATTTCCATCCTCTTGGAAGGTCTCTAACATTCTTCCCATTTTCAAATCGGGTGATCGGAACCTTGCCTCTAACTATCGCCCTATCTCCATTCTTCCTTGCCTTTCCAAAATTTTGGAACGCCTTGTTTACAATCGTATCTATGATTCCCTCTTTTGTGTCTTTGCAACAGAACAACATGGTTTTGTAAAAGGCCGGAGCACCTCTACGAACCTTCTTGAGTTTACTCATGTAGTCGCTTCTGCAATTGACAGCAATAATCAAGTTGATGTCATTTATACTGATTGTGCCAAAGCTTTTGACACTGTCAATCATAAGCTGCTTCTTATCAAACTGAAGCATTATGGCATTCGTGAACCTTTGGTTTCCTGGATCTCTTCATTTTTAACTGATCGCACTTGTATTGTCTCCCTCTTTGGCTTCTCGTCCTCACCTTTCTCCCCTTCTTCTGGTGTTCCTCAAGGTTCCATCTTAGGACCACTTTTGTTCAATCTATTTATCAATGACCTTCCCACGGTTTTTAAGTCTTCATGTCTTCTATATGCAGATGATTTAAAAATCTTCCGGGTAATCAAAAATACTGATGACTCTCTCCTTCTTCAGGATGATTTGCATGCTCTCTCTGGTTGGTGTAGCATTAACTGTTTGTCCCTTAATGTTTCCAAGTATTTTTCTATGTCTTTCTCCCATAAGCTTCACACTCATGTCTTTCCTTATGCTATTGATGGTACTTTCCTTTCTTGTGTCGATCATTTCTCAGATCTTGGGGTCACATTTGATCGTAAACTGAAATTCGACGTTCATGTCCTTACTATCACTAGAAAAGCTTCTCAAATTGCTAGTTTCGTGGTTCGTTCTTGCCACAATTCATTTAGTATTTCTACTTGTGTCCACCTGTTTATTACCCTAGTCCGTTCTGTACTTGAATACTGCAGTCAAGTGTGGTGTTCTCGTTTCAACTACCTCGCTGACGCTGTTGAATCAGTTCAGCGCAGGTTTACACGTACTTTACTTTTTAAATATAGTCTGCCGTATTTACCTTATAGTGAGCGCCTATCTCTTCTCAACATTCTTCTCCTTGAGCAGCGCAGAGTTTACTTGGATGAGTGTTTCCTGTTCAAAATCTGTCACGGCTACCTTTCATCCTCATTAGCATTTTTGTTCATTGAGCGGGACTCCGTAAGGCCTATCAGGTCCTCTATTTTATTTGAAGCGCCGTATGCTCGTACTGACACTTTCTTCTACTCTCCCGTTTTGCGACTCTTACGTACTCACAATAGTCTTCAACTTGGTCCTCTTCCACAATCTATTGCCATTTTCAAAAATATGGTTCGTAGTAAAATTTTTGATCCTACTTAATTAGTTTAATTTTCTTGTTTATATTAGATCTTTCTTTTCTTTTTTGCTCTACTTAACTTTACTTTCTTATTTATTACTTGAATTTTTTGTATATTTTTATTTTTATATATAGTTATATATTTTTCTAATTAGTTTTATTTTCTATTTTCTTAATTTTCTTCTTTTTTTCTATTTAATTTTACTTTATTTAATTTACCACTTTAATTATTTGTTTTTTTTACATACTTATATTTATATTCACTCATTTATTTACTATTTTTTATTACGTCGATTATTGTAAAATTGGACATTCGTGTTTGTAATGCATTTTTTTCTCTTTCTTTTTTACTTTACTTAATTTTTTACTTTTATTTTTTATTACTTTATTTTATTTTAACTTTAATTATTTTATATACTTATATTTATATATTATCATTTAGTTCTTGTTATTTTATTTTGTTCGTGGTATCCACTCTGTAATTGGACAGTCTTGCCTGTTGTATTGAATACGTGCCAAATAAATAAAAATAAATAAATTATGTCTGAAGTGGTCTGATAAAACTCAACGAAATGAAAAGGAGTCGCAAAGGGTTTCATTGGAAATTTTAGCCACTAACAACTTAAAGAAGTTTAAACTGCATAATGTTCGAACAGTCAAGTCTCTCAACTTGCCAGCACAAACTATATTGGCAGCTGATATGGCTTTTCAACACTTTCATATGGAAAGCATTCCGTTGGAATCTTACGACAATGCTGTATCTCTAATATTTATTGGTTTGGATAATTGTAAACTTGGAATTCCGCTCAAAATTAGAGAAGGCAAGCCAAATAAACCAGCTGCAACAAAAACGCGACTAGGATGGGTAATGTATGGGCGGTGCCAATAGCTCAATTCTAAGCACAATAACGGCTGCCACGCAGCCGATTATAATCTTCATATCTGTGAGTGTGAAAGAAATGACTACGTTTTGCAGAACATGCTGAAAGATTATTTCTCTCTCGAGAGCCTAGGAAATTCATTGATAAGTAATACTATCAAGTCAGCGAAAGAAGAACGTGCCCAAAAAACTACATACTACTACATACGGAAGTTGTCTGAAAATGAAACCAGCAAACATTTCGAAAAAGTATGGTATTTACCAATCTTGATCGTTACAAACAAACTAAGGAAAATTCGCATTGTTTGGGATGCAGCAGCTCAATTTGAAGGAGTATCGTTGAACTCAATACTTAGTAAAGGCCCGGACCAACTAGTATCGTTGCTTTTCGTATTATTTCAATTTCCAAAGAGGGCAATGGCCATTACTGGAGACATACGTGAAATGTTCCACCAAGTACAATGTTTTATATGTGGAGTCCAAATGTAAATTTAAAGCCTGAAGTATAAGTAATGCAGGTTTTAACTTTCGGTGCAACTTGCTCTCTTAGCTGCGCCCGATTCGTTAAAAATAAAAATGCTGAAGAGTTTCGACAACAATATCCTAAAGCAGCAACAATAATCGTGTCTAATCATTATGTGGATGATCTGTTAGTCAGTGTAGACACGGAAGAAGAAGCAATAACGCTATCGAACGAGATTAAGCATATTCACTCTCTAGGAGGATTTGAAGTCAGGAATTGGATCTCAAACTCGCCGAAAGTTTTAGAATCACTAGGCGCAAAACAAGATGAAACTCGAAATCTCATCAGTAGATCCGACCAAGCATCAGTGGAACGAGTTTTAGGCATGTGCTGGCGCACAGTATCCAATTGCTTTGTTTATATTACGTACACTGTAAATATGAGACGCCGTCATGTCACATTGTTTTCGAAGTAAACATAGAAAACAAATATTTCGATTTAAAAATAAGAGCGTGTTTGACAGGTCGTCCTTTTTTCGTCGATACGAACAAGAAGCTATTAATATTCATTTGAATTTAACGAGGAAAAATAAACATATCTGTGAAACTAATAAAACTACGTATAATTTCAATCTTTAAGATCGTGTTTCTAATCCGCTTCATTTTTTTTTACATTCTCAAAATTTGTTTCACTCTTAACGTGGTGGAAAAATTGCTTTACAAATTCCTCAAAATGTCATTGGACAACCAAATTAATACGAAAAGCATAACTTCGGAGATTCTTAACGAAGATGAAGGTAGCTGTGGACTCTGCTCGGAAAACGACACCATCGATATAGTTTCAGGTGATGGTTGTCACCAATAGTTCCATTTCAAATGCGTTGGAGTAGACGCTACTGTCGTGAGTAAAGATTGGATCTGCCAAAATTGTATTTCTCGCTTTAGAGGTCTTAGCCGAAGTAGTATGGACCGCGAAAAAGAACTATCAACCCAGTTGGAGGACGCGAAGCGCCTACGAACCCAGCTTCAAAATGACGTAGCTATGCAAGAAATATCGGAATTCAAAACTCTCGTGGAAAATATTTCCCGAAATATGGTCAATCAATCTCGACGTGACACAGCCAAGAAACCCGAACATACAACATCAAACGGCGATCCGAAAAGCGTCACTAACTAAGGCCAATGACAAACAGAGCGGTTTTTGCGAGGCGTTTCCCGAGAGGAAAACCGAGTCGGTATAGTCGTACATTACTTTAGCATTGTGATGACACACACCGCGGTGCGAACCGCCTCTCGGTTTCGGAATCGCGTCGGTTGATGAGAGAAATGAACCACCGACTCGTTTTTCGAGCGTTTTTCGATGAGTTCATTGCTGCGTAGTCCGATCGAGCTGAAATTTTCTGGATGCATTGATGAATGCATGGGATAGGGGAAGGAAAATATGATACTCTGACGTAATTTGTAACTAAACCGACTCGATAAACGCTTCTGAAAATCGCTGTGTGTGGCAGCCGACGCGCCAAACCGAAGCGTTAAACGCTTCGGTGAAACCGAACTGTATGTCATTGGCCTAAGACGATGCAGCAAAGCACAAACCGACAAACGACGGCAGCAACCACTCCACGCCAAGATTCGAGGGTACAGAAACCCGAAGAAAATATAGACTAAAGCCGGAATTACATGCTCGCCGAGTAATGCCAAATGAAGACAAGGTGAGTGTGTAAACGGTCTCCTTGTCTAGTCTCGGCTGTGTTTTTCATGGCAAGCACGCGTGTGTAAATGGTTTGCTCGTCGGCTCTTGTTTGTTTTACGAAGGGATAATGATCCTTTTACTGCTGTGCCTGAGTGTTTATGACCGTCTCGTCCGAGTTTGAAGCCGCTGGAAGCGAAGTCGGTTTTATGCATCAAGTCAAAGGGATTCGAGAGGGTAGCATGTGCTCATTTAAATTTTCGAATTTTTCGCCGGGACTTCAAACATGTGTTTGCGTGTCCCAGATTGAAATAACTCAACGCACACCAGGCAGTTGCAATAGCCACAGCCCGTACCTCAGTCATCGTTCACTGAACTGAACAAAACAGCTCACAACTGTCGAAAGATGCAAAGTGCAATATCCTAAGTAAACAATTCACCCTATGAAAGGTGCATGGTGTATGGTCCGTGTTGTACGGTGCAATATCCTAAGTAAACAATACACCCTATGTCTTGTTGAGTCTCGTCCAATGTCTTGTTGAGTCTTGTTTACTCTTGTACCCGAGACGCTCGTTCCAATGTATAAATCGGGCATAAGAGCCAGCGCCTGCCAGACTTACGTCAAAGTATAACGGCTAAAATTTTGTGGGTGTATTCTCACTACTGTAGGTAAGAAAGTTCAGGGGTTACAAACCTTCACTAACGGTGGCTTATACAGGTAGCAGGTTACAAAGGTGTGCAAAAACCGGGCTTACTTACGTTAAAGTATAACGTCTGGGAATTGGATATTATGTTGAAATAACTACTTTAAGTCAAAGTTTAAGAAGTCAGACCCACCCGAAGGGTCTAACACTCCCACAGAGTCGGTAGAAGGTCAAATACACGGACCTGATCAAGTCCGACCCTCTGATTTTACAAAAGAATTAAAAAACTCCAAATTCAAAGAAGCTCTTGTAGATTTTTTCATATCACATTGCTCAAGTGATGAAGTTGCTCAATTCATTGGGAATAAAGTAGTAAATGTTAATTTCAAGCAATGTCATTCGTTTGTTACTAATAATCGCAGCAAAGTGATATGCAATGTACTTGATGACCTTACATGTCCAGAGCATGAAGAAGCTGACAAAAAATTGTGTATCATTTATGCAACATTGAGTATGAAGCTAATATTGTTATCAGAGCTAGCGATACTGATATAGCAGCTATAATACTTGGTCATATGCATCATATAAAGAGTGATGAGTAGACTGCGGATGTTTTACGTATTTTGTAAATAAGGGAGGTAATAATTAGAAATGTAAATCAAATATTTGTTTCTTAATTGTTTTATTGTAACATATTAACACGTTCCCTGTCCGCTGAATCACATGTGACTCAGGAAATGAGCACTTGGAATGCACAACTACGTTCATGACCCATATGTGGCTCAGCGGACACCTACAGCTCGTATTGAGAATTATTCCGCGAAACGAAGCAGGACTCGGTTGTTTTTGTATGGGATGTTTTAGGGCAATCATATAGTAAAGAAAAGCACCGGGACGTACGAGACTTTTTATTTTATTTTCTCAGAAAATCACAATTCTTTTAAATTTATAATTTATTATGTTTATTCTGGAAACATGACAAACAAAAGGTTGTTTTGCATGGCAAGCACGCAGTATCTACTTGTTTTGCCTTCTTAGCAGCTATTTCCCAGAAAATACCATCTTTTTTCAAGTTTTCGTAACATCCGTTACATCTTTTGCGAAAAATTTTGCCATCATCTTTTCTTGGGATTTTGGTTAAAAAATGCTGGTTAGTCATGGAACTCATAGATGATGTTGAATGTATTCCTCACGTATTTCCTTTTGCGATTCCATCTGATTCATATAAAAAAGCTTTGATAATTTCTCGCTGCGCTTGTAATATAGTTTTGGTTGATTTCTTGTTCCCTGCTGGATGCAGCTTTTGAAATAACAGCGTTGCATTCGTTACTGATGCACAAATCAAAAGATCTAGAGCTACCTTTTTGTACCAAGTCAGCGATTTTCTTTTAGATTCATAATAGCTTGAAAGCTGATCAGACACATCTATGCCTTTCTTTCGGGCATTGTAATCTAGCACTGCTTTTGGTTTCAATTTGGGCATATAGCCTGAAGACATTTCCATTCTAGCGTCGTGGCAAGTAGAAAGTATTGAGACGTCGCGTTTATCTCTCCATTTCATAACTGTTATGTGGTCTTTCTGACGAGCAACTATTTCTCCTCTTTTAGGTTTAATCTTTTTTGTTCTTATCGCCCATGGTAGATCAACTCTGTTCGCTCGTAAAGTGCCGCATAAATCTGTCTTTCGCTACAGTAAATATTTTGCTAGTCCTACACTGGTGTAGAAATTATCACACACAATCATTCTTCCAGCGCTTAGTAGATCATTTCTGGGTCGCGCCCTATGTAAATAACATAATTCCAAACGTACCCCTCTTCGGTGCAAAGTTTATATATTTTCAAGCCATATTTGTGAGCTTTTGATGGGTTGTATTGGCGAAAAGATATTCTCCCCCTGAATGGCATCATAGATTCATCAATTACAACACATTCGTCAGGTGTCAATAAGTTTTTCCAATTTTTTATGGCAAGATCCAAAAGTGGCTTTATTTTGTATAAACGGTTCAGGGGATCTCTCGGAGCTTCATTGTCGACAAAGTGCCAACAACGTAGAATTGATGAGAAACGATTGTATGACATATTCACATCATGGAATATTGGATGGTAATAAATTGTATCTAGTTTTCAATGTGATTCCAAAGTGGGAAATTTTACAATGCCCATCAACATGTATAAAGCGATAAATTTTAGCATTTCCACACGTGTTACATCTGTCCACCGATTCAGTCGGCTATGGGTTGGTACGTTTGGCTTCCGTTTTATTTGTGATGCGTATAAATTTGTTTGGATCACCATTAGATCCAAAATTTCATCAGTCAATATTTGACGATAAATGGATACTACAGATTGATCGCCGTGGACATGAATAGATGGACCTCCCTCATAAAACTGACGTGATAATGGTAGTATATGTTGATCCCATTCGTTTTTTTTATCTATTCCGTTTATTTCTTGTGAGGTAAGTTGCATGACCTCTCTAATAGTCCATTTTCGGGATGTGGTTCGCTGGACACCCTTGCTTGGTCCTGGTTGAGACACATCTGGGATCACATCTGATGAATCAGCAGTGGGCAAGTTTCTGCCATAGGCAGCCTCGGTTACACTAAGTGTATCAGAAATCTCATCTGGATCAAAATCAGGATCATCAAGGTCATCATCAGCAGAAATACTTGATTCTTGGTCATCTTCCTCAGAATCATCCGAGTCTAGCACATTTCGTACACCGCTATTACTTTCGCTGGAATCCGATTCGTTATCACTGAATTCAAAGTCACTTTCTTCCAATATAAGTCGCACGTCTTCACTACTAAGATTTTTTCTAGGAACTGAGGGCCGTTTGGGAGGCATTTTTGCGAAAAAAAACACTCACTCACAGTAACAACAATCGGCTTACGCAGTTCTACGCAGTGTGACATTGGCACATCCAAACATGCCAGATCTAAAAGGCTAAACTCGACTTGATGCACCAAATAGCCGTTAGTTGAATTTTACCGATAGATATCTGGCTGGTATGTTTGTGTTTTTGTGATTATGTGTTTGTTTTTCGGGGTGTTTTTTTTTTGTTTTTTTTTTTTTGTTTTTCTTAAGTGTGTTGCCTTCTTGTGTATTTTTTGTATAATTTTGTTAAGTTTTTCTTCAATTTTTGATCGTTACTACGACGCATTCGCCCTCTGGCGGTAAAACTTCACGGCTGTGGTGCATCAAGTCGAGTTTTACTATCTAAAATATTATTTTCAAATGACAAAAATTAACTAATTTCGTTATGACGTTTTCATATGTATTGTTTTCATGTGTATAATAAATAATTTTTTTAATAATAAATAAGAGAAAAAGCAAAACATTTACCTGAATCACATATGGTTCATGAGCGTGCAGCGACTAAAAAGTCTGTGTACGCTCCTGAACCATATGTGTTTCAGGTAAGAATTACCTACTTCTATTTCTTTTATCAATATTTTTCTATGCTTGGGGTGTTTATAGAATCATATAAGAACAAATTTCAGCAAAAAGTAATTTGAACTTGCGGAGCAATTTCGTTGTTTTGTTCAGGACAGGGAACGTGTTAATATATGCATATTTTATGCAAATTATATGCAAAATATATGCAAGATATGCAAAATATATGCAAAATATGCAAAATATATGCAAAATATGCAAAATATATGCAAGACATGTAAAATATATGCAATTTGAAAAGTCTGCTAGACATTATGCTATTTTATTATAATTTGCATTGCAATATGTTACAACAGTCTTTTCCAGGTTAGGAAATGTAAATTTGTGACGTTTGTCAGATAATATTAATTTGTAAGCAGAGAACGATCGTTCGACGTCACAAGAAGTAATTGGAGCATATTTAAATTTGCTCAAATGGCATGCCTGGATCTCCTTTGGTTCTTCAACGGACACACCTTTCAAAATGTTGCTGACTTTTGTCATATCGTCAAGTCCTGGATTTCTTTTCAAAACTGCAACGACTTTTGCAGCAACTTTTTCTCCGCAAATTCCAGGTATGTTTTTCATATTTTTAATAATATCGTCCACATGCCCCATGGATTCTGTTGCAGGTAAGCCCACTGTTTCCAGTTTCTTCATACTGATTGGCAAAGTACCAAAATGTGCTTGGATAAATGCCAAATCTTGAGGAAGTTGCCTACTTTGCAATGCTTCCTGTGCTGTTTTAATTGACATTGCATCCTTTGCATCGAAAGATTCAATTACCTGTTTTGAGCACAGGGATATACGAAAATGCTTATTAAATAAAGTCAAATTTATATTAATAATAAAAAAGTAATACCCCTTTGATACTCTCCAAATGCGTTGCATAGAACACAGCGGCCTCTATCCATGTCCCCCATCTTGTTAAGATGGGTTCTGGTGGTAATGGAATATTTACCAACGTCACTCGGTAACGTTCGACACGAAGCGGAGCTTTCAAAAACACTTTTTTGACAGATGATATCAATTTATCAACTAAAGGAAAGTGAAGACGCACTTCTCCTGCTACCCTATGCAATCCGTGAACTAAACAAGTTAGATGCAACATGTTAGGAAAAAAAATTTTCAAGTTGCTACCAGCTTTTAACATGTATGCTGCTGCATCTGTTACAAGTAGTAACACTTTTTCTTCACCACCGTTTGGCCATAAGACCCGCAACGCCGAATTGACAAATCGAGAAATCGTTGCATGATTTGTTTGCTCGAGTTGTCCAGAAGCAAGTAAGTGGGGTTTTGTTGTTTCATCCTCACACAGTTTCCTAACTATTAAATTCGCTACATTACGACCGGTGTTATCTGTAGTCTCGTCGACAGATATCCAAACATAATTATCACCAATTTCATTTCGAATGTCCTGAATGGCCAAATTATAGCAATCTTGTAAATAATTCTTTCGTAATGTCGATTCATCTGGTATATTCTGCATCGTATATTTTTGAAGAAACTCTCTCCACACTTCATTGTCAAGGATTCTCCAGGGAATGTTAACAGCGACCATTGCTCGACACATATCAATATAAAATGAATTCTTCTTTGTTGGATTTATTGCATCTTTTGAATTTATATTTGAAGCATTCGCAGCATTATCTTTGTCTTCAACATTATTTTTGTGCCCAACAGTATCTAAATGTTGACTCAATTGTGATTTTCTTTCACATCGAATCTTATTGTAAATAAAGAAATACACAGTATGTTGAATAAGTATTTTACGTAATTAATAATTATAATCAACTAAAAGGCAGTATTAAAAATATATCAACCTCCTTATTACAAGCTTGACAATATACGGTTTGTCCATCTTGATCGCCTGTGAAACCGTTTTCCTTCAGTTGGGCAAGCCAACTTTTCACTCTTGCACTTCTCGATTTGGTTATTTTTGGCATTGTCTTCACTTTGTATTAATAATGATCTGATCACTTCACTAACTACTTGATAAACGGGAACTACGGGAACAGAGAACTAAAAATTTGCAAAGATAGTGAAGTATAATTCGCTCAAAATTAACCGTGCAATCGAGTTGCTATGGAATTCCCGATAAGTGAACAAATACAGAAATTTGGTTTGTTCCAGGAAACAGCACCGCCAATTTCATTTAATTGGCTTTAAGATTGCTCTACGACAAGAAATGTTATGCAGGGCAACAGAGAGTTTGTGCATATGTAATTTATGCAAAATAAAATATGCAAAATATGCAAAATGTATGCAATATGGAAAATATGCAAAATAAATAATACATTTTAAGAATCGTTTAATGATAAAACAAATTCCTATTTCAGTCCCACTACTTTATCTTTCTTTATTAAAAATATGCATATGCATAAACATCCGCAGTCTAGTGATGAGTCACACATTTGGATGCTTTTAGGAACTGGAAATAAAATGAGATACATAGATAACACGAAAATTTATATATATCAAGGAAGCCTAGTATGTAAAAGCTTGCCTGCACTTCATGCTATCACAGGATGTGATTATAATCCTGCTTTTTTTCGAAAAAGGCAAAGTCAAGCCTTTTAAATTGCTGAAAAAAAGAAGAATACCAACAAATGTTTGCTAATTTGGCCAATGTGGATCTTTATAGCGAAGAGGAGAAAACCATCGCTTTTAACACTGTCCAGCAGTTTATCTGTGATTTATATAATTTACCAGGAGTAAATGATGTAGAAGCAGCACGACTTCAGCTGTTTATTAATACATACACAGCCGCAGATGTAAATGAGTCATTCGAAATAAAATTAAGAAATTTCGACGCGAGTAATTTACCACCATGTAAAAGCACGTGTTAAGGACAAAATATATTGCAAGCATATGGACCAATGCTCACTTGAAGAAACCGAGCATACACAATGATCATAAATGACAGCCAATATGAATTTAAATAGTTCGAAGGCGATCAATTGCCGAACTTCGTTAGTGATGCACTACAAACTCCGTCAGGTACTTTTTTAATGAAACGATGAATTTTAATCATTACTTACTTAGAATCTAATAAACTTGTTTTTTTACAGACATATCAGAAGATGACAGCAGTGAAACCGATGAAAGCGATCAATTTAATGATTGAGAGTATGATGGAGATGAAAATAATGAAAATGACGATGATTAAATTGTTGTAACATTGTTAAATAAGTATTAATTATGTATATATTGGCACAATATTTTAAGCCTTTGAAAAATGTAAATAAAATAATTGTAGCGGTAATTATAAGTATTATTATTATTTGAGTACTAACATATATTTATGTATATGGGCTTCCGTTTTGAAGGTGGATGTATTTGACCTTATAGAAAGTCTGTGGGAGTGTAAGACCCTTCGGATAGATCTGGCTTCTTAAACATTGACTTAAAATAGTTATTTCAACATAACATTCAAATCCCAGCCTTTATACTTTAACATAAGTAAGCCAGTTTATTGCACGTATTAGTAACCTGCTCCCTGTATAAGCCACCGTTAGTCAAGGTTTGTAGCCCCCGAACTTTCTTACCTACAGTAGTTAGAATATTCACACAAAATTTTAGCCTTTATACTTTGACGTATGGCTGGCTCTCATCCAATGCAGTACAAATCAAAACACATCGTCGGGTGTACGCCAAAACCATGAATGTTGTTGTGTACGAATTGAATTGTCACACTGACAAATGTCAAAATAGCTCTTACCTATCGACAACCGCGACATCTACTCTAAGCGGACAATACGCGCACTAACTAATTAATTTTTATATTTTTGAATTCAAAAACCAGTCCATACACCGATCGATTCAGCAAAATGTATCATATATATAGGAGAATAGAATACAGAATAAAGTACAGTCTGTATTGGAACGCTAGCCCGATCGGCGACCAACCAGTCTGTTTCATAAAGAATACAAGTCTTTTGATTTAATTCTTTTCCATACAAAGCACGTTCTAGCACTTGCTACGCGGCGACCCTTTTCGCCACGCAAGTGCAACAAACTGCTAGGAGTATTGTTTGAATAGAAAGAAGAATATTTCTTTCTTTAATTCCTTTTTTATAATTCACTCGGCCATAGAGAGAAAAATATTTCTCTCTGCTATTTTGGTGCGAAATCAAGAAATTTAGAATTGGAAGTAAGGACGAATAGGGACACCTCATGGCGATCCTGCCTCCTTCAAACAATGTACAACCGACATTCAAGAAGACAGAATTACCAAAGGAGGGCGGACCACAACCGAGAATTCATCCGGCCATCCTAGAAGCTCGTAAAGACTATACCAAAAATCAACACAAAAAAGAAAATACGAGGCGGCAGAAAAGTAAACTTACGAAGACGAATCGCGGCGCTGAAACGCATTGCCACCGATGAGGAAAATCCTCCGCCATGGCCACTACAACAAAAAATTTACGAAAAAATTGAAGAATTAAAATTGCAAATGAAAACAAAAACCATAACACATTAGATTAAGCATGAATTCAAATAAAACATTTTTAATGAATACCTCAAAAGAAAATCTTTATAATTCAAAAACTTTCAATGAGTAGTAAATGTAGTAAATGTAAGAAAAGAGCAAAAAAAAAAAGGTGATAAAAATTCTCTCAATTTTGACAAGTGCTACTTTGGTCTATTGAGCGTCACCAACGACACCTATTGTCTGGTAGTGAAACGAAAAATTCAAATTTAATTTTACAAATGTTAAAGAGATTTCATATGGTCTACGATAACACAAAATAAATGGAACAGAACATTAATATCCTTTCAAAAATAGTAGTCAATCTAAAAAAAAAACCCAAACAGAACTTATAAGAGAGAATACATACAAGAAAAATTAGAAACTATAGAGAAAATTCAGGAAGAAGCACTTAAGACAGAAAGTAGTCAGGAGTTATTAGAAATATTACAGCAGAAATACCAAGAAGCAAAGGAGCTATTATTAGAGAAATTAGAAGAGTCAATAGAAAACAAAATGAGTAACTTTAATATTGAGCTAGCTTTAAAAGCAATACCAGTTTTTAATGGAAACCCAAAAGAACTGGAAGCATTCTTAACAATAATAAATTTACTCAATCAAAGTCTTAACGAAGACGGGAAAAACAATTTATTAAACTTTACTAAGAATGTGAAATTAGGAACAGTAGTTAAAACACAACTCATAACATTAGGCATTAAAAACTATGAAGAATTAGAAAAAAGCCTCAGAAATAGATATAAAAGCAAAAAAAGTCCACAACACATTCATACCCAATTAGCACAATTAACTCAACGCGGAACAGTTGAAAAATTTGGTGAAAAATTATCAGAGCTCATTAACGAATTAAGTGAGATTCAAATTAGTAGCTTGGGTCAGAATCCGTCTCAAGCAGAGAAAAGTGCAATACAGAAGTCAAATGACTCATACGCACTAACTATTTTTAAGAATGGGTTAAGCGAAACTCTTAAACCTACTATTTTTGCTGCACAGCCAAAAACGTTCGTAGAAGCGATCCAGATAGCAACTGAATCCGAATCAAGTAATAATGTTACAGAAAACATTATGTTCATAAATCGAAGAAATAATATAAGTCAACAGTTGAATTACAATAATAGAAACAAACCGAACAATTATAACACATATAGAAATAATAATTATAACCAAAATTATATTAATAATAACAGAAATAACAACAGAAACAACAGAAGTAACTTCAACGCAAGAAATAATGTAACAAACCAAAACAACAATTACAGAAACAACTTTAGAAATGGTTACAACCCCAAATATGAGGAAGTAAACCATAGAAATAATCACAACAGATATCATGAAGTAAATAGAAATGCATATCAGAACCGTAACACAAATAATAGGAACAACAGAGGAACAAACAGAAACTATGAAAGTAACAGACAAAACAGAATAAATATAGTACAGGGAAACTCAATAGGCCCGGAGGCCAGCAGCAACGAAGAATAAAAGTTGACCCCGGGATACAGGAAGAAAAAATATACCTACTAAATACACAATTAAAAAATTACGTTACGTTATATTGTGAGAAATCAAGGAAAAATTTGAAGCTATTGATAGATACAGGAGCTGATATATCAATATGCAAAATAAGTGCAATTTCAGAGCATGAAAAAATAGAAGAAGATAAACGATGCAAATTCTCTGGCATAACAAACCAGGAGATATATTCATTAGGCACCGCTAATTTAGACTTGAACATTGGTGAAAAACACATTCATTACCCTTTCCAAATAGTAGAACCTGATTTTCCCATCCTTACAGACGGAATACTAGGAAGAGACTTCCTTGTACAAAAACTACCAAAAATTGATTACGAAACTTATACGATAACGATTAATGTCGACAATGAAGAGTATACTATACCGATCAGTACAAATTGCGAAATACATAAATTAACGATACCCGCACGGTGCGAATACATTTGCCCAGTCGACTTTACCATCGAAGAAGACAGTGTAGTAACTAATAAAGAAATAACACCAGGAGTCTACTTAGGCAGCACAATAATACCAGCAGAAGGCATTAAACATATAAAGCTACTAAACACGAACGAAGAAGACATGGTAATTCAAAGATTTAAAGTAGAAACAGAACCATTAACTAAATACAAAATAAATAAAAATAGTGTTTCAGTAAATAAAAACAACGAAGGAAAGCAAAGATTTCAAGAATTATTAAAATACATTAAACTAAAACACTTGAACCCAAAAGACCAAGAATGAATATTAGAAATTATCCAAAACTATCAACATATTTTTCACCTAGAACACGATACTCTTACTGCAAATAACTTCTACAAACAAGATATACAAGTCACGGATAATACACCAACGTATATCAAGAACTATAGACTTCCCCATACACATATTGATGAAATCAATCGACAAGTAAATCAATTGCTAAATGATAACATCATCGAAAACTCTACCAGTCCATATAACTCACCACTACTTTTAACACCAAAGAAAAGTGAGTCAGGCCCAACAAAATGGAGATTAGTTGTAAATTTTAGAGCACTCAACAAAAAAAATTGTTAATGACAAGTTCCCGCTCACAAGGCTAGAAGATGTTTTAGACAGGCTAGAAAGAGCAAAATACTTTTCCACCCTGGACATGACAAGTTCCTTTCACCAAATCGAGCTGACAGAGGAATCAAGACCAATAACAGCGTTTTCAACAAACAAAGGGCATTATCAGTTCAAACGATTACCTTTCGGTCTAACAATTTCATCAAACAGCTTCCAACGCATGCTAACAGTAGCCCTAAGTGGATTAGACTCAGCAGCATTCTTATATGTCGATGACATAATCGTCTTTGGTTGCAGCCTCGCCCATCACAATACCAATTTAATGAAAATATTCGATAGGCTAGAAAAGTACAACCTAAAACTGAACCCGGAGAAATGCAATTTTTTGAGAAGTGAAGTAGTGTACTTGGGACATTTAATAACAAAAGACGGAGTCCGAACAGACCCTGCAAAATTCAAAACAACTAAAAACTACCCGATACCTACAAATGCAGACGAAGTTCGAAGATTCATCGCATTTGCTAATTATTATCGACGATTCATACCAGACTTCGCCAAAATAACAAAATGCCTAAACGATTTACTGAAAAAGAATACAAAGTTCATATGGACAGAAAAATGTCAATCAACATTCGAAGTACTGAAGTATAAACTGATGAATGCACCAATATTACAATATCCAGATTTCAATAAGCCATTTATTGTCACAACCGATGCATCAGACTATGCATTAGGTGCAGTACTCTCACAAGGCGAAATAGGACATGACTTACCCATTTCATACGCAAGTAAAACCCTAATCAAACATGAATTAAACAAACCGATAATCGAAAAGGAACTATTGGCAATCCATTGGGCGATAAATTTCTTTAGACCCTATTTATTCGGAAATAAATTTACAGTCGTTACAGACCACAGGCCACTTATATCACTACTTACTCACAGAAACCCATCATCAAAGATGACACGCATAAGACTAGATTTATGCGATTATGATTTCGATATAATATATCGAAAAGGCAAGATGAACGTCAATGCAGATGCATTGTCACGCATCAAATTAAATTCAGACACATTAAAAAATATGATACCAAAGCAGAGAAACATTACTGAAGAAAAGAAGGTATTACCACTTACAAGAAACATGGTAAAAAATTTAGAAAACACTGAAAAAGCGCAAACAAGAAGAATAGTCAAACCAAAATATAACCCAATGGACAACGAAATCTATATATGGAACAGCGATTCCCCAGCTGATATAAAAAATTTAAAGAAATTAAAATTCGAAATGGGAAAAATTCGAAAAATTATATTTGAACATAATCAGATCCTAGTTAGATGCAGCGATAATCCATCGGAATTAGTTTCGACATTGGAGAAACTGACATCACAAGCAACTAGAAAAAATATAACGAAAATATACATCGAAGAAAAAGATGAAATATATAACATGATCAATAAGGAAGAATTTAAAAACAAATTTAATCAACTACAGAAGAGTATTCTAACAAAGAATAAAGAACCCCTAAAAATAATAATATACAAACCACCAAAACGAATAACCGATAAAATAATACAATTTAAACTAATAAATAACTACCATACAACACCGATAGGAGGACACTTAGGTGGTAACATTACTAAAACTAAAGCAAAAATATATATGGAAAGACATGAATAAGATGACAAAGACATTTATTAAAAACTGTGAAACTTGTGCGAAAAATAAACAAACACAACATATAAAAGAGAAACAAACAATAACAGACACACCAAAGAACACATTCGAAACAATTGCTATAGACACAGTAGGACCATTAAGAATATCCAACGGTTATCGATACATTCTCACAATGCAATGCGAATTGTCAAAATACGTTATTGCACACCCAATTGAAACAAAAGATGCTAAAACTATCGCCAAAACACTAGTAGAACAACTAATATTGAAGCATGGTATTTTCAAAATTTTAAAATCAGATAATGGAACTGAATTCGCCAATGAGCTAATGGGAAACATTTGTAATTTATCAAAAATTCAACAAATTTTCTCAGCACCATATCATCATGAAACACTCGGCTCAGTGGAACGTAACCACAGAGTGTTAAACGAATATTTGCTTAATTTTGCTAATGATTATGAATGGGACAAATGGATACCGTATTACACTTTCGCGTACAATACGAGTCCACATATTGATACAGAATATTCTCCATACGAATTAGTATATGGCAGATTACCCCAATTGCCCGACGACATTATAGAAAAAAATGAACCGATTAACAATATAGACAATTTCGTTAATGAACTAAAAATTAGACTTAGAAATAGCATTAGTTTAGCTCAAAACATAATTGAGAAAGTGAAAAAGGAAAGAAAAAATAGATTAGATAGTAACACAAACCCAGCAACATTCAAAGTAGGAGATCTAGTTTTAGTCAGAAATATTAATAGAAAGAAGTTGCAGAGCACATATCACGGACCATATGAAATAATAGAAAGAGATAATGTAAATACTTATATATTAATAAACGGAAAATGTAAAAAATATCACAATAACCTATTAAAATTGTATACACCACTAATTTGAAAAAGTGATAAACACATTTGAACATGTACAGTATTAATGTAAAACAAGAATCAAAAAACAAAATATGCAAAACAAAATGCATATTTATTAGCAGACTAGAATTATATTCAAACAAAAAAAAATATAAACATATGTATCGAAGTTACATTTAAGTAAGCAAAATCAAATAAAACAAAAAAAAAAAAAAAATTTTTATAAGAATATACCTATATCTAAGCAACAACATGAACTTATGAATCAGGATAATTGTAAAAAACTGTAAAGGTGTATGGATTCAAAACAAAAAAAAAAAATTTCATTTACTACTGAAAAGAAAATTTTTTTCCCCAAAGGGAGAGGGTGTTGTGTACGAATTGAATTGTCACACTGACAAATGTCAAAATAGCTCTTACCTATCGACAACCGCGACATCTACTCTAAGCGGACAATACGCGCACTAACTAATTAATTTTTATATTTTTGAATTCAAAAACCAGTCCATACACCGATCGATTCAGCAAAATGTATCATATATATAGGAGAATAGAATACAGAATAAAGTACAGTCTGTATTGGAACGCTAGCCCGATCGGCGACCAACCAGTCTGTTTCATAAAGAATACAAGTCTTTTGATTTAATTCTTTTCCATACAAAGCACGTTCTAGCACTTGCTACGCGGCGACCCTTTTCGCCACGCAAGTGCAACAAACTGCTAGGAGTATTGTTTGAATAGAAAGAAGAATATTTCTTTCTTTAATTCCTTTTTTATAATTCACTCGGCCATAGAGAGAAAAATATTTCTCTCTGCTATTTTGGTGCGAAATCAAGAAATTTAGAATTGGAAGTAAGGACGAATAGGGACACCTCAATGTGCTTTTTTTGTGATTTTCAGTTTTTCATGTCACTGTACGCGTAATTTTTGTACAAACAATTTGCCAAAACCGGAAATGTAAAATTCCATTTTATGCCTACACAAAGTCAAAAATTCAATTTTATGAATTACCTAAAAACTAATTATTTGCCAAATGCGTTACACCAAAATCATGAATTTCCAGATTCATTGTTTTAGTGTAACGGAATAGTATTAGAATATTATCTTCCTTAATTCAAAAAAAAATGTTTCTTATATTTTAAAACTGATTTATAATATTACGTCAAATTTTCAAATTGATTTTACTCGAAATAGAATTTTAGCACATTCATGGTTTTGGCGTACACCCGACGACATATCATTGAATATCTCGAAAGTAATAAAATGTACATAGAACGTTTATGCTTAGTAGGGCAGTATACTTTTACCTTCGAAAGAGGAAAGTTATATATACATACATATATGTATTTATACATGTAAATTTCATTATTTTTTAACTTCACTAAGATCTAAAGTCGTAACTAATATTAATATTCTCTTACATATTCATGGCCAACGCTTTCTCGGTGGATTTGTAGTGTTAGACCCTTCGGATGCGTCTGGCTTCTTAAACCATGACTTAAAATAGTTATTTAAATATAATATCTAAATCCCAGACGTTATACTTTAACGTAAGTAAGCCCGGTTTTTGCACACCTTTGTAACCTGCTACCTGTATAAGCCACCGTTAGTGAAGGTTTGTAACCCCTGAACTTTCTTACCTACAGTAGTGAGAATACACCCACAAAATTTTAGCCGTTATACTTTGACGTAAGTCTGGCAGGCGCTGGCTCTCACTCTAATACACAACAATCAGCGATGGCGAAAATCAAGTGGAACACTTTCTGGCTCGTCAGACAATAACCCGGGACCTTCCATCATTTTCAGGTTCCCCAGAAGAATGGCCGACATTCTTAGCAACATTTGAGTACTCCACTAATGCATGCAAGTACTCGGACGTGGAAAACCTGTGTCGCTTACAAAAAGCGCTGAAAGCCGACACGCGCCGGGTAGTGGAAGGATATTTGACGCACCCGTCAAACGTTTTGTCAATTATCGACACTTTGAATATATGGGAGACCGGCTCTCATAATACAGACGCAAATCGACAAAATTAAAAGGTCGCCTGCACCAAAGGCCGAAAAGCTTGAACCATTGATCTTTTACGCTGAACAAGTCAGAAATTTGCTCGCCGGTATCGAATCAGCGAAATTCAAGGAATATATCAACGATACTAGACTTCTACATGAGCTCGTCGAAAGATTGCCGCCTCAAATTAGACTCAACTGGGGTTTATATGAAACTCACGAGTTTGCGCAGTCAGAGCCAAAACTAAAACAATTCAGCAGATGGCTTGACACAATCGCGAAAAGTGCTGCAATGTAACAACACGCGTCCTTCAGATGCCAAAATTATATGAAAACAGTCGAGTTTACATTCATTCTTCAAGAGATGAGGATCTCGACGACGAACGAAGCGACGAAAAAGTCGAAGTGACAAAGTGTCGCATCTGTGAAAAATCATGTCAAAATGCAACGAAATGCAAAAAGTTTGCAGATATGACCCTGAATAGCCGATGGAACGTAGTCAACCGCCTTAAGCTTTGCAGAATGTGTCTAATGCATCATAAATATCCAAGATGTAATAAAACTAAAGAATGTGGGATAAACAATTGTCAGAAGCTTCATCATCAGCTTCTGCATAGTGACGACAAACGTATTTCAACTAGTTCCACTAGGTTATGTGATACCATAGTTGCCACAGTTCATAGAACTCAACCTAACATTCTCTACCGAATTGTTCCAGTAACATTAAAATATAGGAACAAGCTCATCGACACTTACGCGTTCATAGATGATGGATCCTCGTTGACACTTGGGCAAGAGCGAATAGCAAACCAATTACATATGAAAGGCACAGAGAAACAGCTACGTATGCGTTGGACTAATGGACAAAGCCATTTAGAATCGAAGTCAAGAACTGCTACGCTCAAAATTGCACCACGGGAAGATCAAACAATATTTCATGAAATCCATGTTCAAACGGTTTCTAAACTTGACCTTCCAACACAAAGCATCAACCGAGATGCCATGCTCAAAAAATATAAACATCTTAAAAACGTAGAGTTTCAATCTTTTGAAAATGCCGTGCCTACTACCCTAATTGGACTAGACAATTGACATCTCTGCGTGCCCACAAACGTCAAAGAAGGCAGTCACTACGAGCCAGTGGCAACGAAAACCCGTCTTGGATGGGACCTATGTGGCGCACTGTCATCATCAACGGAGTGTAAGAAGCACCGTATACACGTCTATGCATGTGATTGTTCAGACGGGCGACTAGAAGAGATCGTTAAAAAGTTCTATGCTCTAGACTCTCTCGGAATATCCAACAAAAAGGAGTTCTGCTTAACCGAAGAAGAGAACCGGGCCGAAAAGATAATGCACGACATGACAGTTTATGAGGCGAAAAATTACGAAGTTCCATTATTGTGGAAATATGACAGATTTCAACTGCCCGATTCATATGGAATGGTACATCAACGCCTACTATGTTTAGAGAGAAAGTTGCTGGGAAACTCACAGCTATTAACAGAGTTCAGGCGTCAAATAAATCAATACGTCGAAAAAGGATTTATAAAAAAGTTGTCATCATCCGAGCTAATAACTCCGTATCCACGAGTGTGGTACTTGCCCGTGTTCATGGTGAAGAACCCAAACAAGCCGGGAAAAATTCGTCTAGTTTTCGATGCAGCTGCAAAGATTAATGGAATATCCCTCAATACGATGTTGCTGAGTGGCCTCTTAAGCCCATTGCTTGAAATTTTAATGAGGTTCAGAATCCACGCCTATGCATTCACTGGCGATATAAGAAAAATGTTCCATATGGTACAAGTATGCTATGAGGACCAAATGGCACAACGCATTTTGTGGCGTGACTGCCAGCAAACAAAGGAACCGAACGTGTACGTCGTAACTGTGATGACGTTTGGAGCAACTTGCTCGCCATACCAAGCGCAGTACGTGATGCGACTAAATGCATCAAAATACACCAGTAAGTTACTAAATGGCGTACTAAATGGCTTTAGAAAACCCACGAAACGAGATATCTTAGTAACATTAATGTCAATCTACGATTCACTCGGATTGATTGCTCATTTCGTTGCTGGGCTTAAGATGATACAACAAGAAACTTGGAGACTCAAATTGGGCTGGGACGAACAGATCCCGGACGATGTCGATAAAAAATGGAGGAAGTGGCTAAGTCAGTTCAAGTCAATCGAGTCACTGAAAATTCCACGTCGATATGTCTCAGTTCTTTGGAGTGAATGCACACATACAAGTCTGCATGTATTCGTCGATGCCGGCGAAGCAGCCTACGCAGTTGCCTACTTAAGAGTGTTGTCTACTTAAGAGTGGTGTAATCACAAAATGTTCAAGTATCACTCGTCACGGCAAAAGTAAATCCGCACCCCTAAAATACATACCCATTACACGTCTGCAAGTTCAGGCTGCTACGATAGGTGCCAGGCTTTTAAATACAGTAACAAGCGCACTTGGCATAAAAGTACATACAATTTACTTTTGGAGCGACTCATCTGTCGTCCTATCCTGGCTCCACTCTCGGAAAAAAAATACCTAGTTGGGTCGCATACCGAGTTGGAGAAATTCGAGAAAACACTGACACCAACCAATGGAGATGGCTCCCATCCAACGAAAACGTTGCGGACATACCCACGAAGTGGCGAGATAGCATTGAACTTGATGTCAATAGCCGTTGGTATAAAGGTCCGCATTTCTTCATGGAGGATGAACAGCTCTGGCCGAAACAACAGTTCTAGCATGATACTAATGTTGAAAACATCGAAACTGAAAGCACTTCACTTGAATGTGTCACGTTGCACATCAAGGAAGTCAACGTTGTCATAGACGCTACTCGATTTAACAAGTGGAATCGACTGTTACGCACTGCAGCGTACTTCTTCAGATTCTTAAATAATATTACAAAATCTGCTAGTAGCAAGTATAAGGGGAACCTAAAATCAGAAGAGCTACAAAAGGCAGAGAATCGTCCATTCTGGGAGGCCCAAAAGACATATTCCGAAGAAATATTATTAATTGCAAAGGGCCAAAAAGTTCCTAGGCAAAGCCCTTTATACAAACTGTCACCTGTCTTGGACGAAAATAATATTATTCGATTGAGGGGAAGAATTGAACATGAATATCCAATCATTCTACCCAGATTACACCGTATAACTAAGCTTATAGTCGCAAAAAAACACGACGAATGTGCTCATCAATTCACTGAGACAGTAGTAAACGAATTACGGAAACGATTCTTTATACCACGTTTACGAGTGCTAGTCAGGCAAGTACGTCGCGAATGTTACAAGTGCAAAATTTTATTGGCTCGACCGCCACCACCGGAGATGTCTCCACTGCCAGTTGGTCGAATTGCTGTCGACACTGCACCCTTTTCTCACACCGGGATTGATTTATACGGTCCGTTCATTGTTACCGTACACCGAAAACATGAGAAGCGTTGGGAAGTAATATTCACTTGCCTTACAATAAGAGCTGGTATTCAGAAACTTTGTGGCAAGAAGAGGCCAGCCGTTAAAGTGCTATAGTGATAGGGGCACAAATTTAGTCGGAACCGAGAAGATCGTCAAAGAGGCTTACCAAGAAGTGGATTTTGAGACAATAGAAGAGGCAACAGCTATTTCGACGCTGAAATGGCATTTCAATCCCCTACTTTCTCCACACATGAGTGGTGCCTTGGAGCGGCTAATCCGATCAATCAAGTCACCGATGCGAGTGATGCTTGAGCCCTTACGCAAACCAACACCAGAGGTCCTACAAAATATTCTAATGGAGATAGAAAATTTAATAAATTCTAGGCCGTTAACTTATATTCCGTTGGATCAACAAAATCAAGAAGCGATTACTCCGAATCATGCTCTTCTTCCCTATAAAAACCCATCCAAATCACTTGGGATTCCTAACAACGCAATCGCACCGAAACTACAGTGGTGACAATCACAAGAAGCATTGCAGCGATTTTACTACAATTGGACATTAACCTATCGGCCCACGCTCACAAGACGGTCAAAATGGTTCAACTCACCAGGAGAGCTGAAGATAGACGATCTAGTCCTAATCGTTGACGAAAACCATAAGACACGGAGCTTTCCCAGAGGAAGAATAGTGGAAGTCATGCGCTCAAGAAACGGGATTGTGCGAACTGCTGCAGTCCAAACCAGCTGCGGAATATACGTCCAGTCATAAAACTAGCTAAAGTGGACGTCGATGCTGAAGGTGTTGTGGATCCAACACAGGCGGGAGTGTAAATATGAGACGCCGTCATGTCAAATTATTATCGAAGTAAACATAGAAAACAAATATTTCGATATAAAAATAAGAGCGTGTTTGACAGGTCGTCCTTTTTTCATCGATACGAACAAGAAGCTATTAATATTAATTTGAATATAACGAGGAATTTATAAACAATCGAGAATAAAATACTAAATTTTGAACGGTATACAGATTTATGTCAACATATCTGTGAAACTAATAAAACTACATATAATTTCAATCTTTAAGATCGTGTTTCTAATCCGCTTCAATTTTTTTTACATCCACTAAACCATGAATCCAGCAATTATTAGGTGAAAATATTCACCTGACAAAAAGGCAAGTGTTACGCCTGATGATAACTATATTTGACCCACTAGGCCTTATTGCACATTTTCTAATCTACATAAAAATTATTATGCAACACATTTGGAGGACATCGTTAGAGATTATGGATAAGGAATATAAGATGTGGCGTAAGTGGATAAATAATATGAAAAATGCAAATAACATGAAAATTCCAAGATGGTATCTGACCAAATTTAACATGCATTCGTAGATGCAAGCGAGGATGCATTCGCTGCAGTGGCTTATCTTAGAGCTTCAGAAGAAAACAATGTTGAGTGTCATATCATTGCATCGAAAACACGAGTCGCCCCAATCAAATTAGTGTCAATTCCACGACTGGAGCTGGAAGCAGAAAGACTTGGAGCCCGTCTCGCGAAAATGATTAGCAAAGGGCATTCAATACAATTTAACAGCAGTATTTGTGGTCTGATTCCAAAGCCGTGTTTTGTTGGTTAAGATCAGACCATTGCAGATATCAACAATTCGTCTCTTTCAGAGTGAGTGAAATATTGGAATTGACTAATACGCAGCAATGGAGACACGTACCCACTAAATTGAATGTGGCAGACTACGCCACTAAATGAAGCAACACTCCTGAATTTTCTTCAACGAGTCTTTGGTTTTGTGGTCCACTATTTCTGCAGCAACCCAATGATACGTAGCCTATTGATATATCTCAACGTGAATCAACAAACGAAGAGTAAAGAGCACATATTTTGTATCATGTTGAATCAACGCCAAACATTATACAACCGGAAAGATACTCCGACTAGAGGAAGATAGTCCTTGCTACAGTTTATGTACTTCGATTTAAATGGAACTTATTAGCAACCAAGAAATGTGTTCACGTCGAATAGGATTCATCGAACGACAAGAATATATAGAAGCAAAAAATCACTTGTATCGCCAGGCTCAGGCAGACAATGACTGCGAAGAAATAGCAGTTTTTACCTACAACAAGAATCTAGCCATCGATAAACAGAAATATCTGGAAAAATCTAGTGCCCTATACAAATTATCTCCATACTTAGACGATAGTGAAATGTTACGATGTCAAGGTCGAATTAGTAGAGCGTTAGATGTCGACGTGAACATGAAGCGTCCGATCCTACTTTCCAGATGTCATCATATAACTTATTTAATAGTACGATCGTATCATTAGCGCTATCATTTATTATTTATTTATTATTTATTATTTATTATACACCAGAATCAAGAAACCGTGATAAATGAAATGCGTCAAACATATTTCATTCCCCGATTGCAAGCTGTCTTGAAAAGCGAAGTAAAAAACTGCCAGCAATGCAAAAATCGTCAAGCGCTGCCATGTCCACCGGAAATGGCTGTATTTTGGCTGATGCCTTCTAGGTATCTCACGCAATAATGAGTTAGTTGCGTGAGGAGTTGGTTCATCATGTGGATTGATTTAGGGATTCAGATAGAAACAGTGGAAAGTAAACCTGTTATTCAAAGGTTTAGATTCCAAAGTTTTAATCTCAAGCTGCGTTGAATCAATCCACTTTCAAATCACGTTGTATACGTAGCTATAGTTCAGATACCGAAGAGTATTCTGGGTTTGATGATGTTTTGATTCCACCAACTACGCATTTCGAGTGCAAACGAAAGATAGTTTTTGAACGAAGTCCACCGCGCTGTATGAATTTAAGACTTGCAAATGTAGATTTAGGCCAATGACAGACAGTTCGGTTTCACCGAAGCGTTTAACGCTTCGGTTTAGCGCGTCGGCTGCCACACACAGCGGTTTTCAGAAGCGTTTATCGAGTCGGTTCAGTTACAAATTACGTCGGAGTATCAGATTTTCCTTCCCCTATCCCATGCATTCATCAATGCATCCAGAAAATTTCAGCTCGATCGGACTACGCAGCAATGAAATCATCGAAAAACGCTCGAAAACCGAGTCGGTGGGTCATTTCTCTCATCAACCGACGCGATTCCAAAACCGAGAGGCGGTTCGCACCGCGGTGTGTGTCATCACAATGCTAAAGTAATGTACGACTATACCGACTCGGTTTTCCTCTCGGGAAACGCCTCGCAAAAACCGCTGTGTTTGTCATTGGCCTTATTTTATATTGCAGATTGTGAATGATTGGTCCAATTCAGGCACACAAATACAGTATGTATTAGATTATAGAAAAAATATAGTCTCAAATTTTTTTAATAAACATAATACAATTCTCAGAAAAAATGTCAACTGGAAAAAAATCAAGCTGGTTGTGGAACTATTTCACGGAAATATCCGATCAATAGGTCAAATGTGGTCTTTGCTCATGTATTTTGTCATGCAAAGGAGGAGGTGTTTATAATTTACAACGACATTTGACGAATAAACACCCGGGAGTTGAATACACAAGTACAAGAGGTCGGCAAGAAAGGCCAACAACTAGCTCAGCAGGTACAAGCAATGAGAATCCACAGTCTATTGAAACAACATCTGAATCCTCTTCACAAAGTCAAACCAATGTACCGAGTAGGGCTCTTGCTAGAAATACAGCAAGACCGGTAAATATATCTGCTTATTTTGCAAAGCCACTTCCCGTTTCCAAAGCAAAAGAAATAAACGACCAACTGATTCGGATGATAGTTAAAGAATTTCAACCCTTTTCTATCGTTGAGGACCCGGAATTCCGAAAATTTGTAGAGATGCTAAATCCGGGTTACATATTACCAAGCCGAACAACTATTTCTTCTGGACTAATTCCTCAGCTTTATGAAAAAACAAAAACTATTGTCAAAACTTCTTTGGAATCAGCATCAAATATAACAGTCATTACTGACGGTTGGACTTCTATTAACAACCAAAGTTTTATGGCGGTGACAGTTCATTATGTCAATATAAATTGTGAACTGAAATTAAATCTTTTGGACTGTTTTGAGTTCAATGACCGACATACAGCCTATAATTTGTCTTCTGAGCTGAAAAAAGTACTTCAAGAATGGGATCTTTTAGAAAAAGTGGCAGCAGTTGTGACAGATAATGCGCACAATATAGTCACCGCTGTTCGCTTATGCAATTGGGAACATATTTCGTGTTTTGCTCACACACTAAATCTAATAGTTCAGAAGGCACTTTTGCAGCTAGAGGACACTCTTTCGAAAATACGAGCAATTATTACTTACTTCAAAAGAAGCTCACACGCAACTGCAAAATTACAACAAACACAGAGGCAAATGGAATGCGTAGAACTTAAATTAAAACTTGATGTTGTAACCAGGTGGAACTCTACATATACTATGCTTGTGCGCATACAAGAAGTAAAAGAGCCACTATTAGCCACCTTAGGTGTCTTAAACTTAAATCTAGCAACTCCTTCCTCTGATGAATGGAACATTATGAAAAGAGTCTCTGATACATTGAGCATCTTCAATGAGGCTACTATAGAAATAAGCAGTGAGAAAATGGTATCGATTTCAAAAATATATATCATTATTTCAACGATTAGAAGCTACATTTCAGAGCTCTGTTTGAACGAAAATGAAACTGCTGATGATCGCAGTTTTTTTAATGTTATCCAAAGAGAAATTTCAAACAGATTTAAATTATTTGAAGAAAATATGCTTTGCCTAGAGAGCGTTTTTTTAGATCCACGATTTAAAAGACTAGCGTTTCAAAATGAGTCAACGTATAAACTTGCTTACGACTCTGTAGCAAAAAAAAAACAAGTGCATTACAAATTTCCCACCATGTGATGAAAATCTAATTTCAGTACCTGCAGCACAAGGAACGCAAAATTTGCTATGGCGAAAATTTGATGACCAAGTCAATAGCGTAAGAAGCCAGCAAAGCTATGTAGCTGCAGGTACTAATGAAATGGATAAGTATTTACAACATGTAAATATACCAAGAACTGCTGACCCTCTCAAATGGTGGAAGGAAAAGAAATATATCCCAGACTTTTTGATATAAAGAAGCAACGATTGGGTATAGTGGCCACTTCAGTCCCCTGCAAACGAGTATTCTCAAAAAGTGGGTACGTGATCACTGAAAAGAGATCTCGTTTATCACCAAAACGAGTAACATACGTGCTATTTTTAAACAGTAACTTATAATATGGAAAGGTTTTCAGATATTATTCTTAATCCGATTGTTTTTTAATTTAAGGTTTATTTTTAAATATATATTATATGTTATATTATATTTTTAAGGTTATGTTATGTTATATTAGATTTAAGATTATTATTATTAATAAAATAACAAAAAACAGCAGTTAACTTTATACTTTTGCAGCCAAAAAAAAAACTTTCTTGAAGTGTCTCTTTTGAGTGGCTCTTAAAGAGCGACTCTTTGAAATGAGCGAGTTTTACGGAGCTAACTCACTTCAAAGAGCCATTTTGCCCATCACTACACCTAAATCAATTCCAGCGAAGAAGAAAATGAATGTAAATGAATGTTTTGAAAATGCGTTAGTGAATAGTGCGGTTGTACCTGCGATGAATAATGTAACTGCATTGCATAATACAGTTAGGTTAGATGCTGTGAAGAATAGTGAATCTACATTGGATAAAATTAGGGAGAAATGTACTGTTAATCTGAATTGCGTTAATAACGTGGTAGTAGATAGTCTTTGTGCACATGTGATGGATAATGTAACTGCAATGCAAAATACAGTTAGGTTAGATGCTATTAAGGTTTGTGAAGAATCACATTGGGTAAAATGAGTGACAAAAGTACAGTTAATCTGAACAAATTTTCAAATAGGTATGTTGAAGATAATAGAGGTAAATACATGGTCATGTTACAGAAATTAGATATTAAAGGGGTTAGACAGTTGTTTAAACCAATCCACTTCTTGATGGCAACTAGGAATAAAGATTTGAAAATTTGTGATTCTGAAAGTGGTGGCTATAATGTAATTAGGCTATATTTCAACAATGCAGCGGATGCGAATTTCATAAATAGTGGTTTGGCAGAAAGTATGGGCTGAAGCAGCTATATACTGAATAACATAATTTTTAGATATGGAGTTATAAGAGGTATACCGATAGACATCCCGGCAGATAGATTTGTTGAAAATGGTGTAGCATGCAATGACAGAGGTTTACCGTTGAGTAACTGCGTCATCAAGGCTGTACAAAGAATACACATTAGAGATAGAGAAAACAAAGACAAATTTATTCCATCGCAATCAATTAAAGTTACTTTTCTAAGTAATGAATTACCGGAGATGATCAAAATACACTATGTGAGGGTTCTTGTAAGCCACTTCATCTTCAGACCGAGATTGTGCACTAATTACGGCAGATTTGGACATAATAATAAATTTTGCAAAGCAAAAAATCGTAGATGTTTGAAATGTGGAGAGGAGGCTTGTAACAAACAATGCCAAATAATAAAATGCATCTTATGCAACGGTTTAGACCATGACTGGAGCAACACTAAGTGCCCCAGAAGGCTAAAAGAGGAGATGATTATGGAGTTGGCGTCTATTAAAAACATAACACCTTTCGAGGCAAGAACTAAGTTTCTAAATAATAAAGGAAACGGATTTGCTCTGCTAGATGAATTCAATTTAAGTGAAAAATTTCCAGAATTGCCACCGAATAATAGCAACAAGATATCTCATAGAACAAGGAAAAGCAATGAAGAAGCGAATAGAGTGCTTACTAAGAAGAAAAATTCTGCCATAGTAAAGATGACTGAAAATCATAGAAAAAGTCATAGTGAATCAAGGATAACAGAACAAAAAGTCAGAAGCATCCCAGTTTATGAAAGGGAGAACTACTATAAGTCTTCTGAAATTGAAAGACTGATGGAGGTCTTAAGCAAGGAAGGAGTACTAAATAACATAACAAAAAACAACAAGGAATTCGTTATACTAACCAATAACGTGGTGGATAAAATAATTATGAATCTAGAACCTAATATTGAAATTAATAAGGATAGTGATAGATTTAACGTTACTAAAGAAAACCCAATGGCTTTTCTATCAACTGTTAATTAAAAGTGCAAATAGAAGGCATATAATAGCAGCAATATATCTACTATTTATTTTATTTGTTTGTTTGTCAATAAAATCCCTAGTATTTTACAACTTATCCATGAAAATACTGCAGCACAACATCCAAGGACTTTACAAAAATAACGGAAATTTAGAGATCATTATGAACAAAAATTGGATAGATATTGCGTGCATATCTGAGACACTAACGGGTACTAACTATAATTACTCAAATCTGATAGGTGGATACCATACATTGGTCAAAAGCAGAGAAAATGCTTTAGGTGGAGGGGTTGCTTTGATAATTAAGAAGGGAATGGTTTTCTCATTGATCAAAATGAAAACAAGTATAGAAGCAGTGGCGGTCAAAATTAAGAACCTTGATATTCCCATGACGGTGGTATCCCTATATTGCCCTCCTGATCTAGATAATAACTTTTTTAAAAGAGAATTAGGTGAAATGTTCAAATAGGTAATATGCGGGGACTTCAATGGCAGGCAAATTGGATGGGGGGATAGAAAAACAATAGAAAGGGCAATATATTGAGGAGAATCATGAACGATCTAGGGATGAACTGCTTAAACAATGGCATGGTTACATATGTGCACAAGAGTCACCAGGGGGTAGGTGGTTCGTCGGTTCCAGACCTTACCTTTGCGAAGAGAACTCTTAAAAAATTAAAATCGTCAGTCAATTTTAATGATAGAAGCAGTAGTAGTCACAAACTCATAATGTTTTCCTTTAAATTAAAAAAAGCTGTTTTTATTAAAACTAAACTTAATGAAAATAAACTCAAAAGTAGCATTGCATAACATACCTTCAGCGAGGACCTAGGTCAAATAACCACTGACATGCAGGAATTAATAGACCAAAACTCAACGAGGGTTCATAAACACAAATTCGCACCTAAATACTGGTGGAATGATTAATTAAATGAAAAATTGAATTACAGGAAGGGAATGAAGAGAATTTTCGATGCAATAAGATCACCATATATGTGCCATAAAATGAGGAGAGCAAACAAAGAGTGGTGGCAGGCTAATAGGGAGGCAAAAAAACCCATGGACCAAGGTGGTGGCAGATGTAGGCAAAAAAGGAAATGAGTGCGAGTTGTGGAGACTACAAAATAACATAAAAAAGACAAAATATTACTTACGGATCAGGATGGGAAACAGTTAATAGCTTACCTTTCTTAAATCTAATTAAAAGTAAAGGTAACAAAAGCAAATGGTCGTGTAATAATTTGCCTGTGCCTCAAAATCTTATTCAATTTGAGATTCATGATCTGTACAGGGTGTTAAAAACGCATACGAAAAAATCGGCACCGGGCCCGGATAAGGTTTCATATGATCTGATAAAATACATGAACAAAATTAGCAAATAAAACTGTGTAAAATCTCTAAATGAATTTGTCAATAGCAGAATAAATCTAGAAAACTACCTTAAAATCAAAATCGTACCTATATTAAAACCAAATAAAGATCCTGCTTTTATTAATAGCTTCAGACCTATTTCCCTGATACATGTGTTCATAAAAATAATAAACAATATGACTAAAAATAAATGTATCAGATCACACAACATCCTAAACTCCATACCCAAAGAGTCATATGCGTATGTCGCTGGGAAATCGATTAATTCCTGCCTAAATCATCTGGACAACCTGGTGAGGGAAGCTAAAAATAATAGAAAGTTCGTAATGCTGGCGGTTCTTGACTTAGAAAATGCATATGAGGAGGTGGACTTGGAAGTACTACACAAAATCCTAATACAACTCATCCCCGAAAATATATGTTATTGGATAATAAATTTCTTAGCGAAGAGATCAGTGTGGTTAAATGACTGCTCAGTAAAAATTAGCAATGGGCTACCGCAGGGGGACGTCCTGAGCCCACTCCGCTTTAACTTATACACAAGATCCGTCCACGAGTTGAACTTGCCTTCGTCCTGTCTGCTAATTGTATATGCGGACGATTTCATGATCATGACATCAGACAGGAAACGTGACGTGTGTAGAAACCTGATCCAAGGTGCTATTAATAGATTTGAAAACAATCGTAGGAAAATCAAGATGAAAGTAAATCCACTTAAATGTCTAATAATCTGTATTAACAGTAATGTGGAAAATTTACAACCTATTATATATAATAACACGTCGATATCTTGGGAGAAGGAAGTTAAGTATCTAGGTAAAATAATAAATACTAGTTACACTACTAAACAGGACCTAAATGGAATAAGAAACAGTGCTGACAAAGCGATAAACCTAATTAATTTAGTGACAGGAAGGAAAAGTGGGTTGCCTCCACATAAAAGTTTGGTCTTATACAAAGCATTAGTTAGACCGAGACTGGAAAATCACATATCTGCTAATATGGGTGCTCCAAAATATTTCTTTGAAGGTTTAGATTCTATAAAGGCGAAAGTGATGTAAAGATGCATGGGGTTATCATCTCAAACTCCTAACTGTGTGACCTTCGCCTTAGTAAATGAACTACCTTCTGATTACAGAGCAATTTGGTTCACAGCCAGAGAAGTGATTAAACTTAAAAAAGAAGACACAAATTTGTATCAGATGGCTAGTTTGGCCCCGGAAAACTCAAATTTTGGAATCATTTTTGACATGTTTAGAGAGTTACTGTGCACGTACAGCCCGGGTCAAGTTAGGATGGCTCTTTCAAACATAACCACCTTTTGCAAGCGTACAGGCCCTCTCAATGATTTAACGAATGACCCTACACGCAACAGGGTGATCGATGTTTTCAATTCATTGGTACGAGAAGAGAGCCAATGATTTCGCAATTTTGGTGGTCGATGGTGCTAGGTCAGAAATTGGAGCTGGATGTGCTGTTTTGGGTAAAAATCTAGGAATTAATTGTGGTTTCTCGTTATCAGGAATGTCGGATGTTGTTGGAACGGAGTTGTCTGCAATTATGTGTGCCATAGAAAAAAGTATTGAGTTGAGGTTGAAAAAGATTACTATCTTCTCGGATAGCAATTGTGCTTGCACGTTCTTAAATGAACACAGCTCGAAAAATCTGATTATACATAAGATCTGGGACATGTTGTTGGCGAATAGGGATATTCAGGTTAGGGTTTTTATGGCTCCAGGTCATAGGGGAATCACTTTAATGAAGGAAGTTGATAGAATGGCCAAGAGGGCAATTTTGGAAGGTACGCCTATTCCAACACCGGTTTGCCTAAATGGTATATTATTAGCAGTGTGGCGTGAAATAAATAGATCTTGGCAGATCAAATATAGGGAGTTGACCAGAAGGGTTGAAAGATGCCCTTGGCTGGAGACTGACTTGGCGTTTAGACAACACACATGGTTCCGTAGGTGTCAAGGGAGCAGCAACAGCACCAAAATAATTAATAGACTATTCACAGGGAAGGCGTATAACAACCTAAGATTATATAAGATTAAAACAAAAAATGATCCAAAATGTAATTTTTGTAATGAATTAGACACTATAGATCATAAGATATTTACTTGTGCACATTTTGATTCAATAAGAAATGATTTCAGCTTCTTTAAACATTATAGATCGTCACAAAGACTTCTTATAGATCATTAAAGTGAAGCAATCAGGGAACTAGCGGTCTTCTTAGACGTAAGTAAAATAGGGATTTAGTAAATATTCATTAAAAATTTTGGAATCAGTACTATTTTTCTTTTCTTTTCTTTTTGTTTTTTTTTTTTATAAGTTAAAAGAATAGGTTTTTGAAGATGTGCGCATTAAATATAATACGAAGTAGTAGATAAGTAAGGATAATGCTGGACGACGAAGGTCAAAGCCTGCGGTATATCCATATTAATATTCTTTAGAGTTACTTTTATTGATTATACTTTTTAACTTACATTATACATACATGAAGAGCCTTTCAGTTTAAACTCAATGTAATAGTTTAATCTAATTAAACACCCAAATTTATACTTAATTTACATAGTTGATCTAAGTATGATTGTAGAATTAATTTGAAGGTGCCATCCCAATCCTCTACTTGAATACATTCCTACCCTATTTAATCCTTTACCTAATCTCCTATATCTCCTGGACAAGGAAGAAATAATGCCAAAATCAAATTTGTATATAAGGCCAAACCCACACTTAGGGTGATATCAAATCCGATGGCCAATACCCATGGTTTAAGGCCAACCTCGATCCTTGGAAGACAAGGTCAACCTAACGAAAGAAAAAATAGTATATCCAAATAGTAGAAACAATAGCCCGACACTTTTGGTAAGCAGTAAAAATTTATCGAAAGCAATAAATGTCTGATATGTACAAATGCGAATTCTCATTGCAGTCCACAAGAGATGATTCTACATCAACATTGATCTATTTGTGTTGCTGATCGAAAATCGAAAGTGTCCATTTGTATTTTTTGAGTGTGGAAGAAGTGCAGCGTCAGCTTACAGACGGGACGCCAATCAAATTGGAAACTGCTTAGAATGACATTTACAAGTATGAGCCTGGATCTTTAAGAGTCGTCAAGTGTAGCGGAAAAATAAAAAATCCCAAAGACGCCAGCAGGGAAGTTCGAATTAATCGTACAGGATTATGATGACGATGAGGGCCTTGCTCAAGCTAGCGATAATAGTGACGGAAATGTTGATGATCCTGATTGTAAGTATGCAGGTGATGATTCTGACACAACGGATGATGGTGAGTATAAAATGAATAGTTGCTAGTTGGCTTACTGTCGTGTATTACTAGCCTGTTAGGGCAGTGCTATCTCTTTTTTTATGTATACAGTGTCCTGTTTTACGAGGAAGCATTAGCCATCGAGGTCGATAACACCCGTTTGGTGGGTTTGATCATAAATACACTGTTTACACTTATTTAACATTTAAGGAACACAAATTGTGTCATTGCGACACGTTAATTCTCGTATGCCCAGTTCCAGAGAAAGACCTTCAATCGGAGAAAAACAACAAATTTGTAACTCTCCTGCTACAACTTTCCCCCCGCCAGAGACCATATGAGAATGAGGTACTTTTTCAAAAAACTCTTTTATCTTTGAAACTTCGTAAACAGTTCAAACCTGCAAACTATTTCATGTTTGCCCTTATGCTAAAGAATTCCGATTGTAAGGAGGAAAATACCTGATTAAAATTAGACCCATAATTGCTTGTTTAAATTTTCACTACAATTTTTTAAGATATTGTCACGTCTTAACGAAAATTATTGTAAATTGTAACTAGCTTAAGTATGAAGAATCAAACGTACCATTGAACTAAAATTAACTTCCTTTTGAAAATAGTAGTAGAAAACTAGTTCCCCGTGCAGTACACGATTGTCCGCGCTACGATTCACACTGTATTAATAAAGTTGTTTTATAGCAATAACATAATCGGTGTTTCATACTGACGGTTTCACCATAATAACTGGCGACGATGTGTTGAGGATGTGTTGGATATTTGTACAATTATTTTTGTGATTAGGTTACATTGATTACATTTTGTGATTACATTTTCTTTTGGAATCACGTGCGGACAAGTTCCTGATATCCTATCATAGTCTGGTTTGCATGGTGCCCAAATTGCATCGAAAAGCATCGTTATAAAAATACACGAAAAAAGTGGAATTCGAAATTCGATTTGGTTACACCAAGTGTCGTGAAAGCGCAGGTACAATGAGTTTCGTTTTCGAGCCGTATGACAAAACAGGCTCTTGGTCACGTTGGGTCGAAAGACTGGAAGCAGCATTCGAGGTATTTGATATTGCATCGGACAAACACAAATGCCTAATATTACATTACATGGGCTCTGATACGTACAGCACATTGTGTGATAAAATCGCCCCTGAGAAACCTAAAGACAAGACTTATAGCCAAATCGTCAGTATACTGAAAGAATATTTTCAACCTGAACCACTAGAAATTGTGGAGTGTTTCCGATTTCATTTAAGGAAACAAAGATATGGAGAATCTTGTGAAGATATTTTGATTGCGTTAAAAAAATTAGCCACATCGTGCAATTTTGGTGCTCTCCGGGATAACGCGATCAGGTATCAATTTGTTTTTGGCCTAAGTAACCAACGAATCCAGAGTAGATTACTGGAAGTAAAAAACTTGAATTTAACTGCAGCGACTGAAAAGGCTTTAGCAATGGAACTTTCAGAGCGAGGCGGAGCAGCACTCAGTGAAAAGGTTAAAGAAAACATAAATTTAAATCAAATTAAATGCAAAGAAACGAAAAAGCCCAGCAAAAAGTATCAGCCTACAAATAATAAGAATCGGGTTTCGCAAATGAAAACATGTAAATTCCCGTTAAAAAATTGTTATTTTCGTTGCGGCAGTCCGCATCACAGAGCAAACGAGTGTCGGCATAAACAAACGAAATGTTTATTTTGCAAACGAGTTGGACACTTAAAGAAAGTTTGTTTGAAGCTAAGAAGCCGCGATCAAACTAATTTGTTAGAAGAAGGAGACAATAACCAGGAGGAAATTACAGTGGAGCAACTTCTTCAAATTGCCAGTAAAACGATTGTATCAAGTTCTTCTAAATTAAGACCAAATTTTTTTTGTAAATTAAATGTAAGTGGAATTTATATAAATTTTGAAATTGATACAGGTGCACCAGTGACTGTAATGAGTAAAACTGACGCTCAAATGTATTTTTCGAAGGCAAAGGTGCTCGCGAACGACACGGAACTGGAGAGCTACTGTGGAACCGAAATAAAGTGCTACGGGTACATCCATGTATACATTACAACCAATGAAGGTAAGCGACAATTTAAATTGTATATTGTAAATTCAAATAGAGGCCCATTGCTTGGACGTGAATGGTTAAGGCAGATTGATTTCAATTGGGAAAAAATTGCTGGGCAAAACGCGAGTGTTATTTCTGCGGTTAACCACGTAGATTGCAAGTCTAAGTTACAAAAACTTTTAAATAAATATGAACTTGTATTTACGAAGTCGATAGGGAGGATAAATGACATGCAAACTAGGATACATGTAAAATCAGACGCCTCACCAGTTTTCTTTAGGGCAAGGCGTTTACAATTTCCATTAATGAGCGCAGTGGAGCGAAAACTCGACAATTTAGTTACCAATGACGTTCTTGAAAAGGTAGACACTAGTGAGTGGGCAACTCCCATTGTAGTTGTGCCAAAGAGCAATGGAGAGGTTCGAATTTGTGGGGACTATAAAATAACTATAACAAATTTATTGAAGTTGATGAGTATCCTTTACCAATATCGATGAGCTTTTTGATGGATTCGCAGGTGGTGAAAAATATACAAAGATTGACATCCATTAAGCATATTTGCATATGGAGTTACATCCAGATAGTCGTGAGTGTTTAACAATCAACACACGCAAATTGCTTCACAAGCCAAAGAGACTGATGTTTGGTGTTTCTTGTGCTGCTGCTAAGTTTCAGAGGCAAATGGAGAGTATGCTAAAAAGCATTGATGGTGTCAAAGTATTTCAGGACATTAGAATTACAGCTCCAAACGATGAAACGCACTTACGACGATTAGAAGAGGTATTAAGTAGGCTATCTGCAATGAATTTGAGGATAAATCGAGAAAAATCTGAATTTATGGTTGACCGTATTACCTATTGCGGGTATTTAATTGATAAACATGGAATCCACAAATTAAAAAATAAGGTTGAGGCAATTCAAGACATGCCTAGACCAAAGAATAAAGATGAGGTGCGAGCATTTCTGGGCTTAATAAATTATTACAGCCGTTTCATTAGGAATGCAAGCACACTTATATATCCCCGAACAATCTTTTGAAAGAAAAGGTCGCGTTTAAGTGGACAGTTGATTGTGAGCACACATTTCAGGAAATTAAAAGACAAATGCTCTCCGACACCGTTCTTGTACATTATGACCCCAAATTACCATTGATATTAGCAGTAGATGCTTCTCCAGTTGGAGTGGGATGTGTTCTCAGCCATTTGTATCCAGATGTGTTCTCAGCCATTTGTATCCAGATGGGACTGAACGTCCAATTCAATACGCTTCATAAACTCTTTCACCAACTCAGCAGAGGTATAGCCAAATTGATAGGGAAGCTTATGCAATCATTTTTGGCATCAAATATTTTTAACAGTACGTATATGCTAGGAGATTCATCCTAGTTACAGACAACAAGCCTCTTTCACAAATATTTTCGCCTCATAAAGGGCTACCAACATTATCTGCAACTCGGATGCAACATTATGCAATATTTTTAGAATCATTTAACTATGAGATAAGATACAAAAAGTCTTCTGAGAATACTAATGCTGACGCTATGTCACGGTTACCCATTAAAAACGTATCAAAAAGTATAGAAGAAATTGATTTAATTGAATGTAATATGATTGATAATTTGCCGGTTACATCTAAGGAACTAGACATTGCTACACAAAATGACAGAGATGTAAGGATTTTGCTTCACTCATTAAAACCTGGTCGAATATGCGATCCGAAATTTTGTTTTGGCATTGACCAGAATGAATTCGCTTTGCAGTGCAATCAAACTTGAATTCACACATTGCTGGGAAACACCAAAAGGCGTTTTCGATCGGGTGCACATTTATCTTAGCTGATGCTTATAGTAAGTGGCCAGAGGTTCACATATTACCAAATATCACAACTAAAACAACAATAAAGAAATGCAGAGAAATATTTTCTACATTTGGTTTACCCAAGGTGGTCGTTAGTGATCATGGAACTCAACTGACTTCATATGAATTCAAACAATTTTTAAAATTAAATGGGATAATTCATAAACAAGGTGCTCCATACCATCCTGCTACAAACGGGCAAGCAGAAAGGTGTGTTCAAACTATAAAAACTAAAATTAAAGCAATGCGTTGTAAAAAACATGAAATTGACCTAGAATTAGCAAATATTTTGATGGCGTATCGGAGGTCGATACATCCAACAACAGGTAAGTCTCCAGTCTTTCTCATGTTTGGTAGACAGATTAAGTCAAGATAAGATATAATGATGCCTATGAATAACGCACTAGAAGACGATACACCCATATCCAGAGAGCTCAAAGTGGGTTATTTATTTTCAGAGAAGTGGATATTTGGAGAAATAATCGAAAAGATAGGTCGTTTACATTATATGATTAGGCTAGATGACGGCAGAGCATGGAAACGACATATTGATCAAATCAGGAAAACTGGTGAACGAGTCCGAGGGGAAAAAGGTGAGATAGATGATCATTCTGATATTGACATGATCATCTAGGGCAAAGTCAATTACGCCTCAAACCATTCCGACCGATCATGAAGCTAATACATCTATTGAAACAGATCGAATCACAGTAGCTACTCCAGTACCATTGAGTTCCAGCGTCCAGCCATCAACATCCGATACGCGTACAAAGCAAGATACAGTCCCTGATGTACCTGCGGAATTAGGAAGGCCTAGAAGAATTAGTCGTCCTCCAGTCCGTTTCACCGATGAATTCAAAAGATACTACAAAAAATTTTAAGTTTTCATTCGTTTTCAAATATGAATTTAATAGAACTTGGCAGTATGAAGTCATATTGATGAGCTAATGAATTTGTAATAATTTTGTAAATTGTAGTCAAAATTGCAGGGGGAAAAACTGTCATGTCTTAACGAAAATAATTGTAAATTGTAACTAGCTTAAGTATGAAGAATCAAACGTACCATTGAACTAAAATTAACTTCCTTTTGAAAATAATAGTAGAAAACCAGTTCCCCGTGCAGTACACGATTGTCCGCGCTACGATTCACACTGTATTAATAAAGTTGTTTTATAGCAATAACATAATCGGTGTTTCATACTGACGGTTTCGACATAATAGATATTCTTGCATTTTTTTCCAGAGACATCTGGAAAATTAAAGCAAGAAGCAAAACAGAATACACCAAAAAGCAGCCGTACTTATCAGTCCAAGGCCGATACGATTTAGGTTAAAGACGAATTAAATGAAAACCCCACGCCTGATAGTAATAAAAAGCGAGCAACCGTCAAAAAAAAAAGGTCGCGAAAGAAAATCGGAAAGTGCATCGAAAAATAGACTCACAAATTCTGAACATAGCAAATTAATAAACGAATATGACGAATAAATCGCTCGATAAACAACACTAAAATGTGATCAATGTACTTCTTTAATTTAAGTTGCTTGCCGAAATGTAACGACATCATTCGGTGGACAAAGTGATGGAATATACAGTGTGTTGTGCAACAAAATTTTAAAATCTTACTACACATTCCAATCATATAATCAAGTACGTTGTTCCCGACCGGTTAAAGTGAGTCGAGAGAAATGCCTTTTTACTGATTTTCGAAGAAAGCTTAATATAAAACTCGTTTCGTTAAAAATTTATGTTTCTTTATATATATAAATATAAATATATATATATATATATATATATATATATATTTATATATATATATATATATATATATATATATATATATATATATATATATAAATATATATATATATATACATATATATATATATATATATATATATATATATATATATATATATATACATATATATATATATATATATATATATATATATATATATATATATATACATATATATATATATAAATATATATATATATATATATATATATATTTATATATATATATAAATATATATATACATGTATATAGTACTAGTGTAGTAGTAGTAGTAGTCATATACATGTATATAGTAGGTATATCTTTAACCATTTGCGGCGGCGGGCATTTTAGTTAATTTTCAGGTACTCCTATATTTCTACGCAGAGTACATTGATACAATCGAAACGAAATTCACAGGGTGAGTTTAACTTAACGTGAAGCAGATTTGCTGCTGCTAACACAGGGTGACCAGCATCAGACATTTTCGTAAATATTGCACCAACAGATGCTTCCATTACATACTCATATGCCAAACATTTGCAATAAAAATAAGGAACCAAAAAACAAAAGGCCGAAAATAGTGTTAGTTGCAATAACTATACAGTTGCATTATTTGTAATTGCACTTTTTACAGGCAATTCTACTATTATCCATGTAATAGTTGTGGTCGTCGACTTTAGTATGTATTTACAGTTGCTTGGTCTGTTAAAATATTATTTGTCAGTGCTTTGTTATTATTAAGCATCAAATCCTTTGCACCTCGATAGGAACAAGCTGTTATTTTGGTTCAAATATCATCTGCAGTCTTAAAAAGTTTATCCATTTGGGATCATAATTACTCTAGGAAATGCTATAAGAAAAACTAAACTGATGCTGTAAGCACCATTGCTTTTAGTTTTGTAGAATATAATGCAGGAATAAAATATCAGGTCCAGCGTAAGTGAAAAGCGATTAGATTTAAGGATATATTGAAATTTTAGGGGCAGGTAGGTAGGTTGAAGTGGCTGCCGAGCTACAGAGGCCTGCTGAACGACACACATAGGCACAAGAGAAGCCCGTTGTGATGCCACAATAATTTATGGCTCGTTCCTATTCACTAAACTCAGGAAACCATCTGCTTCCTTTGACAAACCGCATCAAGTGCCACTACCCTTCTCTTTGCCAAAGCCGGGCACTAGCACATGAGATGTAGGACGGATTCTTCCTCGCCCTCTGAGCCACAACTCCGACAGAAATCGTTATACCCTGCACCCGATCGTTGCGCATGCCGCCCTATGAAGCAGTGGCTGGTAAGGACGCCCACAGTGCAACGCAGAGCGCTTCGAGTTAAGCCTAAAAGCTGCCTGGTGCGATGCGCATCCATAGATACCCAGTACTACCTTTTTATCGCACAGGATGATTTATTTGCCCAGGACTTCCTAGCGGCCTCAAGATATTTTTGCCTGATGGCCAATTTGACCGATATCATCGGTATAGAGAAGGAGCAAGAGACCTCCAGTAGCAAGGTACCAAGCCTTGATAGCTCATCGGCCTCACAGTTGCCCTGAGAACCCCTATGTCCACGTACCCAAATCAATTGAATAACCGAATGTTTCGATATCTCCCTAATTTGGGTAGCCCAAAATAAGGAACTTTGTACTTCCTTGTATACAATACTAGCTCCGTTTTGCTAGGATTCACATTTGAACCGCACTTGCGTTTCCAATGTGAAAATATGTCAAGAGGGTGATTTAGCATCTCCGAAAGCGTAGCTGAATACTTTCCCGAATTTGCTACAACTACATCGTCCGCATAAGCAATCACTTTGCAGTTGGTACTATCCAGCCTCATTTGGACAATATTCACCTTTGAATTGAATTTAATTATAAATTATTTGTACAATCATAGCCTAACTTACAGTTTAATCAACATGAAAAAAAACTTAAAATCTAGCGCCTATACTATTTTGGCCTGCTGGCTCTTATCGTTTTTTGTTTCTTACACATTAATAATATTACGCAGCCTGTACAACAGCTGCGATTGCACTAATTATAGTTTCCTTAAACATTTTCTTACACTTAAATTACGATCTAACCTATGTCTAATTATAGTTACGTAGCCTAATTACATCTAATCTTAACCTAGGTCTTAAATCTAACCCTTTCTGTTTGACGGGTGGCCTGTGTAGTCGAATAGCGCATCCATAAGCTGCCGTTGCAATTCTATCATCGCGGGGCGCATAAATGGCTCATTAGAGCCACCTGTACGCTCTAGTGTCCGAATCAGTCCATTTTCATGTCCGTCTGTCTGTCCGAAATAATAGTAAAATCGGCAGAGGGTCTGCTTTCATTATAAAATATTATAATTCATAAAAGACTTTGTTGGAATAAAATGGCACTTCAGTTCAAATATACGTATTAAATTGAACCTACTGTTTTACTTGAGAGCTCAAAAAAACCATCATAGCCCATCAATTGAGCCCAGTACAATACAATACGATTTCAATATTTTTATTTTACTTATGAATTTACCCCAAATTTTCATTGCATTCCAATAAAACATATCTTTCATCAAAGACTTTTGTCGACATCTTTCTCGCCTGTCGTTAGCTTCCCAAGGAAATAAATTTCGCTTTGTAAATAAAAGAAATGGCGTGCAAGCGAAAAAAAACCACAAGTAAATTTATGGGAGGTAAGTCGCGAGGAAAATTATCCCATTTCACGCAAGACCACTTCGTGTGCCTCAGTAAGGTACGGTTGTTGATTCTCACCGAAAATCAAGAAATGGATTGCTTCGGTGGCTCCAGCAATCTTTGTGCAGTACCTGAAGCCAAATTGCTTAAAGGCAATTTAATTGCGGCTCCACGGAATTCCAGTTTGGGGTTTCCGGGAGTAACAATGCAAACAGAGAAAAAGAGAGGGTGCGAGTTGAAGTTTTAATGGCTTCTTTAACGTTCATTTTCCCTCGTTTGCCTTACGGATAATGCAAGTATGAAACAACATTTACGATAATTTGTGGAACGATTTAGAAAATCAACTGAAACATTGATGTGAGAATCGTTTAATATGTGTTTCATTGATGTCATTTGTGAAAGGAAAATTCCGAACAAAGTACAAAAAGGAAAGTAATTATGAATTCGAAACTTTTAGCAAAAAATAATGAGCATTTTGCACAAGTAGCGGCGGAGGGAAATTTCGTTTTTAGTTCTGGGAGTAGAAATATAAAAAAACACTGATATTTCGGCATTTTTGGCTCCCTGTCATCTTTCATACCCGCACACAACACACTTCATCAAAATCCGACAAAATTTAAAGCTGACGAATAGCACTGAACTTATTACATTGCACTGAATCTGCTTACGCTCGTTGTTTACGTAAGTGGTTCATAAGCTAATTATTAGTAGTGGTAAGATTATACTGACAGTTTTCAATCATAACTATTCTAGTGGTGGAGACACGGAGACTGTAAATTGCCCTCCATGTCTTGCCAGGTTCAAATTTATGGAACTTAGCGATTTTTTTTATTCAAAAAGTGTTTGCAAGCTTGTTAAATAACAAGCTCTGTTATTTAACAAGTTTCCTACTTTGATTACACTATGTAACTGTCTTTTTTCCGCGATGGATGATTTATTAACCCGCCAGTGCACGGGTTGGGTCTGTGAGACCCATGTGCAAGTACTTCTTTGAATTATCGACACATGGCAAGTGACTAATCCGCGTAATCCTCACTAATGACCTATCTGTTCCCGATCAGTTGCCTTGCAAAGTTTCGAGGTAGTGGTTGTGTTTTTTCTTGTTCTGCGAAAGTTGTTTTTTTCTCCTGGGCCTCACAGACCCAACCCGTGTACTCATGTAAGTTTTTACCAACCCTTGTCATTTTCGATTTTAGTAATTAAATGAATTTAATGGTGGTTAATTTACAGTATATTGCAATAGTTGTCTTTTATGGACATTTTGTAATAACTATTTTCTTTCACAGCACTATAAATATGTCTTACAACCTTCATGATCCCAGGGATTTGGAAAGAGTTCTGACTCTTTTGCAAGAACCTTTATCAGATGACGATATCTCAGATATTCCTGATTCTGAAGCCGATCCTGATTTTATTATTCCAAGCGACCATAACACGGACTCAGAGGATGATGAAGAAGAAGAGATCTTTACTGAAGAAACAAATCAAGATGCGATGATCCAGAACGACGACAATGATCAAAATAAAAAATACTATTGGGGAAGAGATAAAATTACTAAATGGCAGAAAATGCGGCCTGCTCTAAATGCTCGGACTAGACGACATAACATTGTGAAGCACCTGCCAGGAGTTATTGGACTTGCTAAAGAAGCTAAAGAGGTAATAGACTGCTGGAATCTCTTTTTCACCGATGAGATAATTCAAAATATCGTTGCATACACGAACATTTATATTGAGAAAATCTCATCCCATTATCAAGACCCTAGTGACTGTAGAAGTACATCAGTTCGTGAAATTAGAGCTCTTATCGGGCTATTGTATGCCATGGGTTTTCTCCATGGAGGAAGAATGAACATCCACGACTTTTGGTCTACCGAGGGCTTGGGAACACAATGCTTTCCCGTGACTATGGCTCTTAGACGTTTCAGATTTCTACTGAAATGCATCCGTTTTGATGATGTGATGAGCAGGCAACAAAGAAGACAAAACGATAAACTGGCTGCAATAAGAGACCTTATGGATGCATTCAATGAAAACTGCAAGAAAAACTATTGTGTTGGAGAGTTTGTTACATTGGATGAAATGCTCTTGTCATTCAGAGGACGGTGTAGTTTCAGAATGTACATTCCATCTAAACCATGCAAATATGGTATCAAAGTGTTGGCATTAGTAGATGCAAAAATGTATTATACCTATAATTTAGAGATATATTGTGGTAAGCAGCCTGAAGGACGATATGAAGACGTAAGTTTTAAGCCAGATGATGTGGTTGAGAGAATGTGCCGCCCTATATTTGGAAGTGGACGGAATTTAACCATAGATAACTGGTTTACATCGTACGACATTATGAAAAAAATGAAACATGTACACAACATTACTATAGTAGGCACAGTAAGGAAAAATAAGAAACAGTTGCCACCCAGTTTTGTTGTAGCTGCTAAACGTCAACCTCGTAGCAGTATGTTCGGTTTTCAGGAGGACATTACTTGTGTGTCTTACGTGCCGAAAAAAGGTAAAACAGTAGTTCTGATGTCATCCATGCACCACGATGACAAGATTGACGAGACTACAGGGGAACTGATGAAACCTGATATAATCAGTTTCTACAATTCAACAAAAGGCGGCGTAGATTGTCTTGACGAGAGAATAGCCTTTTACAACGTGGCCCGTAATACCAGAAGATGGACAATGGCAGTTTTCTACGCACTGTTGAATATTGCAGGCTTCAACTCGTATATAGTTTGCCGATCAAATAACCCTGACTCTCCACATGTAAAAAACCGACGAAGTTTCCTCAAGAAACTTATGTTTGACCTAACAGCAGACGAAATAAAAGAGAGGGCTGTGTCAAAATATATACCGAAACACATTCGCAATGCTGCAAAAAGGATTTCAGGAATAAAGGAAGTGCAACAGCCCGAATGTAGTGAAAATAAAAGGGGGCGGTGTTCATACTGTAAAGACAGAAAGACCCGTTACTCGTGCTGCCAATGCAAAAAGTATTTGTGTTTGGAACACTCGTCATTTTTGTGTATCGACTGCAAAGATGAAATGTGAATGTGAGGAGGGATGTTCTAAGACTAAGGACTATATTTGGACAGTTTTTTTTGAATATATCCTTAATTGTATGACTATCCGTACGATTATAATCAATGCTACGTCATATTGATATTGATTCCATTATATTAATTATTTGATTTAGTTTTTTGATTAAAATGTAGTAATTATATACCAAAATTTCACTGAAATGTATAGTTTCAAATACATAAGATTCATTAAACAAAAATTTGTTTTATTATTGTACAGTACTTTGATTTAAAACTGTGCACTTATGGAACAAATCACAACCAGTGTACTGGCGGGTTAATTTTCTGCAGGAAGTAAACTAGCATAATTCAAAAAACGTGAAAAAAAATATTTGTGGAGAGATTTTTTATTGAAGAATTTTTTTAAATTTTTAGAAAAAACAATTTTTGAACTCTTTTTGATTTGGATTTTTTTCTTAATAATACACAAGCAATTAATACACAAAGCAAAACGCATATAATCTGAAAGATGATAAAGCGCACTTTAATAATGTCCTATTTTATTTTCATATAAAATAATTACTTTTTGCGCAATTGATCCATGAACTTGCGAGAGACTGTTTTTTCGCAAAAAAAAAAAATCCAAAAAAAATTAAGTTTTTGATGTCAAACCTTGAAAATTATTTTTTTTAAAATATCTGCATAGACTACCGTTTTTTGGTAAAATTTTAAGTTATGTTAGAAAAAAATACAAAGACAACTTACAAAGTTATTGTTAAGTTAAGTTAAGTTATTTTTATTCAACCAATGATTACAACTTATAATGAAAGCTTAATCTAAAACTAAATAGTACAGTGATACGAGCCTGGGCTCTTGCACAATAAGCGACGAATTAGTGGCGATCAAGGAGAACTTTTGTTTATTGTTATTTTTATAAAAGTACTACATATCCAGTTTTTCACAGGACAACACGAATTTTCATCTCTAAATACTTTTTTTATTGCCATCATTAAAATTATTATTTATTGTTACTGAAATCATCCTTTAAATCATTAATAAAATTATTATATACATTGTTCATGAAGCGGACAAAATAAAATTATGAGTTTTTCGATTTTGATAATATTTGATTATGTTATACCTATATATGTTCTCAATCCATATGCAAAATGTTTTTACAGTATTAAGTCTGGTTAGCGAGCTAGAGGTCTTTAAAATTTTTATACGCTATTTCGAATTACTTTATCCAGTTAAAAAAAGTAGCAATAAAATAAATAAAGCACTCGAGATGATGCTTCATGTAATGGACTTATTAAATGCATATTAGGGTATTAAAAAAAATTGTTTGTTGGGGAAAAATTATATTTAAATTTTCGAAACGTGAATTTCACAAAGCTCAACCACTTAATTTTTTTAAATTATGTTGTTTTTCAAAATAGCTAATAGTGTGTATATAATCCTTGCCAAGTTTCATAATGGTCGTAGATGTCGTTTAGGAGCTAGAACAGTTAGGGTTTCGAAGCGAATTGGCTGGCGCCCGGATTGTACCTACCGCCACCTAACGCGAGATTACAGGAACTTTCAATCCTACAAAATACTTTAAGTCAGCATGTAAGATCATATTTTGCGAAGCTTTAATGATGCAAATTATGTTTTGATATAATATTCCATAGTTGTATATACCAATTAAATAATTATGAATTATTTATACAGTATATTTTATATAAGTATGTGAACATAAATATAATTTGATTTCAAATGGCGTCTTTAAGAAAAATTTCCTGGTAGTTCAATTTTGCCACTAAAGTTACGTCAATTGTGTAAAAGAGAAAAACCCAAGACGCTGTGTATTCAATTTTTCCGTTAGTTTAGTCAGTGACTTAGCAACTACTAAAATAGACAAACGCGTTTTAAGTGTTTTTTATAGTTTTGTGAAATAATGTCGCTACAAAAAACTTTAAATATAGTTATCATGGCTCCTTTTGGTGATCGATGTTTCAATCCATTTAAATTACCTGTATACAAAAAATCAAAAGACCTAAGAAAGTTGTCAAAAGTATTAACAGAAAAGTGGTCATTTTCCAATAAAAACTTATACGTGTGTAAGAAATGCAGAGAACGACTCTCTTAAGAAGTGCCGCTAATAATCAATGATGATGTAGTCAGTGGCGGCTCGTGGCTATTGACCTGGGGGGTTCACTATTTTCTAAATTAAACAACCTGATCATGAGATTTAATTAGCTAAATAAGCTAAAACAATACATTTTTATCATTACAAATTAAAATGTCATATAATACGGAGTAGTCAAGTCAAGTGACATAGGTGCTAGCAGTGTTTGTTTTTCGACCTCATATCTAGTGGCGTTCGCGCGGTTTTCACGGAGTTTTGAGTATATTTCTTTGATCGAAGTGGTTGCTGATCCATCGGAGTTCGTCTATCCAGGACTTATTGGCTCTCATGCAGGTGGTTTGCCTATATCGATTTTGGATAATTGCGAAAGTGGCAAAAGTTCTGCTTTTCAACCGCTACCGGCAACTGCTATATACACATGTGTGTGTGATCAAGAAATTGTTACCAGAGATAACCACCGCGCGAAAGTTAATAGTTGTCGGGTTGTTGGCTCAACTAATGACACATCTTAAGGTGTTATGACACTACATTATTTTGCGCATTAATCATCTCATTATTAATCCGAAAAGAAAAGAGATCGAAATATTTAGTGTGAAAGAGACAAGTCGGTGATTGCAGTCAAAACAACTGTTCGTTTTGACAGTGACGATTATCTGTTATCGAAATGTCGAAGGTTTGCTGGAATCAAGGCTAAAATGTGTCAAATATTCTAATATGACACATTCAATTTCCGACTTGTCAAAATTTCAGCTGCTAGCAGCTGAATAATGCGAAGTCGGCCGCATTATTATAGCACACCACATTAATTATGGCATTAATATTTAACAGTTTAACATTATTGGCTAGTGAGGCCTATTCGCTCATACAAAATGCACATATCCATGTTCATTCATTGTCTCTCTCTACTCGTATTATTAATGGCATTATTAATGTAGTGTCATAAAAGCTTTACCAGGTTTTCATTACTGGTTGTTGTCTTCACTAAAACACTATTTCGAGCTTTATCAAAATAAATACAGTAGACGTTATCTAACCACATTCACCTATTGCGACAAAGGTAATGTCTTTGATAAACATGAATATGTGCTCTTCTTGCACGAAGGATCTGAGAGCCTCTGATGACCATCTAATATGCAATAAATATACTCGACCACAACACTCTACGTGTACTCAATTAACAAGAACAGCCATTTTATCTTTGAAGACACCGAACAGCAAGATGATATTCTTATGTACTCATTGCACTAACAAAGAGACACAGTGGGAGAATCTCTTTCAGTTGGTGAATAAACTCAGAGAAGAAGACGATGTACTGTAGGAGGAAATTAAGATACTTAAATCTGATAAACCAGTGCAGCTAAATATGGAAGATGTATTGACGGAAATGGAGGATAGACGGCGCCGATCGGCTAATGTGATAGTACATGGTATACCAGAATCTCCAAATGATTCTGACTATGCAGTTGATCTGATCAATAAAACACTAGACCCAATTTCACCTGCCAAATCTGAGCTTATAGTTTCTCGACTCGGTAAACCTAAGTTGGGGGTCATAAGACCGATGAAAATAGTCACGGCGAGTTGTGATACAGCTTTAAATATATTGCGCGGAAAACACAAAGTTATCGACGCTTTAAAATCCAAAACTTTCAATATAGTCCCAGATAGGACGCTACGGCAACGGGAATACTGGAACAAACTGCGTGCCGAGCTTGCGCACATAAAGAAATCTAATCCATCTGCCACCATCAAACACATTAATGGAACTCCAAAAATAGTGAATACAGTGTCAAAAAACCATCATTAACCATGTACTATCAAAATGTCAGAGGCCTTACGACAAAACTCGACACTTTACGTACTTCAATCAATTTGATAGAATATGATGTTGTTATATTTACGGAATCGTGGCTAAAGCCTCATGTAGCGTCAGCAGAGCTAGGATTTTCTAGCTATGTCACCTACAGACGGGATCGCGACAGCCTTACTTCAACTAAAGGAAAAAGAGGGGGCGTTTTAATTGCTGTACACAAAAATTTTACATCAGAGCTTATTCCTTGTTATAATCAGGATATTGAACAACTATTTGTAATCATTCACTTAAACTCAACGAAAGTTATTGTCTCCACCGTATATTTACCACCCGACTCAGATTCTGATAATTATAAGAAGCACACCGATGATGTTTTACGGATTTCCCAACTACATCCGAAAGGAAATTATGTCATTACTGGAGATTACAACTTGCCAGATGTTAACTGGGACTTTAAATATTGGACTAGTAGCTGCGACAAATCTTCGCATGTAGTTGAAGACTTCTCATTTCTGAACTTTTATCAACACAATTCAATTTTTAATACATGTCATAAATGTCTAGACTTAATTTTCTCTTCTTACGTGTGCTCGTTACGAGTTGTGACAATCCGCTGCTTCCCTTAGATAATTTTCATCCTGCTCTTGATGTTAAAGTTGAAATTCCACACTTTGATGGGGGTCGACAGCAATCAGAATATAGTTACGTTTTTAATTTCAAAAATACCAATTATGAGCTTATAGGTGCAAATTTATCGCAAATCAACTGGCTTGCTGAGCTCGATAGTAGCTCACTTGACGATATGGTTAGTAAATTTTACAACATCATAAATCAACATATAGAAAAATTCGTTCCAGTGATTCGCGTAAACGATCATTGCAGCTTTCCCAGCTGGTTTTCAGCTGATCTACGGAAGATAATTTATGAGAAAAAAACTGCGCATTTCAACTACAAAATATCGCTAAGTCTTCAAGATTACAACATCTTTTCATATTTAAGATCACAAAGTAAAGTATTATTAAAAATAGATTATCAAAACTTTCTTCGTCAGATTGAGTCTCAGATTCCTAAAAATCCCAAATACGTTTTCAATTTTATAAATTCACTTAGGAAAGATTGCTCTCTTCCATCAAGTATGTATCTCAACGACGTACGCAGCTCAACTAAATCAGCCATTGCCGATATGTTTGCCTCTAACTTCTTGAGAGTTTATGTAAATTGTCCAACGCAATATGAACCTCCTAAAATAAACTCAACTGTTAATCTATATCAATATCACATAGAGCCAGAAGCACTCCTAACAAAACTCAATTCCATTGATACAAGCAAGAGCGCTGGGCCTGACGGAATACCACCAATTTTCATCAAGAACTGTGCAAACAGTTTACATTTGCCCCTTATGCTCATTTTTAATAAATCGTTATCAATAGGCTGCTTTCCAAGTGCCTGGAAGTCTTCTTATGTTATTCCAATACATAAATCAGGAGATAAATGTAATATTGAAAACTACCGCCCAATATGTATTCTTTCCACAATCCCAAAAATCTTCGAAAGCCTAATCACTGATTACATGCCACCAATATTAAGACCATTCATTATTCCGAATCAGCATGGGTTTTCCAAGGGGAAATCTACTGTCACTAACCTTCTGTTCTACCACAATTATATAACTACAAGCTTTGAGTCATCTCTTCAAGTTCACTCAATATATACCGACTTAAGTAAAGCATTTGACAAGATCAATTGGGAACTTTTAGTTAGAAAACTACCAAACATTGGAGTAGGTGGTACATTATTGTCCTGGTTAAGTGATTATATTCGTAATCGCTCTTTAATTATAAAAATTAATAGCCACTATTCAAATCCCATTTTTCCTTCTTCTGGAGTACCACAAGGCTCGCACTTAGGCCCTTTGTTGTTCTTGATATTCCTCAACGATATACAGACGATATATATATATATAAAACGATATATATATATATATATATATATATATATATATATATATATATATATATATATATATATATATATTTTCCAACGTCCAGTATTTGCCATTTGCAGATGACCTTAAAATGTTCAAAGCAATAGCTTCACAGTCTGACATACGCATCTTGCAATCGAACGTAGACAGGTTCTATGATTATTGTGTTCAGAACGGATTAGAAGTAAATGTCAGGAAATGTCAATATATAAAATTCAATCGCACAAAGCATAATTTTTCCCATTGTTATACTATTAACACAGTTCCGCTTGATTGTGTAGAATTTGCAAATGATCTTGGAGTTCGATTTGACAAAAGTTTGAATTTCTCGAACCATATTAACGAAGTTTCCACACAGGCGACCAGATTACTCGGATTTCTAATTAGAAATACGCAGAAGTTTGCAAACATCAATACATTGAAAACTTTATACTTTTCACTTATTAGAAGCAAATTAGATTATGCTTCAGTAATATGGAGTCCATATTATAAAGCTCACATTGCAACCATTGAAAAAGTTCAACATAAGTTTCTGCGCTACATAGGTTTCAAGCTGCACTTACCATCTGAAGATATTAGCAACTACCCCGTAATAATGCAAACCTTGAACATAACCACACTTGAGGCTAGGAGACTTTTTACTGACGCTGTATTTTTATTTAATGTGTTAAACAATAACTTAGATGCACCCGATATTTTAAAAGCTTTACCTTTAAGAGTTCCTATGAGAACAACTCGAAGTAACGTGATATTTTCCATAAGTAAAACGAATTACAGTCAGAATTCACCAATAGAACGGCTTAAAAGAGTTGGTAACATGCTGTGGGATCACATGGATATATTTAATGTTGAGTTACAATTTTTTAAAAGAATTGCCTACGACTACTTTCAAAGTGTTGATGTCAACTTATATTCAGTTAACTAATTCGATTTTCAATGTTTTCTTTATTTTTTTAATTATTGTAGTTTTTAGGTATAGTCTTAACTTTATTCTTATTGTTTCTTTTTTAGTTAGAATTCGCCATAGGATTTAATTCGCAATGCTAGCTACATTCATTATTATAATTTAAGTTTATTATAATTTCATGGATTGTAAAAGGACAATGTCCGTAAACGAATACATAAATAAATAAATAAATAATACAAGTATTTTATAATAAAATGATTACTGTAGTAAAAAAAGTCAACAAATAATTCAGCTGCAGTCCTTAAATCTCAAGTCGATTAGTCTTTAATTTTTTGACGCAAACTTATCAACTACTAAATTGTTGAAATTTAGTGTTTCCCTTAACATATTTTTTTCGATCGAGAGCATGGCTAAAATTATTAATCTCTATTGACACATTTTTGACCATAAAAAAGTTTTTTTTTTTTTTTTTGGGTGAAACAAGATATTTCTGCTTCTGCTGTTGACATTGGTACTGTCGTGATGAGTTTAAGAACTTAAGAAGCAGCTGGGAAAATAGTGTGAAGATCATTTTGAATAATGAACTTTAGAAGATAAACAGCCCCTGACATATTTCGAAAGTCTGTTCTTCTATATATAAACTCTAGCTCTGTTTTTAGCCCGACTGCATCTAAAAAGGGTACGCATTAGCTGCATTGGAGGGTGTCAGTAAGAAAGTCTTTTGCAAATTTCGAAAAAAATTATGCAATGTACATTTTGTAAACACTTAGATGATTTGTAAATTTATATCTATCTAAAGAATGAGTAATGATTGTATTACAATTTTTTTTGCCAGCTATAATTTTTTCAATGTATAGATCTTCATTCAAGACCACGCACCTAAAAGATCAGTTTGAAAATTTTCAATAGGATATCTTTCTTTTTGGATGCAAAATCAGTTAAATACTGTTGAATTTGTTCTGTTCAATATATCAGAATGTGGGATTATTCGGTTGAACACGGTAAGCCAAAACAAATTTAAAGGGCCTTGAAACATTTGAGATATCGCACGAGCCTGATTTCCGGTAAAAATTTGTTTGGACCTTGATTTTATTTTTTCCATACATTCAATCAATGCTTCTTGGTTCTCCAAAATGATACAAACCGTTCATCTTATAGATGAAGTATGTGGAATCCGAGCACCAACGATTTCAACGGAATAGTAAAAAAGTTTGTTAAATCACTTATATTTGAAAAGAAAACGCTAACATGTTGATTCTGTCTAGCTACTTGAATTAATATTAAATCTAATTGATGAGCATAGCAATGAACGTAATAAGCATATGCATGTTTTTCTTTAATGATAGCTTGAACGCCCCCATGTTCTCCAGACAAAACACAAGCACCATCGTAACTTCACGAAATAAGTTTGTCAGGTTTATCTAACACTTTTTGCAAATTCAACTCGATTCCTTGAGCCAAACTAGCAGCAACATAGTCTAGGAGATTAGCAAATGTCCAAAATTATCCCACCGGAGTTCCGACTTGAAGAATGTACCTGAACAGCACCGACATTTGAAATAGTGATGATTAGGGAATAAAGTATACGGAATATATTCCCGGAATATTTCATGTTGTGAGTTTTCCGGGAATATTTCCGAATATTTTGACCATTTTGAAAAAGTTTAATTAATATTTGAACTGTTTTGATAAACATAACATAATTTAACTTTTCGTATAGTATGTTTTTGAAAAACGGCAACCGGCAGAAATGGTACGCGCGATTTTTTTTAAAATTTCTTCATAGCAAACAAGCGAAACAAAAAAAAACGATGTGACGCTATACGCGAGTGGCGATACATAGTGGCGATCACCACTGAGAGATTTTGGAATACTTTTTTCTTCTTTTTAGCCTATATTGTTAATGTGTTAGAAAAAGATAGGTATATGAGTTATTGCAAATACTATACTCCAACTGTCAAAAGAAAAATGCCGAAGTCGAAGAGAGCACATAGTGATTTCTTGATCTCCATTTCAAGTGAATTCTATTCAGTTCTATCGACAGATAAAACTGTTTTATTCTGTAAAGCGTGCAATTTAAAGTTGATTGCTGAAAAACGTTTACAAGTGATACAACATTTCCAAACGCAAAAACATTCTGCAAATTCACAGCAATTACTGGCAGCTGTAGTAAATAAGTCAAATGGTCGAAAAAACTACAATATGGAACTTCGCGAAGTGCTCGTTTCTGGTAAGATTTTCGATAAAAGTTTAAGTTTTTTACTTTCTTAACTGACATTCCTTTACACACAATAAACAACCCGACTTTTAAATAGTTTTTGGATACACATTTGGATTTTCCGGTGCGGTTTGTGACAACTTTGAGACGTTGTTTCCCTGAACAGTATGAAAAATTATTGTATGCTCTTCGCAGTAAAGCCGATGGACACAAAATATATGTCTCTCTAGATAATACAACCGATGTTGAGCAACGAAATGTGGCATGTTCCGTTTTCGGCATTCTAGGCGTTGAAAGTGAAATGCTCAATATACCAGTATTAGAAAAAGCAAATCACTCAACTATCGCTACGTTTTTTAATGATAGTCTTTCATTGCTTTACCCAAATGGTTAGTAAATAATGATTGCATTTCCTTAATATGATATATTCATTCATTTTCTGGCATTTCACAGGAATGAAGTACAATGATGTGCACCTTGTGGTCACAGACGCAGCTAGTTACATGAAGAAAGCATTTCGTGGTCTTTCAATCCTTTTTCTTAAAATGATTCATACAACTTGTCTCGCTCACTCATTCCATAGGCTTGCTGAATATGTGCGGTCTAAAAATTCAGATGTAAATAAGTTAATTTCTTCGGATGAAGAAAGCTCCATCGCGTAGGAATGTTTTCGTCGAAATGTACAATATTCCGCTTCCCCCGTCACCAATCGTCACCAGATCGAACACATGGATTGAAGCGTCAATTTATTATGCGAACCATTTCGAAATGCTGAAAAACGTCATCGACTTATTCGATTGTGAAGAGGCAGAATCTATATCAGAGGCTCAGGAATTGTTCCGAATGGAGCACGCAAGGGAAAGTCTTGCATTGATTAAAAACAACTTCTCTTTTATTACTGGATTGATAAATACCCTAGAGAAAAGAGGATCACCTCTAAAAAAAAAGCCATTGAATTGGTGCATTGTGCCCGGAATAATCTTGCAGAATTAAACGACGAAAGATTCTTGCAAAAATTCAATTCTGTTGTTGACCAGAATTACGGATTGGCTAAGCTAATTAAAATACATAGTATCTTGAATGGAGATGGTAATTTAAATGAATTATCCGAACTATACATGTTAGCCGAAATAACAAAATTTAAGCAAACGCCAACGAATTCTTGTGAAGTTGAAAGAACTTTCAGTGGTTACAAAACCATTTTACATGACAATCGCAGAAGTTTTCTGTTCGAAAATTTAAAATATCATATTATGGTAAAATGTAACCAATCAATACACAATGCCCAATAAATACGTTAATTTCGGTGAATATATAAGTTTTTTTTGTCTATTTTAAGGGAATATTTCGTCACTTTTTTAGGGAATATTAACGGAATGTTTTGACAATTTTTCCGGGAATATTTGGGTGGCCCTGTGATGATACATCGGTTGTTTCATCAGCTATCACCGAAGCGAGATCCGCTGTAATTATTTCTTGTTTTATGATTTCTTGCAAAACTTCTAGCATACAATCTAACTGCTCATTTCGCATAGTTTTTGCAAATCCTAGGTTGCTCTGCTAAATAACGAAGCCTGGAATAAAATGATCCTGATAAGAGAAAGGAATTCATTATAGCTCAAACTGAGGTAACACAGGACCAAGAGCTGAGGCCAAATTTTATTCTCTCAACTAGCAGCGCCTTAAAAAATTTGGATGGGCTTTATCTCAAATCTTTTCACTACAAAATTCAGCGTTCAAAGCTATTTTTCAAATGAATTTTTTTGTTAAACAGTTTACTTTGCTTTGATTAACCATTCCCATGAGAATGATAAAAAATGCATACAGTTTTTTAACGATGAAAGATATAATAACATATATTCATATTTATTATCATAAAATCATCGATGCTGGACTAACGCAGTATCGGTCGAATACCGCAAATGCGGTCAAACTAGTAGATCTTTAATCAAAAATCTCTGAATCAATAGTTTAGTACTATATATTTAGTAATAATTTAGTAATAATAATTTAGTACTCCAACAATGCCAAAAAACAATCGTAAAAACGTAAAATGAAAATTTTAAATCCTGGAACTCATATTATATTTTTTAAATGCATAGCTTAGATTTAATCTTCACCTTAATCATTTTTTCTTTGTATTTTCAGCAAATACTAAACTTTTATTAACCTTGCGCGGTTAGATATAAAATATTGAAAATGTCTTAGTCTACAAAATAATGTCATTATTTTGTATCTACGACATTATGATTCTTTTTTTCGTTCTTTAATTTGCGTAATCGTTCTTTAATTTGCGTATTAACAGAATGATTGTTTGAATGTTAAGCATTTAGCTGATATAATTCCATTAAACTCAAACATAAATAAAAGTCTCCCTAAAATTAAAGTTTTTCATTACTTCAGCAGGCCCCACACAAATATGTACACTGTATCTTCAACGTGACGTCACCATAATCTATCGTCCAGCCAATGCCTCCTAGAAGTACGGGCCGTCAGGCTACGTAATCGTTCTCGCTGTGACGTCATGGCGATAGGGAATTTTGACATTTCTACGAGGCAGTGCCGACACACACCGAGATTTCACTTGCGGTTTTTTAGCTAAAATATGAATAAAACGTTAGTTTTTTGTGCGTGGATGCGTTGTAATAAAAATATTTAGTCATAACTTTCATTTTGTATCGACCAATTGTATCGCGATAGTAAATCGATACGGAACCTCACATAACCTAACAACAACTGATAAACATTTCATAGTGAATTTTTTACATTATACCGCACGCACCGCATTAATTTGTGTTTTAGCTGTTCACTAGCACTGTTGCGCATATACCACTTTGTTTCCATTTCACTCACTTTAACACAACCCGTACAATTAACATTTTCCCGCGGACGTCCCATAAGACTACGTGTGTTTTTCGCGACATTTTGTCCTATTGCTGTGACGTCATCATTCTGCATTACGGCCCGTACTTCTAGAAGGCATTGGTCCAGCCATCAGCGTAGAAACCATGGTAGAAACGCTCTCTAAGTCTCTGGTATTCTATCCTAAGGGCACGACTCATATGTGCACAACTAGCAGGGTAATTGCTTGAATATCCCCTTACTCCGCAAGCCCCTGTGATACCCAATACTGGATCGTGTGCTCACTGCTGCATAATATGCCAGCAAAATTGTCGGCGGATCAGTATCGATCGGCACACAAAATTTCATGTGCACAAATTTTTATGTGTACATTTCTTTCACGCGATGCTGCTGTTGCACGATGAAGATTAACAGGTTAATAGTGCTCTCATATAAGATTTGGGAAATGAGTTTTTGGTCAATATTAAATTAGTATATTAGCTGATATGGTTTTGGATCAGGGGGTTCACGAGCTCATGTGCACATATGGTAAGGCCGCCACTGGATGTAGTCGTAAGTAGCCAATCGTCAATTCAATTTTCACAACAATAACAAAGTTCGTGTTATATATCCGAAGAAAGTATTCTTACAAAGTCGACACAGACAGACGATATAACATCCAACGACAACGAAATACTTTTACAGTTGCAAGAGAAGTTTGATGACCCTTCTACATTTATTTCTGTAAAAACTATGATCCTCACTTTAGCACCTAAATTATGGAGTAATAATAGGCTTGCTGAAGATTTTCATACGTCTAGATGACATGCTAGAAAAGCAAAAGAACTGGTCAAAAAACGGTATTTTGTCAACACCTAATCCACGGGAGGGGCGAAAATTGACATCAGATGTGCTACATCTTATAACAAAATTTTATCTCAGAGAAGATAACACTCGCATAATGCCTGGAAAAAATGACTTTGTATCTGTGAAATTAGATGACGGAAAATGAGTTCATTTACAAAGGCAGCAATTATTGTGTAACATTGATGAATTATATCGACAATTTAAATTTGAATATCCTGATACAACACCAATTTGCCATTTGATGACACATAAATCTCCACCAAGCGAATGTTGTATTAATTGCCCTGGCCTTGAGGAAATTCGAGAGCACTTGGAAAAAACATACGATGAAAACCAAGTAACAAGTGTGCAGTTTAATACATGAATTGGTACAGATCGTTTTACCATCGCCACTCAAGTGCTTTCGACTGGTGAATTTGTCGATAACCTTTGCTCAGCGTTGAATCTTTTGAAACCCCATGCGTTTATAGCGGACCAGCAAACCCAGTATTTTAAATTATTAAAAGAGTCCATTGTTGAAGGGGACATTATTATTCAAAGCGATTTTGCCGAAAACTATAGCATTGTAATTCAAGGTGCTGCTCAATAATTTCACTGGAACAACGATCAAGCCACCCTACTGACATTAGTATATTATTACAGAAAAGAACAAGGTTTAAAACACGGAAGTATCGTAATGATATCAGAAGATTTAAAACATGGCACTGCTTGTTTCTATACCTTTCAAAAACTTTTGCATCAGCATCTTCAGGAAAACAACATAGGTACAAAAATATATTTATATGACTGTTGGGGCATCACAACACTTTAAAAATAGATTCAATTTCATTAATCTATTCAATTTTAAGCATGATTTTGGCACAAAGGCAGATTTTCATTTCCATGCCACTTCACATGGCAAAGGACCGTGTGATGGCATTGGTGGGAATTTAAAACGTCTGGCGCCACGAGCTAGTTTGCAGTCGGCGTCAAACAAAACCATCAAACTAATATTTTTCATGCTCGGAGAAGAAAACAGATTTTTTCTACAAAGCAGATTTGACTTCTCAGTACCAATGCCAGGTACAAAAAAATACAATGCCTTCATTCCGACCGCTGAAGGTATTATGATAAAACGCACGAGAAACAGTAAAGATTATAAAATTGTTAAAATTTGTAAATAAATCTATAAGCTATCGAAACTTCATTATGCTGTTTTACTGTAATTTTAAGTACATCAAAATACGATCAAATTATTAAACAGCACTACGAAAACAATACATTCAATTGAAAGTTTCTGTAATCTCGCGTTAGGGGGCGGTAGACACGAACCGGGCGCCGGCAGCTCCGCTTCGAAACTGTAACTGGTCTAGCTCCTAAACGACATCTACGACCATTATGAAACTTGGCAAGGATTATCTACACACCATCAGCTATTTTTTCAAAACACAAATTTAAAAAAATTAATTGGTCGAACTTAGTGAAATTCACGTTTCGAAAATTTTAATATAATTTTTCCCCAAAAAAACAGTTTTTTTTAATACCCTAATATGCATTTAATAAGTCCATTACATGAAGCATCAACTCAAGTGCTTTATTTATTTTATTGCTACTTTTTCAAACTGAATAATATAATAAGAAATAGCGTATAAAAATTTTAAAGCCCTCTAGCTCGCTAACCAGACTTAATACTGTGAAAACATTTTGCATATGGATTGAGGACATACAGCCTTGGCCAAAAGTTTGAGCCCACCCTATTTTTCGGCTGTAGATTAAAAATACTTAAATGCTCGTTATTCATCGGTTGTTCCTCATCGGCGAGGCTACTTGTTAACTGCAATAAAATGATTTTAGAAAGTTTCTTGAGAAATCCGGACACGGGATGGGTAATAATGGAAAATTCCGAAATTTTCCTACATAAGCCTTTGCAGTTTGTTGGTCTGTTACAGTTTGCGTACGCTGTTTAAACGATCAGCAGTGATTCATTTAGTGAGTTAAAATTATTTGTTCTCGAAAAGGTCCAAAACAAAGGAGGTAAGTTCAGATATGCGTGCACAAATTCAATTGCTGCATGCAGAAGGGTTCAGTTCGAGAAAAATTGCCGTACGCCTTGGATGTTCGCGCGGAGTGGTTCGCTCGACTATTCGACGATTTGAGCAAACCGGTTCGCATAAGGATTTAACAAGGAACGGTCGAAAGAGAATAACAACCGTACAGGAGGACCGTTTGATGGTACGTGCATCTTTGAGAGATCGGAAAAAAACATCTGCCAAGTTAGCTGCTGAGCTGTCCGACGAGTTTGGGAAAAATTTGTCATCCAGAACAGTGCGGAGACGCCTGTGCAAAAAAGGGCTGAGAGGCTGTAAGGCGAGAAACAAGCCGTGGCTGTCACAAAAAAATCAGAAAATTCGACTAGACTGGGCTCGGAGGCATCAACATCTCACCGAAGATGATTGGTCGAATATTATCTGGTCAGACGAATCTAATGTTGAAGTAAGTTCTCAAAATGTTGTGTGTTTTTATCTGAAAGCATCTAATAAGCTCAAGGTAAGATGCATTTTATGTAATGGGCTATTTTCAAAGACATGTTTTTTTTCACTTATTGTAGATTTTTGGAACACCGGGTGCGGTCTTTGTGCGACGACGAATTGGTGAAGCGTACCAACCACAGTGTGTGGTTCCAACTGTGAAACACGGAGGAGGCAGCTTAATGGTTTGGGGTTGCATGACTTCAAGCGGAGTTGGAAGTTTGTGTTTGTGTGAAGGTCGAATGGATTCTTCAAAATACATTTCAATACTTGAAAATGTACTTTTTGAATCAGCCGTCAAGATTTTTAGGGAAACCAACCTTGATCATGTTCGATTCCAGCAAGACAACGCACCCTACCATTAAGCTGCCTCCTCCGATGAGCTGGTTCCGTGAGCATGGTGTAAATTTGATAGAATGGCCTCCTCAGTCTCCAGATTTTAACCCGATCGAGCATTTATGGAGCATTCTGAAAAGAAGGATCCATGACCGACCCATAACATCCAAAGCAAGTTTAATTTGTGCTTTGAAAGAAGAGTGGGAATCAATTACTTCAGAAGAATGCAAACACCTAATTTCCACTATGCCACAAAGAATCGCTGCAGTTATTAAAGCCAAAGGAGGTCCAACAAAATATTGACTTATTTTATTAAAACAATATGAATACTAATTGTCTTTGACATTTTCTTTCAACCAATATCAGAGCACTTTGATTTTTGTTACTTTTCTGGGGTGGCCTCAAACTTTTGGCCAAGGCTGTTTGTATATAGGCATAACATAATCAAATATTACCAAAATCGGAAACCTCAAAATTTTTTACCTGTCAGCTTCACGTGGAATGCCCCATGTAAGAGCACAATTATCTACTTATTTTTCATTTTCTACTGAAATGTTTCTACAAAGCATTGTTTTTTGGGCTTTTATTCTTTAAATCATACATTTCATTTAACACGTTCACGCCGGGGCCGATTTTCATTTGTTGTGCTGTGAGGCGGCGCTCAAATTAATGCCGCGCTTCATCTGGCGGCAAGCAATTTTTTCCTGTACAAACCTGCACACGCGTTGTATGTTTACTCAGTAGTAAAGTGAATGCTTATTGTGCAAGTTGTGTAATTCGTGCCGTTTTTTCATCCTGACCACAGATTTCTACCAGTAAGTATAACTAGAAAGGTGGTTGAATGTTTTTTTTTTAATTTTTGTCCTGATAAAATATAGGTAACATGGACATGGAAATAAGTGATTCTGATGAATCTATAAATAGAAGCAGGAGAAAGGCATCAAGATTACGGATACTCTCTTCCTGTTCAGATGAGGATTTTGTTAATATAAACAGTGAAGTGAACGAATGTTCCACGGAAGAAGAAGATTTGATGTCTAAATCAGAGAACGAGGATAACGATGAGGAATGGCAAGAAGTAAAAGAAATGAGTATTCGGAAGAAGAGGAATTTTTAAATGAAAACACTGACTGTAATGACCCTTTTGATTTATACAAACTATTCTTCACGGATCACATACTAGATTTGATAGTTGAAGAAACAAATAAATATGCTATACAATGCATAAATAATTCTACATCTAGCAGTAGAATGCACCAACAGGCCTGGCAGTCTGTTACAAGAGATGAAATGAATACTTTTATTGGCATACTGCTTATTTTGGGTGTAGTGCAATTACCAGAAATTAGATTGTATTGGTCTAACAACGACATGTATGCGAACGCACGCATAAAAAATGCAATGCGACGTGATCGTTTTTTATCTATTCTCAAGTTTTTACATTTTTCAGACAATACTACAGCCAGAACTGAAGATCGGTTGTACAAAATTCGTAACATTAGTGACGCAATCGTGGATACCTTCAAGAGTTCTATAAATCCTGGAAAAAATATCGTTATCGATGAAAGTATGGTTCCGTGGAGAGGACGCCTAGGTTTTCGTCAGTACATCCCAGGCAAGCGACATAAGTACGGCGTAAAATTATACAAATTGTGTTTGCCTGAAGGCTACACTTATAATTTCGAAATTTATGCCGGGAAAAATGAAACGATCATTGAAAAATCACATTCTCATGATGTAGTAATGAGATTACTAAATGGCTTATTATTTGAGGGCCGCATACTATTTATTGATAGTTATTATACAAGTGTCCCTTTGGGCGAAGAACTTTTAGAGACCAATACATTTATGTGTGGTACTGTAAAAATAAACAAAAAATTTCTACCACCGCAGGCAAAAACAAAACAAAAACGTGGTGAAATGATAAGTTTCGAAAATCGTAGCGGTGTAAAATTTCTGAAATGGACTGACAAAAGACCAGTATGCATGTTAACTACCTCAAAGAATCACCGGTGTAAATTTGTACAAGGAACAAATGGCAAAGTAAAGCCCGATGCTGTGTTTGATTATAATATTACAAAAAAAGGTGTTGATTTATCAGACCAACTATCGGGGTATTACAGTTGTTTACGAAAAACCATTAAATGGTACCGAAAAGTAATATTACAATTAATATGCGGAACTTCCCTCGTGAATGCCTGGTATATTCATAAAAGATGGGGCACTAAAAATATGAATATATTACAATTTAGGGAAGTGATTATTGATCACCTTTTGGCAAAAGAACAAATATACTGTCATATACCGTCAAATAAACATGTTCTTCAATCATATGAGGGATCTGCAAGAGAGTCCCGTAAACGCTGCAAAGAATGCTATAAAAATTTGTCCAAGAAAAAGGGCAGAGATTATGCCACTAACAAAACAACAAGAGTTAAGACGTATTGTGGGCATTGCAAGGGTCAGCCAGCACTTTGCTTGAAATGTTTTAACAAATTACACACAAAACAATAAAAAATGAAATTATAAAGAAAATAATATTGAATGTTTACGTTATTTTTACCGAATTTGAGTTATATTTATAATACTGCATTATTATGTTTATGTTATTGAATAAAACTTATGTTTATGATACGTTATTAATTATAATTGCAATTAAAAATAAATGTTTTGAATGAAAATACGTTAAATTTTCATTATTTTAGTTTTCAGCGTCTAATATGCACAATCGAATGCGTACCACCGGTGGTACGCGCCGCCCAATGAGACAATTTAGTGCGGGCCACCGGTGGTACGCGCCGCCCGATGAGACAATCTAGTGCGGGCCACCGGTGGTACGCGCCGCCAGATGAGACAGTTTAGCGCGGGCCACCGGTGGACCGCGCCGGCGTGAACGTGTTAAGATACAATATAGGGTTTAGGTTATAGCCTCTTTTTTGTCGGTTGTATTTTTCGGGATTTTCCGGAATAAAGTCTAGGTGTGCATGTAGAAAATTAATTTTGAGAGATATGCTGACTCCTATTGAAAGGAAAGCAATGTTGTAGTCATAAAACACAAAACATGCCTCTTTCTATCCGGTACAAGAAAGCACTAGTGATTGCAATAGATGCACCTACAAAGCAATGCGTTTGCAAGTTTTTTACATGTCGGTCAATAAAAATTGATTAAACCCTGGTTAGATAATAATTTTCATGGATACGGTACATAAAGGGAATATATTTGAAACGTTCCTTTGATTTAATTACAACTTTCAATATGGATAAACGAAGACGTGAATTTGAGTGCAAAATGCAGCCACTTAATTTTTGCTACATGTGCGGCGAATAGAATCTTTTAAGAAATATACGCAAATTTACTGACACCTCGCAACTTTGTAACTACACGTTGTTTGGCATCAAAGTCGACCTATGTCAGGAATGGAAACCAAGGGAGTTGTGTTCTACGTGTTATGCGATCCTTGTAGAACATGTTTCAAACAAAGAAAAGTGGGTTTTTTATTAATGATTTTCTGAAGTAGTTAGGTATTAATAACCGATATTTTCTTTTCTTTACAGAAAATTGTGCAAATTTGTTTCACCTATGATTTTGGCACAGCCGCTATGCCACGAGACGGATTGTTACTTTTGCCTTGCTAGGAGTATTGGAATCGGGGAAAATATGCGATACGTTTACAATTCGGAATGTGCAAATCCAACAAATAACGATGAAAACTCCCAGACATCGCAAGATTCATGTTCAGATAATGTTACAAGAGCAACAGCACCGTTTATCATTTATTAAATGATTGGGTTAGATACCTAGAACTGTCGAAAGAGACTGCTGAGGTACACGCATCTCGCATGCAGTAGTTCAAATTTTTAGCTCCTAATGTCAGAATAACGTATTGCAGCCACCGGCATGAGGCTTATGCAAAATATTTTGTGAAGAACAAAATATGTTTCTGCACAAATATTTCTGTCTTATTCAAGGAGCTTGGACAACCGTACGATTCAGATGGATGGCGTTTAGTTATTGACAGCAACAAATGCAGTTTAAAAGTAGTTATTTTACACAATGGTAACCGGAATCCATCCATTCCCATTGCACATGCTGTGAATAGTAAGGAGTCGTACGACGCTTTGGCCAATTAGGTGAATTGTTTTCAGTACCAAATTCACAACTGGAAAATTTGTTGGCGATCTCAAGGTCGTCGGTATGCTTTCCGGAATGCAAGGTGGATTCACGAAATACTGTGGCTCTCTTTTTTATGGGACAGTCGGGAACGTGATCAACATTACATTTAAAAGAACTGGCCCAAAAGAACAATAAATAAGCCTGGCGAAAAGAACACCCAGCAGGAGCCTCTCTTTAGAAAGGAAAATATATTTCTTCCACCGCTACATATAAAGCTTGGGGTAATGAAAAAAAGCGCTAGTCCAGCATTTGACTATTTAAAAATTATTTTTCCAGCTCTTTCCTTCGCTAAAATAAAAGAAGGTGTTTTCGTCGGCCCCGACATAAAAAAGCTATTACAGGATAACAAGTTCAAAGATCTTCTACTATCTGTTGAGGCTGCAGCATTTCAAATTATTGTTTCCTCAGGAACAAAAAAAGCATCAGATTTGCTTTTGTATTACAAAAAATGGGTAGAGGAAAGTAACCAAATATGGAATAGCATCTTAATATGGAATACCTTGATTTCTCCGAACAAATAAGTAGCAAAGGCAAGACGCGACCTCCATCTATTTCATTCGCTCACTTCAGTATCATACTCACGTGAGCGTGTCAGTTGAATGAATATAGTGCTTGTGATAGAAGTGTTTTGTATTGTCTTCATTGCGAAACTTTGAAAAGTATGTTATAAATGAATATTTTTGGTCAATATGTATGTACTGGTACATATGTGTTATACTTTTAAGCGTCGATATAATGTTTGAACCAATATTTTGCGGCCTTTTGGATTTGAAATAACGTGACTTGAAAAAATATTGATACAAGTTTGGACGCATATTAAAATCCAAATATGGACAATCGGTGGTGGCTAATTATGGAATAGTCCATAATAAGGTCCTACTATGTCAGATGATGGGTACTTGCTATTATTTCTCTTGGTAATATATGTTATTTGTATTTGTAGAATGGCGGCTTCCATCGACCAAAAAACGTAAGATCTGGAATGAAGAAAAAATGGTGGTAGCAATAAACTTCGTTCGGGAGAAGAAAATGGGATATTTACAAGCGGCCCAGCATTTTCAAGTGCCTAGGACAACTTTGTTTCGTCTATGCCAAAAAGATGAACAGTCCCCAGAAGAGGCAGCAGCTACTACTTTAGGAAGAAAGCCAGTATTGGGTGCAAAACTTGAATGTCAGCTGGTAGAGTACCTTTTAATTATGGAGAGCAAGTTTTATGGTTTGACGCGAAACGATCTTCGCAGAATGGCATATATGCTAGCAAAGCGTAACAACTTGCAGCATCCGTTCACTGAATCAGGTATGGCAGGAAAACAGTGGTTAAAGTCATTTTTAAATCGTCATAAGACGAAGCTTTCAATACAAAAACCAACAGGTACGTCTTTTGCCAGGGCATTTGGATTTCAGAAGGAAAAAGTGGACGCCTTTTTCACTCTTCTCGAAGAAGTTTACACTAAAAATAACTATCCACCTAACCGTATATACAACGTGGATGAAAATGGTTTAACAATTGTACAAAGTAAGATACCCCAAATCGTTGGGCACAGAGAGAAACGTCAGATAGCTTCGCTTACTTCAGCAGAAAGAGGATCTCTTATGACAACAGTTATTTGCATGAATGCTACTTGTCATTTTTTGCCACCTTTCATTATAATTCCAAGGAAAAATATGAGCGCTCAGCTAATGAAAGGCTGTCCGCTAGGATCTGTTGGAGTTGCTCATCCATCAGGGTGGATTCAAATGAACATCTTCACCGATTGGTTCAAGCATTTCATTCAAGCATTTCAGACAACACAAAGGTTTTATTGATATTAGATGGCCACTATAGTCACACTCGTAATATCGATATAATAGACATCGCGAGAGAAAATAACGTGGAAATTGTATCCTTACCTCCACATACAACTAATAAGCTCCAGCCGTAGGTTGCAGTGTATTTGCTCAAAATGAAACATTCATTTGTGTTGCTCAAATTCCAAAAACTGTTTTTTTATGACCATAATTAAAAGCAGAGTTTTCCATATTTTGTTTTTTGTGGTTTTTGTATTTTTCACTATAATTTTGAATAAAATCCTATAAGTAATGAAAATATACTTATACCAAAACCATTTTTTACTTAAACCTCCACTAGTGCCCTTAACTCACGAACCAAATTTCCAAACGTCTAGCGAATAATTTTTAGAGTTCATTGAGTCATAATTACTCTAAAAAAATTATACATTCTTTTATTTTTATTTTTGAAACATTGGGGGTTAGAGAGTTAAGCTTGGTCCTCCGCCGCATTCGCTTCCTGTACGTTTTGAAGCATGTATTGAAATTTCCTTAGCATTTACTTCTAATTACTTTCTTTTCATTTGCTAAATCTGCAATTTTATTCGTAATCTTACATAAATTATGTAATAGTAGATTCTTTTATTTGCTGTTATTGAAACTTTTCCATAGCGGAATAAATGAATAAAAAATAACGATTTATTTCTAAGTAAGTGAAATGTCCCTAGCTAATGCTATGTATTCTACTTTCTTTTCTTTGCTTATTGTATCATTATATATATGTACACAAAAAAATTATTTTTATTATCAAGTTTAAGTTTCACTTTCTTTCGTTTTATCCGTTTTTTGAAGTGTTTGCTGAACATACTCTTTTGATTATATTTTACAGACCAAAAACTAGTGGAAAATATTTACGATCTAGTTATTTACAGTCAACATAATTCTGCTTTGGACTACATTATACACGAAATGATAAGTTATTTATTTTATATATGCCGCCTAAAGTTTTATAAATACCCCATACATTTTTCCATATTTTTGGAAATCAAGCAAGATAATCGAAAATAATGAGACCGAATATAATTAAAACTCACTTCCTATGCGCTTTTCACAAGGATAATTTTCGCATATAAGCAATGCTACACGTACAAGTGGAAGATGATTTAGTTCGTATAGTGAAGCTTGTACACATTGAAAGACTTGAGAGCATGTGGCGTCCGAAATTAATATCGCCTCCAGGCCAGAATATGCTCTCGACATTCCCGCATGATTTACCGATATTGACGTGAAGCACTCTGCAAACAAAATAACATCTGTTCAGTATGCCTATTCAACAAAGCCAACAGATCGGCCTGCAGTATAATCTACGACTGACATTAATTGCTAGCAACCCTTATAGTGGAAAATTAATATCGGGTAATTAACGAGAGATTGAATCTGATCCGAGACCTTTCACCCTTTGTTCCATCAACGACAACTATTTGACCGTTCCAATAATGATGGGTCCAGAGATTTCACTTACAAGTTAATGAGTTCGATGCGTAGCATATTTATACGAAAGCAGTTATTGGAGCACAGCACCCTTATCGAAGTGATTAATCATTTTTGTTGAGCAAGTATTACTTTTGCTGCTTTGTGTAAGCATTTATTGAAGGTTGAAGTCAATATTTACCTAGGACATTTAAGTTTGATTTGAATTGAAGAAATTCGATATCTAGCAAAAGGATGTCTTAACTAAATAGTTCAGTATCTCCGGGGATATTTCACAAAAATAAAATATTAATGCATCCATTGAAAAAACAACTATCTATGACGTTGGGTTGAAACTAATTCCCTTCATTGCTTCGAAAATAAACAGTGCCTTACTCCGATAACTTATCATACATGAATAAGCCAACGTGAAATAGATTATTTCTGTACAAGAACTTTAAATTGAAGAAATTGTAAGCTTAAAGTGTTCAAAGCTCCTTGTGTTTGGTTACATATACAAGAAAATTTCGTATCAGCAGTTTTGTTCGTTTAATTGAATGGGTTTAAATCCGCCTTAATTCAGCTCTTCCATTAAATCTTCCATTACTTCGATAATCTTCTTTTTCAATGACAGATAAACTACTTCTCATCATCATTTCATGTTCTGTCATCATTACGTCCTTGCTTTGGTGTTTGGTCGTAAAGAAATAGACGCTTCGGCCTAAATATGCATAAAACAATTTTCACTCAATCAGAGTTGAAACCGGGCATTCTTACTTTGAAATGAGAGACGCAGTACGAATACTACAGAAACACTTGCCTTCGTGCCCCTTGTTCCGGAGGTGAAACGAACATATTAAGGACAGATTATCTCATAAGGACTCAAGCTTCTCGTGGAGACCATTAAACTTTAATATTATATCCTTGTTTCGTGCTGAAAAGGTAAATAGGGTAAACAAGGACACGCCTAGTTAATGAAAGACCCTTTACAGTGAATGGAATTAGTTATGCAGCGAGTTGCGATGAGTTTCATGCTAGTTAAATAGGATCTAGCAGTTGAAATTTCACAATTTTTTCACCGTTCTCAAATTTGTGAAGGAAATAACTAATATTCAATTAAGTATATTTATCAAGTGAGAAAATTGATGTTTGTCCCACGCTTTCAGAGAGATTCAACATTTTCGTCACTAACTTTACCTACTTTATTCTCTGGTACAAAGGATTTTCATACTCTTTCAACGGAATGCATAATTAAATACAGAGATTATGCTCGAGTTATTTGAAGGATTTGAAATATTTTGCAGTAGAATGCCTCTCTTGAAAACGGATTTTGCTTGACGAGATTGTTTAACCAAGCTTTCTTGAGCAGTCAAGGAGGCAGATTTTGAATTACGAGTGAAACTACCGTTTGTAAGACAGTTCATGCCTGCAAAGTTACATCAAGAGCAGCCTTTTATTGGCTAATGACAAACATTGCGGTTTTCATAGGAAGACTTCTCTGTTTGACTTTGAAGCGAAGGTGAAACCATTTGGATCCCTTAGATATGATGATTTGCGATGAATACAAGGGATATGAGATCTATTACTTATCATGAGTAAACTTTTTTTTATTTGAATGACGAGCATAAACCAGGACGTTAACTTGTGCGATATATTTAAGGTTAAGTTTCTACTGCTACTAAGCTTTTAAAGAATCTTAGGAATAAAATTCGGCACATTGAGGCAAAGCAGATGAAGACCAATTCGGGGTAGTTTTGTTTCAAATACCTGCTTTTTTTCGGATATTCCAGAGATAATTTTGCTGTTGTCTACTGAGTAAAGATTGTACAGCTTGCAAAGATCAATGCATTACTTATATACGAGTACTTAACAGAGTTCATGATTCCTTTTATGAAAATTAAGAAGATATTGGCCAAACTTGACTACGATTTTGCCGATGAATGTCTGACTGGTATGTTTGTATTTTCGGGGGTGTATTTTGATTGTTTCCTTTTTTTGTCAGTGTATTATCCACTCGCGTATTTTATTTATGTTTTTGTATGTTTTCTTTTGATGTTTGACCCGTGCTACCAGCTATTTTCCCTCTGGTGGTAAAATTTCTCGGCTGGGAATCATCAAGTCGAATTTTACCAAGAGATCGCAAACTAATGGCTGGTTTACACGTTGCCAGTTACTTGCATGCCAGCTGACGTCACAAAAGGCATGCCAGTAGCTGGCATTGCCAGTGACTGGCAGCAGGTGTTTACACCTAGCCAGTCACTGGCAAGCGATTTAGAGGTTCCTTTCCTACTTGCCAGCTGCTGTAAATTTTGCAAGAGAAGAAACAAACAAAAACAATGGCGTGTGCTTGTGTTTCTAGAGCAATTCTTCAAAATTCAGTTCGCTTGGTTTCGAAAGTTGTGTGTGAAGAACTTTTGTGTGTATTGCTTGGAGAACTTGAGAAGAAGAAAAATAAAGGGAAAAGGATATGGGTACGGGATTGGTTGAGAAACAAAAAGATGGGGTCATCAGAAACAATTCTGAGAGAGTTGTATTCTACAGATCGACAGGAATTTAAATCGGTTATGAGACTTTTACCAGAACAGTTTGATGAGTTACTCCGCTTAGTAAGCCCACTTATTACATATAAAGATACTGTGATGCGTGAAGCACTACCCGCAAGACTTAAGTTGGAAGTAACTCTTGCTTTTCTAGCATCTGGAACTAATTACAGAATGCTTCAAATGCTTTTTCGTGTATCAAAATCCGCAATGTCAACTTTCATTCCTGAAGTTTGTGATGCAATCTCCACCGTATTAAAGGATTTTATAAAAGTAAGTACAAAACCTTTTAGTTAATGTCTTTTAAAGTCATAAACAACACTATTATTAAGAATTAAACAAAATATTTATTCATCAATTATGAACTGTATCGCTGTACCATCCAAAGTATTCTGAAGGATATCAGAAGTTATTCCCCCCAACTGGTTATTTTGGTCAAAGTCAGTACTTTGAGATTTGTCTTTCAGGTTTTTAATCCTGAATTCCGTTAAGATGCGCTGAATTTCAAAATTTGCTTGCAGCTTCATTTCCTCTGGGAGACTACGTAGTTGCATTGCTATCAGCTTGCCTATAATGTCACACTCATCCTCAACGGTGGTAGTTACACTTTGACAAGGAGTAGTGGTAGCTAAGATTTTATTTAAATCTTGTAGTTCTTTTACTGCAGCGCTTATCGTACTTGCGGGTTTTTTTGGTTGTCTTCTGTTGCCTGAAACAGAGCTGTGCTTCGTCTTGTTCAGCTGATTAGGAGGAGAAAACAATTCAGCATCAGTCACACTTTCGGTATCGACATCTTCACCTTCAGCATTCACGTGGCTTTCACTCAGGATTTCATTATCTGAAGTTTCTTGTGTGGCAATGGATTTGGACCCGACAGACTGCAAACCAACAAAAACATAAAAAATAAATACATCTTAGTGAATAAAAGTTATCTAACTTTAATGTTTAATTATTTCAGGTTCCTGATAAAGAAGAGTGGGAAAATATCCAAGTCGGATTCCAGTATAAATGGAACTTCATGGGGTGCTGTGGAGCAATCGATGGAAAACACGTAGTGATTAAAGCACCGAAGAACTCAGGGAGCCAATATTTCAATTATAAAGGGACAAACAGTATTGTGCTTTTAGCTATAGTTGATCACGATTATTGCTTTAAGTACATTGATATTGGGTCCTACGGACGAAATGCTGATGGTGGTGGTGTTTTTCAAGATAGTGACATATATGCATTATTGGAAAATAATTTTCTTCCAAAGAGAGGAGTTATTGTGGGAGATGATGCATTTCCATTAAAACCATATTTACTTAAACCTTATTCAAAAGCAAATTTAAGTCGTGAAGAAAGAATTTATAACTACAGGCTTAGTAGAGCGCGAAGAATTGTGGAAAACGCATTCGGCATCTTAGCAAGCCGTTTTCGTGTTTTCACTCAGCCTATTGCATTGATAGTTCCCAATACAAAAAAAGTTGTCAAAGCGGCATGTACCCTTCACAACTGGTTGCGCAGCAGCTCCGCTAACTCCTACACGCCACCCGGAAGTTTTGACTACGAAGACATCGTAAACACTACAGTGATTACGGGACAGTGGAGAAACGAAGTTACTCAGCTGCCTCAAATTCAGCGAACACGTAAATCGAACAGGTCCTCAAAGATTGCTCATCAATTAAGAGAGAGATACAAGGAAAAATTCAATGGGGATTGGGCGGTTGAATGGCAAGACAGGATGATCACTTGAAATGTTTATGCCTATATGCTAATTTAAATTGGTAGACATCTATTTAAAAAAATATGTTTACTTATTTTTTACTTTAAAATATGTTATGTTAATTAAAAATAAAAGTACATAAAAACTTACCAAGTTACTTTCTGTTTCAACATTCCTTGTATTGATCACGTCCATGATATATTTCATATCGCCAAACCATGGTAAATTTGATTCATAAACGAAGTCGGCCCCCCCTCCACTTCGTTTACTTTTTTAAATTTTCTCAAGCTCCAAGTGATACGTGCAACGTAAAGATTTGATTTTTTTGGGGACATGATCAATCGTAAAGCCTGCGATATTTATTTCATCTACTATTTCCCGCAGTGCTGAATTACGTAAATCACGGTTTCTATACTGTGGCAGGAAAATATTCCATAAACTTTCACGATCTTTATATAAACGAACAAAATGGGATGTTTCTTCCTCATCCATACGATAAGCTTTCGTTCGTTTTTTTCAAACCATGATTAAATTTTAATTAATGAAGATTACTATACAACAACAGAACAGAAATTGCACTTCGTTTATTTGCACTGGCGTAGGCACGAACTGGCATAAACCTATTTACACAGTGCAAGCAGTGGCATGTCAGTCCAAAAAAGTGGTGGAGGGAAGCGCCAGCGTGCCAGTGAATCAAATATTTTTGTTTCACTGGCAATGCCAGTGACTGACACAACAGGCTTGCCAGCCACTGGCAAGCAGTTGTTTACACATTGCCAGTCACTACTTGCCAGTCACTGGCAAGCTCTACTGGCACGCTGACTGGCATCGTGTAAACACTACATAATATATTTATGGCATACTCTTAGCAATAGCTTGTACATGCAAACATATTTCTCTACGCAAAATCAAGAAAGACTGAAAGAACAAAACCTACGAAGAGACCTTCGAAGCGATTTGCAGACGAGTTAAGCTGAAGAAAAACGGCACACAGGCATAGGCACGCCGTAGGGGGGGGGGGGGGGGGGGGGCAGGACCCCCCCCCCCCCCCCCAGACCATAGGTTGGCCCCTCCCAAAAAAATTAATATTTCCAACAGCAGACACTTAAGTTTGGTTACAGCAAGAGTTGAGTAGTGCAGTAGTGTAAGCCTATACCATAGCATACACACTACTTATAACATAGATACTGTGTTATTTGAGGTATTAACTACAATGTTATGGGACTTATTTCGAGAAATGGACGGCAATATCTAATTTCGACAAGTTATACGTTAAGAAAAAGACGAAAAGCGCCTCGCCAATCATGCTTTTTTTTTATTAAGATTTTCTGTTCATTCTTACTAGGCAATATACAGGTATTAAGATAAGTCAGAGCATTAAAATGGTAGGCAATAAGGTAATTAATGTAGAATAAAATTTTCGAAGTCATTTGGAGAATAAAAATGGCATCCTGCCACTTTTATGATATCTATGACATACTTGGTTTACACTCAGGTTAAATGTGTGTGAATTTCATTATAATTTGATAACTGCATCGGAAGTTAAAAGGCATAGCACTTCAATTTCACTGATTGTTTTTTCATAGTAACACAACCACCACATGGTTCTTATCATATCCATTAAAATTTTTTTGAGACCTGTATCTAATCAAGACCAGTATATACCGATTGAGAATTTTACAAGTTTAGATTTGACTGTATAAATATAGTATCAAGTTCATCAATCATTTGCATTTTATTCCAAAAGCCGAGTGAAAGATTTGTGTTTGCGTACTTATGGTACCTACAAGGTTGCCCATACATTATTTAAAAACTACAGAAACTTATTTTTTATGCCCATTGATGAGTAGTGTAAATTTTGTGATGATCTGATGACTCGGTGTGAAATTATCACAATTCGAAATTTTCCATAGAGTTTCCACCATCGCCAAAAGTACACCAAAATTTCGATCCGGATAAATTATCCGGATGGTAAAATTCATGCACAATGTGAAAACTCTAATGCCGGGTTTCCACCAAAGAGACAAAACAAGAAACACGGACAAAAAATGTTTTTCTGAACAAAAACACGAATGTTTTGTAAAAATTGAAAAGTTTCGAGAACATTTTTGTCTCTGAAAACTGTTTTAGTAAACAAAACACCTTCCCATCGCGAGTCGGTAAGATCAAAGGAAAACATGTTTGTTCGCAATTTTTGTGTCTATTTGGTTGAAACATGCATTTTTGTTCTGCGAGAACACTCAGTACATCGATTAATGTACTTTGGTTTTTAAATTTGTTTTAAATTTGGTTTCAAATTTGTATTCCTGTGTATCATATTTGTGTAAACTGAAGAATTTTTCATATTTGTGTAAACTGTTATAATGAGCTCTATATATCGGTTTTTTTTTTTTGGCCCAATTATCGGTAATATATTGGGTTTTTTTTTTTGCCCAATATATCGGTTTTTTTCTTTTTTAATATGATTAATAAAAAAAAATCACAGTTGATTATAAAATCACCGTCTTCAGACATTTTTCGGACACAGGATAAACAGAACTGAAAACAAAACCTGTCTGTTCAGTTGAAACAGTCTGTTTACAAAAAACAGAACTGTTTTCAAAAAACAAAACAAGTATTTTGTTTTGTTTTTTGAAAACAAAACTGTTTTTCAAATTGTCTCTTTGGTGGAAACCCAGCATAATAGTGCTTGCAAGACAGTAAGTGATATGGTGCTTGAACCGTCTTGGAATATTGTCAAGATGAACCGAAATTATTTGGAAAAGGTTATCGACCTTACGACTTGTCTCAGTCGCCAAAGACGTGCTTTCAGAGGACATGATGAATGATACCAGTGATTTTTTTTTTAGAATTTTGTGCATTATTTGCGAAGCATGATTCAACTTTTGAAAATAATTTTAAAAACAAGGTTGCGAACTACTGTAGTGGCAAAACACAAAATGAATTAATAAAAATGATTGCTGAAATCGTTCGCGAGGCCAATACAGCTGAAATAAAATTGTGCGGACTGATATCCATTATGTCAGACGAAGCAAGCGTCCAAAAAAAGAACAATTCTCCGTGGTTGTCAGATTTGCTAAAGAGCTAGCTGTCGAAAAAAGGTTCTTAAGCTTTGTAGACTGTTCAGGAGCTAGAAATGCCTCGTATTGAGTAGATATAATTTTGAGCCTGTTAGACAGCTACGGACTTAGCGAATTGCCTGTTGTTGGTCAGTCTTATGATGGTGCTAGTGTCATGTCAGGACAAAAAAGTGGTGTACAAATCTTCATTAAGATGAAACACCCTGCAGCCACATTTGTACACTGTCTACCTCATAAAATTATCTTTGTTGTGATGGACACATTTTTCACAAATGAAACGTGTACATCCTTTTTCAATGCCTTCGAATCTCTTTACCTACACTTTTCGAAGCCATCACAACACGAATTGTTGAAGCAGCTTGAAGAGGCAGTTGGTCTAAATACAAGGCATGGAATGAGAAGTTTAAGCTCGACTCGTTAGTCAATGGAATTTTACAATTGCAAATTAGTGATCGATGGCTATGGAACCATCAAAGAGGATTTAGAAAAAGAAATGAACGAAAGAAAATACAAGAAAATACAATGACTCACTTTATTCATTGGGAATCTTTCATTCAATCAGTAATCCTAAATTTGTAGTGAATCTTTTCATCTTTCACTGTGTTCTTTTTCTAACGAACATGTTAAGCACATATTTCCAAACTAAAAATGCAACTCTTAGGGATGCGATAGATGTTGTGAATGGAATAGTTAAAACACGACTAAGTGAGCGAGAAGACTTGTATATAGTTTGGGAAAAAATTAAATTATTCGCAGAGAAGAACTGTCTGGACCTCATATTTCCCAGAGGATCGCGAAAACGGAAAGCAGCAAAACGCACTAGTTTCAAAGGTTTTGCTGTTTCATCTAGCCTCGGACACGCAGTTAGGGCTACAAGGATATTCCTGCAAACCAAATGGCTCGAAAAGAGTAAGTTACAGCACTCTTCATCTTGCCAAATTATTTTGTTGTCAAGAAGGAAGTAACGCGGAACGTTTTTACAGATCTCAGAAGGACTCTCAGGATAAATTACTTTATTTTCTTTTTTGGTCGATTTTACAAAATACTAGGAATGTATTGAAATTTTCAAATTTTGTTGTACTGCAAAAGAGCGGATCCTTGAGGTGAAGTGAAATAAGATGCAAGATAGTTTGAGCCGAAATAGTCCTGCTGTGTGGGTTAGATGACACACTTCCTAATACAGGTATGCCGTAACCTTAAGACATGCGTACTTGATTTTGTGTGAAGACTCAAATGAAACTGCATTTGCCATATATAAGAATTTAGTAACACGATTGAAGGAGCGTAGTATTGATACCAAACATCTCACCAGTTATTGTGCAGAAAATGGAAATGTAAAATTCTGAAACAATAATTCAGTGTTCCAATTACTATACAATGATAATAACAATATTATTCCAGTGGGATGCCTTACTTACATGACATTTTCCACAATATTGTAAAATATGCTGCCATCATCGTTATGGGCCTCCGTTAACAAACTTTTCTATCGGTCCCGATTGCGAGTCGATGTCATCCAATTGGGCACTCCTTAACTCCGAGCGTCCTGGTCAACGTCATCCCTCCACCGCAGGCAAAGTGCCCCACGCTGTCGTTTGCCGTAAAATCTGGCGCAAAAGGTTTTCCAAACAGACCTAGGTATCCTGCCCACCGCAGGCTACCGAGCTTTGTCTTAGTTATTATATCTGCTTCTAGGTAGATAGCGTACAGCTCATGGTTATAGCATCTTCTTTACATAAGGCCCAACGATTCTCCTCACGACTTTCCTTTCGAACGCGACTAAGAGGCCAGAGTGCCTTTTACTGAGCACCTGTCTTAGATCTATACGTGAGTACTGGCAGGACCATAGTCTTGTACAGCAGAAGCTTTGATGTTCGCGATTTGAAGAACTTTGACAGATTTTTGTAGGCTTTGTTGGCTTTGAGCAGCCGCCCGCGGTTTGCATCCTCCTTGTTGTTATCGGATGCTTCAATTGACCCAAGGTAGTTCAAGGATGGTAATACTTCAAATTCATGCTCAACTACTGTGAAGGTTTGACCAGCTCTAAGTGTTCTTCTTGCAGATGCTGCCACCATATCTTTGTCAGTTTCATGGTGAACTAACGCAATCGTGTCAGTTTGTCTATGATGCCGAATTCTCCCATGGTTTAGTGTAGTTCTACCCTGCCTATGCTATCAAAGGCAGCGTTAAAGTCTTTAAATATATGGTACAATGGAATGTTGAATTCAAGAAATTTTTCCATCACCTTTTTTCCATTTTTCCAATCTGATCAATTGTTGAGTAGCCGGCGATGAAGCCACATTGATATTGTCCGACGATGGCTTTAACGTATGGAGCTATCCGTTTTTGCAGGATAAAGGAGAGTATCTTATAGGAGGTACTCAACAGTGTTGTACCCTTATAATTGCTGCACATAGTTACATCTCCTTTCTTATGTACGGGGCATATTATACCTTTGCGCCAGTCTTCTGGCATCTCTTCATGCCCCATTCGTGAAATATAATTTTATGAATTGCTTTGTGTAATGTGGGCCCTCCATATTTAATGAGCTCAGCGGGTATGCCATCGACTCCAGGGGCTTTGTTAAATTTCAGCCAACTTATGGCTCCTCGTAACTCTTCAATTGCTTAATGTTTGAGCAAATTAAATTTGGAGAATTTCGCTTTGAAAACGCATAGCCATTTTTCATGCTAAGCTAAAAGAAAACAAGCCTTAAAATAATTTTATGAATGGCACCAATCTGAAGTTGCTCCAGTCCTGCGACATGTGGTAACGCGATGGCTATTGTTACCCTCCCGGCCTAGGGAGGATGTCCGGCTGATGCTCCTTTTGGGTCCCGGTTCAACTTGTCGAAGATGGGTCGTGGGCGCCACTTGCTCACCCCGAATTCGAGCCTCAAGAGCCGCGAGCAAGACTCGGCTCGCCGGATATTACCTACAGTTGTGTCCTCAACTAAGCCCCTGCTCCCAGGGTCAATGTTACTTCTTAGAGGACACCCCTGCCAAATCCCCACCACGACGTTCCCAAACTCAGACTCTACTCCCCACGGAAAACCCACTGTACTTAGGGACCCGCCACGTTTAGTCGCTTCTAACCGAGCTTTACCACGGCAAGATTCCCAAGATGCTCGTTTGCACCTATTCTGCCACTTCAATATGTCTAACACACCTTTGACTCACAACACGGATCTCAAAATTAATATATTCTGTTTTATTTCACACTTCAAGTCCTTTTCCGAATCAAATTTTCCTACTCTATGCTAATGCACTATGTGTCTATGTGACTAATGCCGACACGCCAGTACGACCATGATTGACTACAATTCTTAATTTTATTCGTTAGCCTTCAACGACAATTCACCCACTGGCGAATTTCTTCACGTTTAACTATTCTACCGGCGAGATGTCGGTTAGGCCACCACTCAATTCTCACAAAATAAATTCACATACATTTCAATAAAATATTACCAATTCCTACATATATAGCAAGTAAATTAAATAAATGTTCAATCATTCACTAACCTTAAATTAAAGCAAAAAGTCAGCTCTGCTTTCACGCTCCAATTGTAGGCTCAGATTCGTGTTGTCAACTCACGGACCTACAGAGAAATTCGTTTAATGTCGCCAGTCACCTCATCACAGCCTGGGCCTCGAACCCCGACCTGCCCAGTTGGGAGTGGGCGCGCTACCTTAGCGCTACAGAGCCACTGATAAGCTCCGTATCGAATTTCGTTCACGTTCGTCGGTCCCCCATCAAGAAAGGTATTCGAAACCGACACTGCTTAACTTTTCGCCACTGGACTTTCGTTTAATTTTTAATTTTCCCCGATTCACTTTATCCAAATCAAGATTTTATAATTTTTTTTCCACTATTTTCCGAAATAAATACTCCGCTGATAATATTTAATTACTCCGCTGGTAATATGAAAATATTCCGCTTAGCCAGATCTAGTAATTTGAAATTAATCCGCTCAGCCAGGTCCACATGATAATTTGAAATTAATCCGCTTAGCCAGATCCACCTGGTAATTTGAAATTAATCCGCTTAGCCAGATTCACCTTGTTCACCAGTCACATCAAGATTAACTCAAATCCCGCTCGTTTTCACTTGCGCCTCTTCTTCGGTACCGCTTTTCCAAGAGCATCTGCATTTTCGGGTCGATGGCCAAGTCGCACGTGCCACCTCAGACCCAAACCCCTTTTTTACTGCTTCAACTAGGGCATTATGCCATTACGGCAAGCAGCTGATGAGTGAATTGTTTGCCTCAGCTGTGTTCCACAGCTGCAATGACAATTGGAATTGGAATTGTTTATGTTCGGGTTGTACTGGACATAGCTGGCTGCCGAGTGCTGATTGTCGATGGGCGCCGGGTTTTATGCGAGACACCAGGATATCTAGGCGATCTGGTCTGGATATCTAGGTGGTCTGGTCACGATTCCGACCTATCTGCACGCCTCATTCGGGCCTGGCGTTCGAAGTTCTCGTGTGATGCCACCTACTAGGTCCTCAGGTGAACATATTGAGTTAAATTTATATTGGAAGTGTCTGTGCGTGTGTTCTTTTTCCATCAGTTTGATGCGTGGAGCTTTGACATCCGATTAACTGGGTTATTCGCGGTCCTCGACGAGTTCTTTTCGTCTGGTCATTCCCCTTCCGTCGAGTACTAGTTTACTTAACTTAGATTGATCTATCCGCCAGATACAGGACACAAGGCGGCTTCGTGTCTATTGTTTCACCCTATGACCCTACGAGTGGTGGGTATATTATTTACCTACTGTGCTGAGTGGTGGCTTCGCGTTTTTTACACTTCGGGCAGTCTTCCCCGGGGAAAATTGCCCCCCTTTTTTTCCTATTTGGAAGTTTGGATGGTCGTACTGGTGCGGCGCCTCTTGTTACTCCGTAGCACTACCCGCTGCAGAACGCGCCATGAAATCATTTGATATATTAAAGGATTACTTTATAATCCTGGGCGAACACGAGTGTCGCTCTGCTCTCTGGAACTTTTTAATAGTGACGAAACAGAACCTTACCCGGCTTGCTTCCAAAACGTATTAAATGTCTTTCACGACGCTGTATTGAGTCTTAAAGACGAAACATTATTGAGTTTCAATCAAAGATTATTATATAATTTTCAGGCTCACTAACAAATTGAAGCAAATAACTAATGACTAATTTTTGGACTTCAGGTGCGAAAATTTAACAAAAAACACGCTAATGAAACAGCTTCAACAATAAAAATAGCATATTGTAATGTACAATATATATAGACAATATACGATTTCAACAATGAAAACAAAGAGAATTTATCCAAGCCACTTTCTCACACTCTCTCTAGCTTACGCATCTATTGTTAATATGATTTAAAAACTAAATATCACTACATTTTGGAAATGGGCGATCTTTATGAAGAAGTTTCTGACGTCAAAAATGCAGTCAGAGCTGCAGTACAAAGCAAAGACTTAACTACATTACAGAAATGGCACAAATTATTTTATACGCGAAATGTTCCTAATGTGTTAAAAATATTTACTTTCATGGCATGGATACCAGTCACGAATGCTGCGACAGGAAGAATATTTTCCCTAACTAATATAAGGTGCGTTTTTTTGCACACCCGAGCAGATCAAATTTTGTTAAGTATATTGCATACAAGAACAATTTTGTTTTTCTTGGGTGTCCAAAAAAGCGCACCTATAAGTTGGTCCGAGAGAAGAAACAGATTATCTCTCGAGCATGTCAAAGCAGGGATACAAATAAAGACCAACTTTAAATTTTTGTGTAGTGAATTTTATGATTATGCGATAAAAAATAAAGACCTAATGAAAGCAGTGAAATCTAACGCTTAGTACAATACGAATAAAAAATAACTTAAAAAAAATACTTGCACATGGTTCCAAAAATTATAAATTAGGTAAGATGGTTTCGATTCGATTTAATTAGTCAAAATAGTTATGTTTCAGTTTTGTTCCATGCTAAAGAAGTTGATCTAGTTTAAGGCTCATTTGTTTCGTTTCTTGTACTAAGTAATGGTGAAATAAATGATGTTTCACAAAAAAATGTTGTTTCTATTTTAGTCATTGTATTAGGTTGCTGCAGATGAAATGGCCGATTTAGTAATATATTTTTAAACAGCTGTAACTTTTGCAACCATTTATTTAATCAAAATAGGTACCAATAGATGCAACATACTTTTCCCAACGAGATACAAGCACATTTATTCCAGTTTTTTAGAAGTCCGAGTTTCTGGTTCGAAGAAACTCCTCGAAGGCATTTTTGACACCAGCTTCATTATTAAATCTTTTTCCTGTCAAAAAGTGATCCAAATGTTTAAACAAATGGTAATCTGTTGGTGAGAGGTCTGGTAAATATGGAGGGTTAGGAAGAGTCTCGTAGCACAACTCATTTAATTTTTGGACCGTTGTTCTCGATACATGAGGTCGTGCGTTATCATGAAGCAGTATGACTCCATCCCTGTTGACAGGCCTAGGTTGTTGGACTATAAATTTCTGATGCATTCCATCTAGTTGAGCACAGTATATCTCAGCATTGATGGTTTCGCCAGGTTGCAGGAACGAAAAGTGGATAACTCCAGCCACAGACCACCAAACAGTTACCATTATTCTCTTTGGATGACGGCTTGGTTTCGGCATGTGTCTTGGCGCTTCATCGGCATCTAGCCATTGGGCAGATCGGCGACGGTTATCGTATAAAATCCACTTTTTATCGGAGGTCACATTTTGGTGCAAAAACGGATCCTTTTTGTTGCGAGAGAGAAGATAACTTGAAGTCTCCATTCGACACGTCATGTTTTACTCGGTAAGATCATGCGGTACCCACTTGTCAAGCTTTTTCACATTTCCAAGTTGTTGCAAGTGGCGGCAAACTGTCGAATTGTGAACGCCTAATTTCTCGGCAAGATCCCTTATGATTTGGCGGGGGTCAGACTCCACTAATGCACGCAGCTCGTCGTTATCGATCGATGGTCCTGGGTGTCCATGTGGCTCACTTTCAAGGTCCATATCTGCGGATCGAAATTTTATAACGAACTGACTTTAGAAGATGGGAGTTGTTTTAAAAATTATGTGAGGATGGACCGAAATGAATTTGAGCAGCTATTGAAGCTAGTGGGACCAATAATATTGAAAAAGGACACTAAATTCAAGAATTCAATATCACCAGCAAATCAATTGGCAGTGACATTAAGGTTTTTCGCAAGTGAGGATTCTTTTGCGTCACTAATGTATGCACATCGAATTTGTTAAAGTTCAATATGTAATATAGTGCCAAATGTATGTGAGGCTCTTCTTACAAAATTATCTACTGAATTGAAGGTAAGTAAAAAGTACAATTTTAATTTTTAGTGTAGTGAATTTTATTTTTGTTGGAAAGTATAATTGTTAGAAAGTATATGTAGTTGGTTCAGAAGACGTACTTGGCTCTGTAGGAGTGCTTGGATAATGTGTCACAATGATTATGGCAGATGATGAACTTGATAAATCGTCAAAAGAAAAGGAAGACATGACTGATTTGGAATAAACGGAAGTCCTATCTGCCTTAATTCTTTCAACTTCGGCTTCATATAGGGCTGTGCTTATTTTTTGCTTAGCTTCGGCCAAGATTAAATCATAGTTTTTCCCTCTGAACTTTCTTAGTTCGCTTGCCACATACTCCCCATAGACAGTTAATTCGTCTTTTCTTTGCTTTTGAGCCAAGCCCTCTCCAACTATTTTCATACTTTTTACTACTGACTCCATGTCAGTCATACTATCTTTAATCTTACGTTTGCTTGATTGTTGTGGAGTTAGCCATTTATTTTTTCAACATCATCTTGCTTAAAAATTTCTTGTTCTTTGTTGTCTATCTCATCAAGCTCAATTATCTCAGACTCCTTGCCAGCAGTACAATGATCATCATTTACAAATGAACACTGAAAGAAAAAAAATTATTTTAAATATTAGTGAATTGACGTGGTTTTATTATTTTCAGCTTCCTTCAAATGAAGAAGAGTGGACAGAGATTGAGAATTAATTCGAAGAAAAGTGGAACTTTCCACATTGTCTAGGTGCGATTGATGGAAAGCACGTAGAAATAAACGCACCTGCAAACTCCGGAACAGTATTTTTTAATTACAAGCAATCATTCAGCATTGTATTGCTCGGAATTGCTGATGCAAACTTTAAATTCATTTCTGCAAATGTTAATACACAAGGTCGGATTTCGGATAGAGGGGTTTCAAACATACATCCTTTTATGAGAAATTATGTAAAAAGCAAATGCGAATACCCCAGCCCGTTCCGCTTCCTGGAAGAACTAAAGATATACCTTTTGTATTTGTAGCCGATGATGCTTTTGCTTTGGAGGAAAATATTATTAAGCCTCTGCCTGGTCATTATCCGAAAAATTCCTGGCATAGAATTTTTAACTATAGATTATGCCGAGCCCGCAGAATTATTGAAAATGTTTTTGGTATTTTGAGTGTCGTATTTCGAGTTTTAAGAACGGAAGTGCAAGTGACCCCCGAAAAGGCAACAAGTGTAGTTTTAGCTACAATTTATATCCACAACTTCTTACGGAATAAGGCATCCAAACGTTATACACTGACAGGAACGTTTGATTCAGAAGATTCTGAAGGAAATATAATACCAGGATCATGGAGAACAACTACAACAAGCGGTGAACGGAATAATCGATTAAACAGAACCAAAACAAGAGCAAATGTTCATACCGACAATAGAAAAGAATATGGGGAAGCTAAATAATATTTAAAAACTTTATATATGAATAAAATGAATATTTTCTACTCACTTGAGTTATATTTTCATCAGTACTGGTTTAGTATAGGTTTATACTGATCGGCTAAAAATGTTAAGTGCTGGAAAGCATACCACGAAGGAATGGAAACATCATCTGATCTACATCCTGATTTTTTACTGCTGTTAATTTTACTTTGTTCCCTACTAAATTGGCTTTTTATGTTGTGCCATTTATCCTCAACTTCTTTCTTTGAACATGTTAAAGATGTAGCTATGTCCTCTAGAATATCATTTCTTCTATTGGAATGTTTGTAATCATTGGATTTAATATCCCATATACCACTAGATTTCACTTTCTCTATTAAGTTTAATGTTCTTTCTTTATTCCAAATAGACATTTTGAAAATAAAATGTAGAAATCACTTCTTCACAAGAACAGAAACGTTCCTTCTTGAATTAGCTTCTCTCACTGAAGTATCGCAACTTGTCAAATCAAGAGCGAATTGCCGATATACAAAATGTATGATGATTTGTATGAGTACACTGTCAATGTATGAGCACTTGCATGAGCTTCAGTTGCATGATTTGTTTATTTGACTTGTATCTCATACAAATCCCGATACATGTTTCTAAGTGTAAACATAGCTTCACACGTCAAAAATTATGGACCGAAGAAGACCTTAAAATGGATCGGACAATAAAAATCTGCAGAGCGGCCGAGCGCGGAGAATAACAAATGAACGATATCACGTCAAATACAATGGTTTGTGCAGTCAAAACGGATAAAGTTTTTCATTGTAAGCGCTGTGGAAGGAAACATGGCTATAGAGCTTGCCCAGCATTTGATAAATCATGCGAATCATGCGGTTGGAAGGGTCATTTCAAGGTCATGTGCAAGTCCAATTCCAAGAAGTATAAGAAATCAAAGACGAAAAAGCAACACAACGTGAGAGCCATCGATGGCTGTGAATCAAACAATGAATCGGATTCGAATGATGATTTAATAATAGTAAAACAATAAAAATAAAAACAATCAGAAGTAAAGATGTGAAGTTGCAGATTAATGATGCGAATGTGCAGGAACAACTTGACACAGGGGCAGATTGTTGTGTGTTGCCATTAAAACAGGCTCAACGAATCGGGGCCGAGTTAAAGTCGTCAACGATCAAGTGGCTGTCAGTTTATGGAAATGGAAGGCTCGCTGTCATCGGCGAAATAAAGTCAATTTGTAAAAACAAAACAAACGTAAAACCAGTGATTTTCAAAGCGGTGAAAGAAAATCTTGAACCAATTCTTGAACGAGAGATGTGCGGTAAATTTGGTTTTATTAAACGTATTTACAAAGTTGCCGACATGAAATCAGTGAAGACGAAAAAATAAGATGCTGTAAGAACTTCGAATATGACATCAATCTTATGGACGATCCGAAGTTTAAAATTATTCCTGCAAGAAAAATTTCAAATGGCATTAGAGATTGTGTAAAGAAAGAGCTTTATAATATGGTAGAAATGAAAATAATAGAACCAGTATCAGAACCGTCACCGGCAGTGAGCCCGATAGCAGTTAAGGTGAAAGGCTCAAAGCACTTTACTAAATTGGATTGTGAAAAAGGGTTTTGGCACTTGAAAGGAACGAAGCGCACATCGAGTTTTCTGGCAATCGCAACTTTTTGGGGACGCTACCGATATCTGCGGTTGCCGTTTGGTATATCATCAGCGCCGGAAATATTTTCGGGGGTTATGAATAGGACACTTGACAACATTAGTGGTTGCGAAATAGCAATGGATGACATATTAATCCATGCCAAGTAATGGGAATGATCAACTACATTGGAAAATTAAAAATATTACATTCAAAAATTCAAGTGAAGGCCGCAATCGTTGTACGAAGGATCACCAACAAAACATGAAAAATCGTGAAAGGAGCACTAATAAAAGCATTTGGAGTAGAGGAGTCATTTCTTAAGTTGAAGGAGCAAGCTGATCGTTCATTATTTGATTTATTATTATTATTCTAAAAATGTAAAAGATTTATATAATTATTTGATAAGAATTTCGGATAAATTGAATTTAAAATATATAGTAGATACAAGTTGACCATTAGAATTTAAACCTGAACTTAGTGAAGTAAGTACTATCGAAAAGTTCCTTTGTAAAATGACTAAAACAGATGTAATGTATTTGCGTACAAAGAATGTGAGTACTTTGGATGAAGCATATCATGAACTGATACAGACAGGATATAAAGATAATTACAAAAATTATAGTAAGATAAAACATAAGAACAATAAACATTTTAATAACAGATCAACAGAAGAGAGAAAAAACGAACATAATAATCCTGAAAATATTAATAATTCTAATCAAAATGATAATGATAGCGGTGGGTTTTCTAATCATAGGAATGATAACCATAGACGTAGGTTTTATGACAATTCCCATCAATTCCGACAAAACCGACATCAGAACGAAAACAATTATAACAGAGACAGACACAGTCATATATATCATCATAGATCATCATTACAATAACCAAAATTTTAACAATCGAGATAGAATCGAACCAATGGAAACAAACGTGATTCAAGCTCAGGAAAATTTTCCTGCACCAGCCTTGGAAACACAGATCTTCCCATAATAAAAATGCATATCAATAATTATCCGACAGTATTCAAAATGACCGAGAGGGCGAGAAGAGCCGAACGCAGAAACGTCAGCATACCACTGGCACGTAGTGATTCAGGTGAGTTCAGCTGCCGTCCGCATAGGGGACGTGAACTGGAGCGAACACCATTGATCGAGCGTACAGAGACGCAAGGTGGCATATCAGTTACAGATAAGTGGCCATCAACCATATCACTGGCATCATCTGGGCAGAGCGGCTGCAACCGGGAGCTACTACAGATCAAGTATAACTAGCACGTTCAACTGGCCGATTTGGAGGCTCAAGAGGACGAGCTGAAAGCAAACTTGGCACAATTAGCCCGAGAGAGGGAAATCGTTGAAATCGAGACGAAATTGGCTGAAGCGATTATTTCCGATGACTCGAAGGTGGGCGAAATCAATGAAGGAGGAACAGGAACTAGCAAAGCGGCATCTCGTTCATCATTGAGGTCCCATAGCGACAAACGGGAACAGCTGCAGGCAAAACTCGACACCTACGTGAAGCTTTCCGAAGTAGCTACGCGGGAGGAAAGAGCAAAAGCAGCACTCGTACAGCTGCATCGAGAGAAAGAAATAGTTGAATTGCAGTCGCCGCTTTTGGAGGAAGATACCAATGTGGAAACCGATTGCGGGCAACGAAAAAATGAGCAGAACATCGATGCAACGACATTGCAAGCATTTGCAGACCAAATAGCGGGCAGCATAGCTCAAGGGTTAAAGGACTTAAAGCACGCAAGCCAACAAGCGGATTTGAAGAGGTTACTATCCTTTCAGTCGGTAACTCGGGATCTTCCGGAATTCAGTGGAGACCCAACGGAGTGGTTTCGATTTATGAGTTGTTTTAAAGAGACCGATTATCTTTTCGGTTTCTCGGACGAAGAAAACTTAGCGCACCTCATTAAAGCGTTGAAATGACAAGCCCGTGCAGTATCAAAGTCGTTAATGATTAGTTCGAAAAATGCGCCGGAAATATTGCGTGTGTTAGAATTGAATTTCGGACGACCCAATACGATTTTGAAAGTGCTAATAGACGAAGTAAAATCAGGGGCAAAAGTTAAAGACAGTGATAGTGCAAGTGCAATTCAGCTTGCCAATAGTTTGACCAATCTAGTGGCTAATGCAGAAACATTAGATAAAGAAAACTATTTAAACAATGGAGTGCTTTTAGAAGAACTGGAAAAAAAGCTATCAGGTGCTATGTGTATAGAGTGGGCTCGCGCCAAAGCCAAAAGTCGTGGTGATTGCACGGTTAATGACTTCTATTTATATGTGAAAAGTTTGGCCGAAGCTATGCCCTACATAGCAGAAGGCATAACGCACCGAGTAAGGGGATCGTTCCTCAATGCGACTTCTCAGCCAGAAGCCAATTCCATGCAGAGTACATCAGTCAAGACTCAGTGTGCATTCTGCGAAAAGGGTCATCACGCAACATCAATGTCACAAGAGGACAAAATTGCTTTGGCCCTAATGGAAAAAACGACGAAGCGAATCAACAACAAGAGGTGGCGGTAACACAATTATCTCCAAGTCGTAAGCAAGCAGAATTTCTACTTCGAAATCAAGAGAAGCGAATGACGAACGACGAGAATTCTAATATTATATAAAGAAAAAATCAGCGAATACCTAAGCAAGGGATACGTATCGAAAGTTTCCGACACCTTAAACGCTGAGAAGAATGCCAAACTGTGGTATCTGCCGCACTTTGCTGCTGTGAATCCGAAGAAACCAGAAAAAAATACGTCTCGTTTTCGATGCGGCTGCGACCAATAACAAAGTTAGTTTGAATAATCAATTGCTCACGGGGTCCGATCTTCTTAACTGTCTTCACGCCGTCTTATGGAGATTTCGCAAAGGAAGGTTCGCATGCACTGGAGGCATCGCACATATGTTTATATACATCCGTAATGAAGATCATAAAAGCCAAAGATTTTTGTGGCGTGACGGAGATCTGACGAAACCTTACCAGGAGTATGTCATGAACGTGATGATATTTGGAGCAACATCATCATTATTGTAGCATCCAGTAATTTCAATTGAAATTACTGGACCAATCATTTCGACGCACACTGTACCGTGCTCGAAATGGCTACATCTATTTCAAATTGAAATACGTTTCGATTTGAACAATAACAAGATTCCGCAAGTCCTACGCGACCTTGTTATTATAATTTCAAGGCGAGCGAAAACCTAACGGAATTTCGCTCGCTTGTGTCGAAATGCATTTTGCGTTTCGAGACAGTCGTTTGAGTGTCGCTGTGGCAAGGAGTCTTGGTTGGCACAGTAGGTGACGGAACGTCACCTACTGTGTCAAGAAAGAGTGAAGGAAGTGGAGGTCGGGGCGAGACAAGTTGGAATGTTTCTCCGCTTGGAGTACACCATTGCAAGTGTTGATTTGTGCATTTTGAGGCAAATCCTCAGCCAAAGGAATTGATTTGAAAATTTGTTAGTAGTGAACTCATTAACTTGAAGGTAAAGCCCTATCAAAGTCTACCAAATTCAAAGTGCTAAAAACGTTAATTTACTTCTAGTGTTGTTAATCGCCTGAGGCCAACATCAGCATATACGATTTGCCGCTGAGTTGAAGTTCAGCATATTCAAACCTTGTTCCGTATGCGCCATGTGGATGACCTTGTCACAAAAGTGGCTGTGATGGAAAAACCGCATGGACCGATGGCCAAGTTAAACCAGTGAATGTGATTTGTGCCGCAAGCTGGACATCACCTAGCGTTGCCCGAAACCGAAAGCTCCACTAAATACACCAAAAGGGCGCACCAAATGGCTCCGCCGCTGAATTGTTCACATTGAGGGAACCAGCTGGCATATTTGAAGCCGTTCGGAAGAGTTATTCATACGATTCAGCTTGCCGACGAAGCGACGAGAGATTTAAATCAGAAGCAGACACGCAGGGGCGAATAGGCTACATCTCGGTAAGATGTTTTGAATAGAGGGTTGATTGACTTGCTCGGGAGCTGTGCTGGGGTCGTGAGAGGGAAAGTGACGGGCCCCATTCTCGCGCTGTTAACGACGAAGGCTACTGTTACACATTCGACCGCCGATGGCGCACCCGTCGCCCTCGGAAGATTATGGCATCAGCTGTCAAATTGTCTGACAACGATGTTCCACGCTTGCTCTTGCTGCCCATTCACCTCACTGACCCAATAGATTTGGCAGCTTGCAGCTCGAATCTGGATATTTGCCATTTTCTTGCAGTGAATTTGGACAGCACATAGATGGTGTTAGGCTGGAATCCATAACGCTGCAGTTTAGTTTCTAATGTAACAACAACAAACAGTGACATAATACGGATATCTTCCCGATCGGATCAAGCTTGCTACCGATATATTCAGGTATTTATGCGAACACATTTATATTGTTTCCCTTAACTTGCCATGAAACCGAGATTGAACAAACGAACAGCTCAAAGAAAAAGGAAAAAGGAAAATGAGATCAAGATTTTGAAAGTACTACTTCTAAATGACGAAAATTGTGAATCGTAAACAACATACGTGCAGTTGAGATATGGGTATTACTGTATCACGGGTGAATTATTTTCTTTGAAAGTTAGTATTTATAATCTTCGCAAGAATTATCATGGCATTCTGATGACTATTCAATAGTAATTGTAAAAAAAACGACATTTCAGTCTTTAAAAAACTAAATGGATAGTTTTTGCATGTGTTTGCGATAATTAATACGTATAAGGAAGCATAATTATTCACGAGTTTCTGGCAGATTTAACAGAATTCAGCTGAATAGTTTATTTTTATTTAATTTGCAAAACATTTGTTCGCTTGGTTCAAACCAAGCACTGTGATTTCAGGCGCACTAGCTCGCTATACGAAATGGAGAAACATTCATCTGACCAAATTGATTGTATCAGTAAAGTTTATATCGGTATAATTTTCCACAGCCTTTGGCTTAAGTTTATCCATTTCGCGTAGTGCGAATGAGTAGCTAATGAAAATCCAGATATACATCATAACGTAAGAAAAAAAAAACAATTTGGATGAAAAACACAATGAAACGATGAAGTCAAATATAGCTTACAGAATTAAGAACTGTTAACAAGAAGTCGCATAATCTTTTTTTTGTAAGAAAAATCGTTGTGCATAGTTCTTTTGTTCATTTAGTTTCTTAGTAATTACACACGTATAGGTGTAGAATGATTCGTTTCTTTCTTTATATATAAATCAGCTCTGCAAGTAATATATATGTTTATAGATATAAGCGATGCGAATTAAGTAAGACAAATATTAGAAACGTTCTTAAGTTGGTACTCTTGTTTAGTACGCATCAATATCCTCTCTGCACAAGAAAGAAAAAATCAGTAATTACCAAAATTGAAATCTTAAATATTCACGAGAGGCAGTTCATAGTCTATAAATTTCTCTCTCTGTAAATTGTGGCATGAGAAAAGAAAAAAAAAAGAAAAAGAAAAACGGTGGCCACTTTGGAAATCGGAACGATAAATGCACTCGTTGTCGTAGTTTGCGTTTTCCCTAAAATACCGGATTTTGGCGATTCATTTTTTTATTATTTTTGTTATAAATAATCACAGTAGGCATATAAGCTGTATACGATTGGTTATGCGGTTCTATTTCGATTCGGATGTTATATTTCTAATAGCGTATCTTCTTGCCCATGATTGTTATCTGACCTCGGTTCGGCGGAAGTATATCCTAGCTAAGCCCTCGGTTGAAAGTTTACTATTGAGTAGTTCGACGAAAATTGTTGCAGCAACTTTCCGATCATAAGAGCTCGTAAAACCTTCGATAGTACAGAAAAGTGAACAAAAAACTAAAAGGAAAAGACAAATATATCGGAATAAAGTTAGGATGAGACGCTTATGAAGAAATAAAACCGCACATACTAGAGTAATACTAGTAGTAACTAATTCTTTGTACTAGTAACTAATTCTGTGAAAAGATATTATGTTCCTTTTGATGTTGATCCAATAGAAAAATTTTTACTTAAAGTTTAACCGCTGGCCAATAACATGAACTAGTTTGTCTATTTTCGTGATTTTTTTTCAGTTTTTTTTTTTTATAAGGGAGGGATGCTGGCCAATCATAGTAGATTTCACTTTTTGGTATTAGCTTTTTGATTTTTAAAACATGGCCAGTATCAGTGGGTGGAGAACCCCAGACCATCGGGGTCAGGGCTCCGCCACCATCGGGGGCCCGAGATTGTCTGCCTCACCCGGGTTCCTCTGAAAGAATAGGCAGCATTTTATCCCGTTTTTCCGCTTTAAAATTTCAATTGTCTGGCTCCGTGCGTTGTTACGAGCACTGGGTCTGCTTAGTCAGCCCAAGTTGCAGAGCCGCGGGTGGTTTCCTGAACGGAACTATGCCCCCTTTTGTCCCTTGGTTATTTTTATATACCAGTTTGCGGCTACGTTATTATGACGGATGAAATAACACGTAGCATTCCGTTTTTTCTTGAGAGCTGATCAACCCCATTATTTCATGAACCCACCCCAGCTGCAGCGAGCTAGCAAAGCGACACCCCAGCATCCGTCGGGGCTGGTTGAAGGTTGCTCCGCTTATGTGGATGAGGGGCCTTCACGGCCATTTTTAGGGCACCCTGCTCTCGGGGCAATTCTTTTTTTTTGAAGTTGCCTCTTGAATGGCAACAGCCATTCCACCTTGTGTTGGATCTTAGCCATCTTGGTTCCGGACTTCGGTCTGGTTCTGAGTTGGGCTAAGTCTAGCACTCAATCACCTCAATATTCGCTGCATTATCGTCAGCTATCTTTGTTAAAAATAAAAATGCTGAGCAGTTCATCATCGAATTTCTGGAGGCAGTTGAGGCAATCAAAAGCGATTTTTACATGGATGACTATCTAGGATGCTATGATACGGAAGATCAAGGTGCAAAACTGGTGCACGAGGTCATTAAAATCAACGAAAGTTGAGGTTTTCAACTATGCCGATTCATTAGCAATTCTCAAAATCGAATGCGCTCTATTCCCGAGAATCTGATCAATATGAAGACGAAGATCCTGGGAGACAAGTCTGAACCATCTGCTGGTCGAGATCTGTGATTGCAATGGGACCCGGTTAGTGACGAATTGCTATTTTCGCTGGATTTAGCCAAATTTCCAGATGACTTCTTGATGGCACGCGAATTCCCAGCAAGCGAGAAATATCCAAACTAATTATTTCTATTTTGGACCCTTTGGGATTCGTTTCGTAATTCAAACTCAGAGGTCTTGTTGTGATGCAGAATGTCTGGAAGTCAAATCTAGATTGGGATCAACATGTAACTGATGAAGTTTATGAACAATGGAAAAAGTGGCTGATTGATTTACCGAGGTTGGAGTCGATGGTATGGAGTCGATGGTGGGAACTTTTTGGAGCACACTTTTCCACCTCCCCTGGAGTAGATAAGTTTGTGTACATGTTTTTTTTTTCATGCGCCTCTTAAACATAGAAAAACAAACTCACAAATGTGCCAAGTCGTAATCAAAATCGGATAATATCAACATGCCGTTGAGAAAGACGATGCTGTTAGTAACAAATGTTTAGAGCAATATATCTCAAAAACGGTTATAATTGCAGGAAAAAGTTATACAATCTTTTTTGTTGGAAATTTTTTAAGCTACAAATTCGCCATACATTGTTTTTCTCGAGACGTAACCGTTACTGAGATATTTAGGAAAAGTCACTTTCGGTGACCTTTGACCCCGTATAAAAAGTAACGTAGCACTCAGATCAATGGGGACTTTTGACATTTTGTTCAACACGCCAATACCAAGGTTCACACCAAAATTTAGCTTTCCCCTAAGTTTTCCGAAGTTTCGACTTTTTTATGTCGGATTTCACTGGACTATAGTTGGAATTCTGTAAGTTTTCCAGAATATTTTTTGTCGTGTGTTTACAAATAGTAGATTTCAACTCTGTTACTAAGAGTCAATATCTGTGCCCTTGGGTATTTGGTGGCGTACTTATAGCTTTTTTCTCCTACACGTGTTTGTGCTAATTATTGAACAAAAGCTTTAAACAAGACGCAGTAAGATGGGGTCGGAGCCCCCCGATCATAATAATTTTGATCGTAGTGTTAGCCAGAATGCGATTAAAAGGAAAAATGAATCAAATTTCGAAGGTTTTAGCCTAGTATCAAAAGGGGCGAGAAAAGAAATGCCGAAAGAAGGTGTAGGTAGTAATAAAGAAATGGATAGAGACGAGTCTGATATTAATCCAGGACAAGATGACAGAAATAAGAATGAAATAAATAGATTTGCCAATATATATAAAATAAATTCAAAAAAAAACTATCCTGTGTTAATGATAGCCAAAAATGTGAATGAAAAATTAATAAGACTTGATCCAGTTCTGTTATATAAGTTGAAAATAAACGGTCATTGTAAGAATTATTGAGGTGAAAAGTGTCGGGCATAACAAGGTGAAAGTTGTTTTAGGTAAAGCCGAAGAGGCAAATGATTTTGTAGACAAGGCAAAGTGTGAATTAAATGAATATATCATCTTTATTCCGAATAATTTTATTTATAGATTTGGAATTGTCATGCAGATTCCTTTATGTTTACATGAAAATGATTTATTAGATGGTTATTTGTGTAATGAGTATGGCAATATATTGGATAATAAAAAGATAATTAATATACATATGATAAAGAGGAAAGATAATCAAAATAAAGAAAATCTGGTACCAACGACAACAATAAAGATTACATTTGAGGGAGATGAGTTACCAGATGGGATTAAGCTTGACTTTCTAAAGATAAATTTGGATTATTACATACAGAGACCAAAACAATGTTTTAATTGCGGTAGGTTGGGGCATTTTGTGGCACATTGCAAAAGTACTAAAAAGAGATGCTTAAATTGTCTATCAGAGGATTGTGATGGGACAGATACTGCCCAAAATGGATTAAGGAGAAGAAAAAGGAGAATTTGGAAGTGGCCTCGAAACTAAATCTTTCAGTACCTGAAGTGAGGAAAATGCACTTCGAAAATAGTTTTGAGAGTCTAAGTGAAGTAAATCTAAATGATGAGGGAGTCTTTCTAATGTTGAACAAATTCAAACATACAAATAAGAGAAATGAAAAAAAGGATGCAATTAGGTCAGCGTTCAAAATGAGTTATAAAAATGTTTTAGTAGATAGAGTGGCAAAACCATCAAAACAATTGTAGGCGAAACACTGTGTTCTGACCCCTTAGAGACTGTATATAGATGCGCAATGAAACTTAAGGCTACTGAGATTGAAAGACTGATTAATAATTTATTAGAACCTTTGAGAAAGGAACAAAGAAGAACAGATTTAATTGTAGATAAAGAAATTGTACAACATAACTAAGGAATAATAAATCTTGAGTGAACCACACAAAATGATGAAATGGTAAATAATATAGTAGAAAATGATCATACCGGTGAAAAATTAAAAAATGTATTGTAAATATCAGTCTTAAAGTCAATTTAACATACAAGGCTTGAGGAAGAATCTTGACAATCTAACAATTGCTCTTAATACAAACCAGATTGACTTAGCATTGATTGCTGAAACCTTGCTACCGTTTGACTTCAACAAAGTAAATCTACAAATAGAGTATATGGGAATTTTTAAAAACAGATACAATAGATTAGGAGGAGTAGCAATTTTCATAAAAAAATGACATCAAGTTCAAAGAAATAGTATTAGATTTTGAAATAGAATTTATGTGTATTAAGACTTTAAATGCATCTATGAACATAATGATTGGATCAGTCTATATCCCAATAATGCTTCTTATTATATAGAAAGCAATTTCAATAATGATATTTCTGATAACAATTTGAGAAATTTTTTAAGTAAGCTAGGTGGTAACGATGATTTTATTATTGAAGGAGACTGCAATGCAAGAAATAAGAAATTCAAGAGGCCGGAAATTACAGAATATAATAAAAGATTTTGAATTAAGAGTGTTAAACAATAGAATGCTTCCTTATAATTGCAACATAAATAGCATGAAAGGAAAATCGGTGCCAGATATCACTATAACTAGTATGGGGGATAAAATGAGTAATTTTCCTAGTAATAGTGGTCACAAAATAATAACAATAGAAATAGTGTTCAGTAGAGTAATTTATACCAGGAAAATTAATCAAACAAAATTGATAAGAGAAATTAAATAAGCAATGATATCAGATGAATAAGAAGAAATTATGAATGAGTTTCAAATGATTGCTAATAATAATATTCAGATTACTAAAAATAGAAAATATAAGGAGGTATACTGGTTTAAGTAATATTTGGACGGAATAGGTGGCCAAGAAGTAACAGTTTATTAAAAAAAAAACTCCAAAAAACTATAGGTTGTGGAGACACATATGTGAGAAGTGGAAGATTGAAGTGAGAGCTGCAAAATGTGAGGCTTGGGAAAAGAAAATGATGAAGATAGCTAGAAGGGGAATATTAAGGAATTCTGGGACTTCAAAAAGAGAATGAAAAAGAATTATGTGTCAACAAATCCCTCAAGTTGGGATGAAGCAAATAGCAAAAGCTATCTGGAAATGATGGGGGAAAAAATAAATGATAATAATAATAGTTTATCTAGGTTAGAAGTAACTAGTAGTTTAGAAGATTTTAGTGTAAGTCAGTTAAAAAATGTTTTGGTAAGATACAACAGGAAATCTGCTCCGGGAGTGGATAATATAACGTATGAAATGATCAAAACACTTAATGATGAAAGTTTGGAAAGTTTAACGGTTACACTAAATAAAGTTGTTAAAGGAAATTATCCGGATAAGAACTGCTCAAAATTAGAACTTCACCAATCTTGAAACCTGGAAAGGACCCACATTATTAAGATATATAGGCCTATTTCTCTAGCCCTATTTCTCTCTTATATATAGGCCTATTTCTCTCTTATAGGCCTATTTCTCTGATGAATGTTTTCATTAAGGTTCTCAATAATTTAATTAAAGATAAGCTTATTAAGAATAATTTATTATACAATTTTATACCGATAGACAGTCATGCGTACTTGAGAGGAAGGTCTACTCAGACCTGTAATAATCAAATTGAACATTTTGTAAGGGAAAAACTAGCAAAGCATGAAAAAGTAATGGCCGGGAGTGTTGATATTTCAAATACGTATGAGAGTAGATGTTCAAACACTAAAGGACATATTAATTCCATAAGAAATACCATTTAATTTCATTAATTGGAGAATGGTTTTTCTAAATAATAGGATGCTAGTTCTGGGTGACAGTTACAACACTATCAGGAATTGTTTACTGCAAGGAGACGTATTGAGCCCACTTTTGTTTAATATTTAAACGGTTGAGTTACAAAGTAAAAATAGAGAGAAAACGAGGTTTTTTTCAGTATGCGGATGATTTTTTCATCATCTCATTGGACATATCGAATGCGTATGAGGGAGTTAATCTGAAGATTCTAAGGGATATTATGAATGAACTAAATATTCCAGAAAGACAAAGTTTTTGGATACTTACATTTCTTGTTAATAGAAGTCTAATGTTAAGGGAGGATAATATAGCAGTGAGTAATGGTATTCCGCAAGGGAATGTGTTAGGTCCGATCATTTTTAATATGTATACTGCGATACTGCATAAGTCGACAAACAATAATACTAAGATTATCCAATATGCGGAAGGTTTCATAATTTTAGCATCAAATAGAAATAAGTTGTAATTAAAAGATGTTTAGGTTTATCCAGACAAACTCCCAATATCATAGTTTTTGATATGGCGAACAAACTGCCGACCTTATGTAGAGCTCAGATCAGATTAGTCAAAGAGTTCATATAAATAAAAATAGCTGATAATGAATCATTCATGGATTTAATAGCATTTAACTCGGAAGCCAAATACTTCCAGATATATTATAAGTTTAGGAATATAATGAATAAAATCAATGTTGAAGTACAAATAAAAATACCAAGTAATCTTAAAATCATATCCAAGAAGAATGAAATGTTTAATAATATTAGCTTAAATGAACTGGTAACGATTAAGGAAAAATATAGGGAGCCAATTTCAAATTTAATAATTTTAAATTCTCTTGTTATCACAACGGATGGAGGTAAATCGTGTCTAGATGTGGGATGTCCTTTCTGGATCAATAATAATAATCTAGTTAAGAAATTTAAATTGAATCAGGAAGGGTCCATAGTTCTTGCGATCTCCTCATTTAGGGATAATCTAGTGGAAAAGGTTTTAATTTTAACTGATTCAAATGTAGCATGCTCAGAGCTTAGCAATAATTTCCTTAATAAAGCAGTTATTAATGGTATTTATAAAAAATGTTTGAGAAAATGAATAGAGTAGATTGTGAAGCTAGATTGGAAGTGGTAGAGGGTGATCCTTATAATAATAAATATGAGTCGGACGAAGCTATAGGTCAAATAAGTGATTTAATCAAAAATGAACATAGAGGGGAATATAGAAGTGAAATAAGAAAATACAAGCAATGTACTTAGAACAAAGCGTACCTGTGTGGAAAAGAGCATCTTTGGTGTAAAAACTTGAAATTAAAAAGTAAAGTAATAAAACAATTGAGCAAATAGATGCTATAATAATTTACAGTTACAAAAAAATGAAAATTTGATATAGTCCAATTTGTTCTTCATGTAATTTAGTGGATGACATGCATCATCAAATTGTTCACTATAATGCTTTGAGAAATCAGAGATTAGACTTCGAAGTATTTCAACACTATAACTGTGTAGACTCGCTATTAATGGTAAACAATATAAAGCACATCACTGAATTTGGTAATTTTCTTGATTTGATCAATTTGAATATTTCAAATAAATAAATATTTGAAAATAATATTTGAAAAAAGTAAAATTTATAAGCCTAATAGATTAAAGTCATAAAATAAGTAAATCTAAAGTAGTTAGACAACAATAGTATATAAGAATAGAAGTATATCCCAACTATATGGCTGATGCAAATTGTTATAAGCCAACCTTTTCCTCGTAAAACAGGAATTAGTACTCAAAAAACTAAAGAAAATTATAAAAAAGACTTGTACATTAATAGCAATAAAAACAGTTATAAAAATAAATATGTCAATAATTCTGTTTTTATATAAGAACAACAGCAGGCAACATTTCATAAGTGAAATCTAATCCAAGGAATCGATGTTTATAAATGAAAATTAGGGGTTTTGAAGTGTGTATGGTAATTGCCCTGATAAAACGTGTTTGCGACAAGAATATTTTCCAATACGTTCAGTGTGTTTGTTTAAGTGTATGTGTAAGTATGGCTGAAGGAAATGTAGTCAGGGATGGTATTGGTGTGGCCGAAACAATGACAATGGAGATAAAAGGACACATTCGCACGTTAACCTTAACTTTGAAAAAATCTTGCAACATGTCCATGCAGTTCACGGTGAAAATCAGAATATCGACCTATGTGTGAGGCAAATGGAAGATTATAGAGCTAGATATGGTTAGGACGATTTGATTATGATTCATCACAGCCTAAGCCAGCTCAGTGGCATAGCAAGAAAGTAGAGAGACAGCCTTGAACTACGTGTTCAGACATGGTTGCATTGGAAGGAACTCTTTTGGACGCATTTTCGATTGAGAAAAGTACGAAGGACATGCGGCTGGAAGCACAAAATTATCATCGAAGTTCACACTAAAACATGACAGAATATTATTTTGAAAAATATTCAAGATGCTTGCGTGCCAATACGGAAGAAAGGGAAATCATCGCGTGGATAGTCGACGGTTGACAAAGCCAACTTTTCAGAGATCATCTGAGTCCTCTTTCGCGGTAACAGAGACCCAAAGAACTCTTGCCGGATCCAATCTCAGCTAGCCAATACATCAACAAAACATTTATCCCCCAGCCATGAGAAGCTATGCAAAAATCATGACATCACACAAACGTATACAAAAACCATCGAAAAAATAACCATTCAGCACAACCGCCTCAGCGTAAAATGAAGTGTTTTAAAGGTAGCCAGACTGGGTACTATGCTACTGGAGATTGCGCAAAATTCAGCAAAAGAGCAGGAAAATATCTGCAGGCTATGCTAAATTTACAGATGAACTCCGATCAGAAGTTTATGAAGAAGGCAATCATAAATTATATCCAAATAAACTGCTACATCGACTTGGGTAGTAGCTGTGTGACACATCGGAAACAAGACCATAGCCTACCAACATTAACGAGGTAAGGAAAACGAAAATCATACCTAGTAATTGTAAAAAAAATTGATAAGGAATTCGTGACATAGGTTTTCCTACATGCCATAAAAGGCCTTAATAAAAGCACAAGCTGATTCCGATAGAGAAGGGACGAATATTGTTAAGGTGTTTTTTGATAATGCTAAAGATGCTAGTAATCTTCTAAATGGTATTATGTTAGGTAATATTGATGGTATTTGGTTTAACCCTAGTGACTTACTATGAAGGTACGATGCAGCAAAAGATGTCCCAAAAAATATAATAGAAAATGAATTCATAAATGAAAAATTCCATGAAACATAAAAAGTTTTCCGATTAAAAATTGTAAGTTTGAAGCAACTCAAAGAATTCTTATAAGAGATCAAAATGACCCAGAAAAGTGAATCCCTTCGGAAACGGTCAAGAATGCTTCCCAAAGTGAAGATATCTCAAAATTATAATAAATTGAATTATGACAAAAAAGCTATCAGATTTGAGCATGTCATGATCTTTTGTAGAGCCAAAGAAGCGTCATGCCTAAATTGTGGAGAAATTAATTGTGATCAACAATGTAAAGTTACCAAATGCATTCTCTGCAGCAGTAATAAACACTCGTTTGAAAATAAACTATGCCCAACTAGACTAAGAGACGAAATGTTAATAAAAATCGCCATATAACGTATTTTGAGGCTAGAAAAATAATTCCGAAATATTGATTAAACGGCTTTGCGCTACTCGATGAAACATACCTGAACAATGGATTCCCCAGCCTTGAGAAATAATAATAAAACAATAATAATAAAAAGTCTACAAAAAATTATAACAAAGAAGATAACTAAATATTCACAACAACAAAAAAATACTCGGATGTAATGTTAAACAGATTAACACTGACTTTCCTAATAGAATGCCTTTTATTTTTAATGAATTTTTAGAGTGACGTTTATTGGCACTGACTTTCTAAAAGTCAGACAAACACTAGAAGTGAACCTATATTCAATAAACCAAATTCCTTTAAAACTTCTGAATTTGATAAACATATCAATAAACTATGCAAAGAGGGATTACTTGACAATTTACCTAAGCACAACAATGATCTCTTCGAAATGTTTTATGAAAAAGATATTATGGATTCAGAAACATTTGTAAACACATCATGTGATGAACATAATAAAATTGTAACATAAATCTATCTCTTATATGGTTATTAATACACTTGATATACACGAGTTAAACTACATACTCTTTCTCTATCCTAATGAGAGTATGTTACCCCACCAGGTCTGGGGTAGTCAAAACCCGGTTAGGCTTATTTAACTCGTTGTGGAATTTCACAGTTCTAATTTCACAGATCCACTTTCTACGCCGCACCTAGAAATTCCCACGAATAACTACCACTACCGAACCTCGAGATTCATCGAGAAGTTACCACTCCGGTCGACCGATGATTGTTACTCGTTTTAGGACCTGTGAACAGTGTTGGGACTTTGCTACAATTGTAGCAAATTTAATACCTATTAAAAAAAGATCGAACGAAGTTAATAACGTTGAATTCAGGGCGAATGAAAATATGATCTCTACAGAATCTGAGGACATAACCTCTATGAAAAATATGATTACTTTAGATTTAGAGGATGTAGGTATTCCACCTATGAATGTGAATAGTGATAACAGTGCTGTGAAGTCTAATAAATTCTCGAATAGGTATGTTGAGGATAATAGGAATAAGTATACAGTTATAGTGCAAAAGCTAGATGTGAATGAATATTGAATTTTTGAATAGCATTGAATAGCAGTAACATAGTTTATAGGAAAATGTTTGGGTTCTGTATAGTCATAGCGCTTAAGTGAGTTTGCTTTAACAACGAATGTTAAACAGATGATGGGATTCAAATTATTTTGTTTTATAAATAACAAACTAAGGGCATAAACGTTTTTTATCTGTTTAGTATATATTTTGAACCGGTGGGATTATGTTTATATGTTATGATGAGCTCTGGCTTAAATGAATTATTAAACTACAGATACACTCATGCTAATCCTTATTAATTATCCTGCTCGTGTATACCCTACTCCATTCCAGTTTTCCTGTTGGAGAAGTTAATTATATAAGGGAGCAGCATTATATTGAACAAAACTGAAATACATCTAAAAGTGGAACTTTTAAGTCCATTTCGGTTCCTTGTGAGTCGGTTTCGATACCTTGCGAGAGTCAACCAATTAACTAAAAAAAATACCAGCCAGATAAACAAATTTTCTTGAATTCATCATGATAAGCGACTATTTCAAAAGCGTAACGAAGAATGGAATGTAATTTTATTGAATTTTCATTTATAATTGTTTAGTTAATGAAATGAAATGTCTAGGGATGCCATTGACGAGCCTCCGAAAGATCCAGGAGTTGATTTACAATACGAAACTAGTGATGACCAAGAATCAAACTCGCAATTTTTCGCCAATAATACGTAAGTTAGAATGTCCGAAATGAATTTTCTCAAAATAAAGTTTGTGTATAGTGTTTTATGATTTTATAGAGACAAAAAAAAATATTCTCAAAAGTATAAGGCGAACTGGGAAGAAAATAGGAATTGGCTTCGAGAACGAAATGGGCAGGCTTTTTGCAAAATATGCACGAAGGTACTTGTGAACAATGTTAACCACTTGGAGCGTCATTCAAATCCTAAAAATCATAAGTTCAACATTTCACATCTTAAAAACGGCGACATTGTACAACAGCTAACTTGTTCAGCTAATGTTACCTCAGAGAAATCGAAATTAAAAAATGAAATTATATGTGTAATGTACGCCGTTATGCACTTATTACCTTTTTCGATCATGGATAGTTTACCTGATCTTATCAAATCGTTAACAAACGATAAATATGTACAAACCATATCTTGTAGTCGAAGAAAATCGGTACCTATGATTAACGATGTTATAGCTCCATTTTCTTTAAGTAAAATTAGCGAAGCTTTACGAAAGAATAAATGTTCTATTATAATAGATGAAAGCACTGATATAAGCACCCAAAAATGTTTGGTAATTATTGTTCGATATTTTGATTATGACCGTTTTAAAGTTAGAGATCGATTTTATGGTTTGCTTAAGCTTGAAAAGTCCAATGCTCAGTATATTTATGATGTTTTAGTAAATCATCTAAATAGTAACAACGTTCTCATCAAAAATTTGATAGGATTAGCGACAGATAACGCTTCGGTAATGAGGAGCTCAGTTTCAGGTGTAAAAACTTTATTACAAAGCTTGAATAAAGACGTTTTTTACTTAGGTTGCACTTGTCATACCATAAACTTATGTGTGATAGGTGCAGTAAAAAAGCTTCCTAAAACTGTTCTGAACTTTATTCGTAGCATTTCAAATTACTTTTCGAAAAGTGCAAAAAAACACTTGCAGTATTTCAAAAATATTTTCATACGGCAGCTTATAAGTTTATTAAACCGGTGCAAACAAGATGGCTTTCTTTGGAAGATGCGATTAATAGAATTTTAGAGCAGTGGATAACTTAGCAAAACTACTTTTCTCTTATTGTGTTTGAAAGCAAATCGGATGAAAAGAAACTATATATATATATGTATACATCTATTTTAAAATATTTGAACAGCCTACACATGAAACTATATCTAACTTTTTTATCTTATATTTTGAACGTCCTTAATAAAATCAACAAAATGTTCCAATCGGAAAACAGCCAAATTCATATTTTGAAAAGCACTATGCATAGAAACTATTTGAATATTTTAAGCAACTTTTTGCATCCAGATAAAATTTCTATAACAGTTGATTACCGAGATATACAGTATCATTTGGACACCTCTAGATCATTTTTTGGCCTGAAATTTGCCCAATAAGAATCCAAATCCAAATACATAATAATAAAAAAATCCAAATACATAATAACGAAATTGTAATGGAAGTCAAGAATAATCTCATTTCTTTTTATATAGAATCATGCAATCAAATTACAAACAGATTTGACTTTCAAGATGAAAAGATGTCACTTTTAGAATTCATAAATCCAATCACGATCCAAAGTAGAGCCCATCCAACGATTCTTCCCCTCTTAGAGGCTTTCCCTTTTCATTCCATTGGTAATATGGAAAAAATAAATGATGAGTGGAGAAGTCTTATCTTAGACAAAGAAATAAATTACAATTCGGGCGAAGATATCGTTAATTTTTGGAGTAAACTCTTGAAAAAAGAAAATATACTTGAAGAGAGAGTGTACGGTTATTTATCAAAATACATGCTTACTTTACTATCGTTACCACACAGCAGTGCTGCAGCTGAAAGAAAATTTTCCGACATGAGCAATATTAAAACCCAGAAACGTAATAAATTGACGGTTGATCATGTTTCTTCATTAATGTTTGCAAAAGAACTTGTGGATAATTCCAAAAAAATATTCAATCCACCTTCAGCTTTGATTGCAGCTTTTAAAAATTACAAGTTTGTTGATCGGAAATATATTGAAAAGCATTATAACGAAAAGAAGTAAGATATATATTTTCTAGTGCAAGGAAAAGTCTGATATCCGCATATGCTGGATTAAAATAACAAAAGGCGTTTTTTTTTTTGCTCCTCGATCCGGAACAGAACAGTGTGCTGGATAGATCTAGCATTGGAAACAACAACTGCAGGAGTTTTTGTTGTTTCCAATGCTAATCTATCCAGCACACTGTTCTGTTCTGGATCGAGGAGCAAAAAAACACACCTAAAGTCTTTGTAGGTATATGTATATAATGATGTTACCTGCTTGTAAGCGACTTTGTAATTTTGAAGATCCACTATCGGTAGTTTCACTATCTCTATTCACGAATTTGCAATAAGGGATTTACGTTTGAAAAAAAATTATTAAAAGCGAATATTTTTGTTAGATTTTTATAGACTGAATTTTTGTTGAACTGATACTGGTGTGATATGTCACATAATGCCAATGTTATATTATTAGCTGCTAGAAAATACTATTAATTTGAAATGGTGTATTTTGTTTTAAGTATGGATAAGAAAATAAATATTTGTGTTAATGTTTCAACTGTCTTCAGTTTACTATATTATCATTTATGGTTTTGCTACGGAATTTACAGATTTACTACTTTTTTTTGCAACACTTTTTCTACTCCGCTAAAATAGAAGTGAAGTCCCAACACTGCCTGTGAAACGTCCTTCGTACCCGTTCGTTTTGTCGGTCATCTCGAAATTCCCACGAAAAGCTACTACTTCGGTCGTTGCGTGAAGACACCGTTAAAAAAAATCAGATTGAACAAATTTTATCAGTTCCACTGGATGACCACTGTTTTAGCTTTACTCGATTTCTACCGCCGCTGGCTGATTATTTTTGATTGCCGCGAGTGAAAATTTTTCCGTTGGCTACTGCAACGGTATGTAACTCGTTGCACCAGTTAAGTGCAGTGCGATTTCAAGAGTCGAAGTTGTTGTTTACAAGTGGCCCATAATCAAAATTTTTTTCGTCCAGGAACATATCAAGCGCTAGATTCTTTTTCCAAAATCGTACATATCTAATCTAACAGTTTTATGTGGAATTGATAGTCCATACCCAATCCCAACGGTCTCAGGTTGCATTCTCGTGAACGATCATATTCAATTCTTCCGATTTCGTGCAATTTTTGATGATTTGTTGGAGAAAAGCATCACTTTTGGCATCGATATTGGACAGTGCTTCAGGATTTTCAACTAGGCTGTCGATTGGAAAACTGGTGTCACACGGCTTGTATAGTGTTTATTCCCGTTCGACCAGTGGGCAGATTAAGTCATCAAGCATTTGCACCTTGTTGTTAAAGTCTTCGATATGTATGTGACGTAGGCTTTCCAACCGGCCAATAAGCTCAAGATTTTTGGCAGTAAGATTATTGCTTATACCGATGCGCTCGAAGAGAGTTTGGCTAGCATACATAATTTCATTTCGAAAGTCCAGTTATTCCGTTCGGAACAGTTGATAATGTTCAGTGATTTGCGACAGGAAGCTGCAAATGTGGCTGAGGCAACCGTTGCTGTGCTTCAAACCGCTTATCCACGTCGGGAGTTAAATACTAGGCTAAGTTCGATGATAAATCCGGAATTTAAATGACATGATCTTGTCCGACGGTCCATAGTCACTTTTGTTTCTCATCATAATCCATTAAGACTATTGAATGGGTGGCATCGTGAAATAAACCTGGATAGATCACCGACTCGAACATCAAACTCGAAACCCATGATTGGAATATTTATGCGTTTCGTAGCGTCACAAATCGCTTTACAACGGTGACGACAATGATGTTGCCACGAACCCGAGTGCTTACGACATTCCCTATCCTACTACCTAAGCGTGAAGACGCTCCCAGTTAAGCTGTCTGGTGATTGTGAAATTATTCGGAATTTGTGGTAACGCCATTTTGGCTTTTTGCAAGTTAAGTTGTTAGGTAACACTTTTGTGGTTTTTTGGGAATCCATTAGTTTTCAATTAGAATTCTGTAAGTTTAATAGAATATTTTTTGTCATGTGTTTACAAATAGTAGATTTCAATTTTGTTACGAAGAGTCAATATCTGTGCCCTTGGGTATTTGGTGGCGTAGTTATAGCTTTTTTCTCCTACACGTGTTTGTGCTGATTTTTGAACAAAGGCTTTAAACAAGACGCAGTAAGATGGGGTCGGAGCCCCCCGATAAAAATAATTTTGATCGTAGTGTTAGCAAGAATGCGATGAAAAGGAAAAATGAATCAAATTTGGAAAGTTTTAGCTAAGTATCAATAGGGGCAAGAAAAGAAATGCAGAAAGAAGGTGTAGGTAGTAACAAAGAAATGGATACAGATGAGTCTGATATTAATCCAGGACAAGAGGGCAGAAATAAGAATGAAATAAATAGATTTGCTATTATATATAAAATAAATTAAAAAAAAAACTATCCGGTGTTAATGACAGCTAAAATGTGAATGAGAAAAGAGGCTTGATCCAGTTCTGTTGTATAAGATGAAAAAAAAACGGTCAATTGTAAGAATAATTGAGGTGAAAAGTGTCGGGTATAATAAGGTGAAAGTTGTTATAGGTAAAGCGAGAGAGGCAAATGATTTTGTAGACAAGGCAAAGTGTGAATTAAATGAATACACCATCTTTATTCTGAACAATTTTCTTTTTAGATTTGGGATTGTCAAGCAGATCCCTTTATGTTTTAATGAAAATGATTTATTAGATGGTCATTCGTGTAACAAGTATGGAAATATATTGGATGACAAAAAGATAATTAATGTATATAGGATTAAGAGGAAAGATAATCAAAATAAAGAAAATCTCGTACCAGCGACAACAATAAAGATTACATTTGAGGGAGATGAGTTACCAGATGCGATTAAGCTTGACTTTCTAAAGATAAATGTGGATTATTAAATACAGAGACCAAGACAATGTTTTAATTGTGGTAGATTGGGGCATTTTGAGGCATATTTCAAAAGTACTAACAAGAGATGCTTAAATTGTGCATCAGAGGATTGTGATGGGATTTGTATCGAAATGGAATGCTTACTGTGTAAAGTGAACGATCATAATGCTCGGGACAGATACTGCCCAAAATGGATTAAGGAGAAGAAAAAGGAGAATTTGGAAATGGCCTCGAAACTAAATCTGTCAGTACCTGAAGTGAGGAAAATGCACTTCGAAAATAGTTTTGAGAATCTAAGTGAAGTAAATTTCAATGTTGGGGGAGTCTTTCCAATGTTGAACAAATTCAAACATACAAATAAGAGAAATGAAAAAAAGGATGCAATTAGGTCAGCGTTCAAAATGAGTTATAAAAATATTTTAGTAGAAAGAGTGGCAAAACCATCAAACTAATTGTAGGCGAAACACTGTGTTCTGACCCCTTAGAGACTGTATATAGATGCGCAATGAAACTTAAGGCTACTGAGATTGAAAGACTGATGAATAATTTATTAGAACCTTTGAGAAAGGAACAAAGAAGAACTGATTTAATTGTAGATAAAGAAATTGTACAAAATAACTTAGGAATAATAAATCTTGAGTGAACCACACAAAATGATGAAATGGTAAATAATATAGTAGAAAATGATCATACCGGTGAAAAATTAAAAAATGTATTGTAAATATCAGTCTTAAAGTCAATTTAACATACAAGGCTTGAGGAAGAATCTTGACAATCTAACAATTTTTCTAAATACAAACCAGATTGACTTAGCATTGATTGCTGAAACCTTCCTGCCGTTTGACTTCAACAAAGTAAATTAATATATGGGTATATGGGAATTTTTAAAAACAGATACAATAGATTAGGAGGAGTAGCAATTTTCATAAAAAAATGACATCAAGCTCAAAGAAATCCTATTAGATTTTGAAATAGAATTTATAGGTATTAAGACTTTAAATTGATATAGGAACATAATGATTGGATCAGGCTATATCCCAGTCTATATGCCTTCTTATTATATAGATAGCAATTTCAATAATGATATTTCTGATAACAATTTGAGAATTTTTTTAAGTAAGTTGGGTGGTAACGATGATTTTATTATTGGCGGAGACTGCAATGCAAGAAATAAGAAATTCAAGAGGACGGAAATTACAGAATATTACATAAGATTTTGAATTAAGAGTGTTAGACAATGGAATGTTTACTTATAATTGCAACATAAATAGCATGAAAGGAAAATCGGTGCCAGATATCACTATAACTAGTATGGCGTATAAAATAAACTGGAAGTGTGAGAGTAATTTTCGTAGTAATAGTGGTCACAAAATAATAACAACAGAAATAGTGTTCAGTAGAATAATTCATACAAGGAAAATCAATCAAACAAAATTGATAAGAGAAATTAAATAAGCAATGATATCAGATGAATTAGAAGAAATTATGAATGAGTTTGAAATGATTGTTAATAATAATATTCAGATTACTAAAACTAGGAAATTTAAGGAGGTATACTGCTTTAAGTAATATTTGGATGGAATAAGTGGCCAAGAAGTAACAATTTATTAAAAGAAAAACTCCAAAAAACAATAGGTTGTGGAGACACATATGTGAGAAGTGGAAGATTGAAGTGAGAGCTGCAAAATGTGAGGCTTGGGAAAAAAAATGATGAAGATAGCTAGAAAGGGGAATATTAAGGAATTCTGGGACTTCAATAAGAGAATGAAAAAGAATTATGTGTCAACAAATCCCTCAAGTTGGGATGAAGCAAATAGCAAAAGCTATCTGGAAATTAAGGGGGGGAAAAATAAATGATAATGAAAATAGTTTATCTAGGTTAGAAGTAACTAGTGTAGAAGATTTTAATGTAAGTCAGTTAGAAAATGTTTTGGTAAGATACAACAGGAAATCTGCCTTGGGAGTGGATAATATAACGTATGAAATGGTCAAAACACTTAATGATGAAAGTTTGGAAAGTTTAACGGTTGCACTAAATAAAGTTATTAAAGGAAATTATCCGGATAAAAACTGCTCAAAATTAGAACTTCACCAATCTTGAAACCTGGAAAGGACCCACATCATTAAGATAGTTATAGGCCTATTTCTCTAGCCCTATTTCTCTCTTATATATAGGCCTATTTCTCTCTTATAGGCCTATTTCTCTGATGAATGTTTTCATTAAGGTTCTCAATAATTTAATTAAAGATAAGCTTATTAAGAATAATTTATTATACAATTTTATACCGATAGACAGTCATGCGTACTTGAGAGGAAGGTCTACTCAGACCTGTAATAATCAAATTGAACATTTTGTAAGGGAAAAACTAGCAAAGCATGAAAAAGTAATGGCCGAGAGTGTTGATATTTCAAATGCGTATGAGAGTAGATGTTCAAACACTAAAGGACATATTAATTCCACAAGAAATACCATTTAATTTCATTAATTGGAGAATGGTTTTTCTAAATAATAGGATGCTAGTTCTGGGTGACAGTTACAACACTATCAGGAATTGTTTACTGCAAGGAGACGTATTGAGCCCACTTTTGTTTAATATTTATATGGCTGAGTTACAAAGCAAAAATAGACAGAAAATGAGGTTTTTTCAGTATGCGGATGATTTTTTCATTATCTCATTGGACATATCGAATGCGTATGAGGGAGTTAATCTGAAGATTCTAAGGGATATCATGAACGAACTAAATATTCCACAAAGACAAAGTTTTTGGACACTTACATCTGTTGCTAATAGGGGAGGATAATAAAGCAGTGAGTAATGATATTCCGCAAGGGGATGTATTAGGTCCGATCATTTTTAATATGTATACTACGATACTGCATAAGTCGACAATCAATAATACTAAGATTATCCATTATGCGGACGGTTTCATAATTTTAGAATCAAATAGAAATAAGTTGTAATTAAAAGATCATCATGGTCAGTTTTTGTTTAGTGACTAGTGTATAGTGACTCAGGAGTGTCCATACAAAATTTTAGGTCGATCCGAGCAAAATTAACAAAGTTATCGGCTTAATAATACAAATAACTCAAATTCATATTTTCGCGCAAATCGCGTTCCTTTCCTGCTTTATTAGCCGCGCGAGTTAACGCATCGTCTTATCTGAACTGCATGATAAGACATGCACATTTTATTATTGTCTACGAGTTAACGCATGGTCCTATCTGCACTGTATGAAAAGACATGCTCATAGCATTAATGTCTGTATGACCAAGATAAATATGTATTTTGAAATAAGAAATGTAATGTTATCTTATAAGTGACCTTTGCAGTGTAAGATTAGGATAAGAACTATTATAAGAAATTGTACTTGCATAAATAGCGACGTTCGACTCGGACAAGCATCTTTTAAGGAATTAGCTCGTTAAGTGGAACTTCTGTTTAAATATAGAAACATATTTTAATAATATTTTCTGAGTGTTTCCTTATTCGATCATATATTCACTACTGAATATATTAATTGGGGGCTCAACCGGGATAGTGCAAAATTTGTTGTACTATCCAAGCCAATATTCAAGTGCCGTATACTGTTCGAAAGTTTAGTGAAAGTGATAAACTAGCAACGAGAAACGAATAAGTTTTAAGTAGTGCTACGAAGTATCCAGTTGGAAATAAAATAGCAGCGAAGGACAAAAACCGTGCCGAGCAGACCTACAAATTCAACAACGCTGAACAACCGACCAAAGCATTTGAACGTCGACAAACAATCCTGGACGTAAAAAAGGATTCCTAAGCAACCAGCAGATATCAAGATTTTTACAGCAGCGAAGAACTACAAAGAAGTGCCGAGTAGAGCAACAAATCAACCAGGAAGCCGAACGATCAATACATTTTCAATCCTGGACGTAAAAGAGAATTCCAACCAGCGGATATCAAGGTATTTACAACGTTTAATTAGTAGCACAAATTTACAAAGTGGACGAAATTATACGAAAATTGAGTGTTTTAAAAATTAAATCAGTTGATAAAATGGATATGAACATATTAAAAGCTGAGTGTGATATCCTTAAACAACAAGTAAAGGAATTACAGGAGCAGTTAGTAACTCAAAACACACTTATATTACAAAGAATAAGTGCTGTGGGAAATAGTAATGGAATAACTACAAATACGACAACTCACGAAGATGAGACTTGTAAATACGTATCTGCGAAAGATATTAATATTAGTATTTTCAAATCCCTACAAACTTTCGGGGAACAGCAGTGAGTATAGACCGTGGCGTAAGATGGCTATAATTTTGTTTGACACAGTCAAACCTTTTCGTAGTCAAAATATTTACAAAGAGGCACTAATCCTCATAAGATCAAAAATAATAGGAGCAGTTTCTGAAATATTGATAAATAATAATACAAAACATAATTTCGATGCAATCATCGAACAGTTAGACTCCGCATACTCCGACAAACGACCCCTGTACGTTTTAGAGAGTGAATTGACTCAAATACGTCAAGGAAATGATTCGTTAGACAAATTCCATGACAAACTTAATCAAAGTCTGAATTTGGTAATATCAAAAATAGAAATGAGTCACAATAACGAACACGCAATTAAAGCTTTAACACTGGAAATGGAGGAAAAAGCAATTCGAACATTTACTTTGGGCATGCGTAGCCAGGCAATAAAAAACATGCTGTATGGACACAATCCTAGAACTTTAAGTGAAGCATTCGCATTAGCTAGAACTATGTACCATGATGTTCAGTATCAAAATTTAGAATTTACATCGAGACCGTTTAAACCACCAATAACTAATAGATATCAAAACTTGCCTCCTAGACCTCAGTTTAGCCAACAGAGAAATTTTTTTTCAAATAATAATTATCCTCAACAATCAAATCAAAGATTTTGCAATAATAATTTTCAAAAGCCAGAACCCATGGATATAGATTCATCTATTCAATTTAGAAATTCATTTCATAAGAAAAGAGATCATAGTGTAAATAATTCAAATAATAGATCACCTTATAAAAATCAAAGATTGAATCAAATCCAAGATACTGATAATGAATCAACAGTAGTAAACATCTCCGAAAATATTGATAATCAAGAAATCAATACTTTTTTAGTCTTGTGAATGGCTTACCATATTTAACCTTAAGAACAATATCGGAGAGTAAGCCGCTCAAGATATTAGTAGATTGTGGAAGTACAAATAATTACATAAACAAAAATAGTTCAATTGGCAATGATGTGAAACTTAATAAAATAATTAAAACACAAACCTTACACGGAATATCCACTATCAAGGAGAAAAGAATATTAACCTTATTTAACACTCGTTTAGATTTTTACACTCTTGAAAATCCAAACAATTCTGAAGCCATTTTGGGTCTAGACGGACTTACTAAACTCAAAGCAAATATAGATTTCACTAATTTACAGATAACATTTTATTCTAAGCATCCACCAAACCAATACATAAATTACACCATAGATAACGAAGAGTATAAGGACAAAATAGACAAAATTATGAGAAAGGATCAGGTTGATGATAGGTTACCTTTCACTACTACCATTCAAGCCACCATAAGGACCAAAGATAGCTCTCCAATTTGGACAAAGCAATATCCATATCCTATGAGTGACAACGAATTTGTAAAGAAAGAAATTAGCGACTTATTAAGAAAAGGAATTATAAAACCTAGCAAAAGTCCTTACAATTCACCTGTTTGGACAGTTCCTAAAAAAGGCACCGATGATCAAGGGAGGCCTAAACGGAGAGTGGTAATTGATTTCCAGAAATTAAACAGCCATACTATAACTGATCGTTATCCTATACCTGATGTGAATATGACTTTACAGAATCTAGGTAATGCAAAAATATTTTCGACATTAGACCTTGAATCAGGATTCCATCAAGTATTAATCAAAAATGAGGATAGAGAAAAAACGGCATTTTCAATAAATGGGGCGAAATATGAATTTATTAGAATGCCATTCGGTTTAAAAAATGCACCCAGTATTTTCCAACGTTGTGTTGATGACATTCTGAGGGATTACATAGGGAAATTTGCATACGTTTACATCGATGATGTTCTTATATTTTCCTCAACAGCCGAAGAACATATCAAACCTATAGAAATAATCGTAGATGCACTCAGAAAAGCGAATATGAAACTTTCAGTAGAAAAATCTCACTTTTTCAGAACTGAAATCGAATATTTAGGTCATTTAATAAAACATGGAAAAATAACCGTGGATCCAAATAAAATACAGACTATTAAAGATTATCCCATTCCGGGAACGTTAAAAGACTTAAGATCATTCTTAGGGCTAAAATCCTATTACCGAAAATTTATTAAAGATTTTGCGAAAATTACAAAACCTTTAACTATATATCTTAGAGGAGAAAATGGGGGAATAAGCAAGAATAAAAGCAAGAACGTAAAAATTACATTAGATGAAGAAGCTATAAAATCAACAGTGATATTAAAGGAAAAGTTGCAGGAAAAGGTTGAACTCTATCAACCCGACTTTAATAAACCTTTTGAGCTAACCACTGACGCCAGCAATGTAGCGATCGGTGCTGTATTAAGCCAAAATAGAAATCCTATTGTTTTTATTTCAAGAACTCTTAACAAAACAGAACAGAATTATTCCACGAATGAAAAGGAATTATTAGCTATTGTTTGGAGTCTCCAAAAGTTAAGAAACTATTTGTATGGTATAGCAGACTTGACCATATATACGGACCACCAGTCCCTAATATATTCTATTTCTGATAAAAATCCAAACCCAAAATTTAATAGAAGAGTATGGTGCAAAACTTGTTTATAAACCTGGACACCAGAATGTTGTTGCTGATGCACTATCCAGACAATCAATAAATGTGACTACATCAGGTTGCAGCATGCACTCAGAAGAAAGTTCCGAGCGTAACGAAATCAAAACAGTAACACAGCCTATAAACAGTTTCAAAACACAAATAATTCTGAAAAAAAATCCCACTGATGAAATGAACTTGGGCAACACATTTCAAGGATACGTAAGGTATGAGATAAAATTTTCAAATACACAGTTTATTATAGAGCAACTTAAAACAATAGTAAACCAGAAAACAATTTCAGCAATTCACACTGATTTGGAAACGTGGTTTAGAGTAAAGGAAGAAATACTAAAATATTACCAATCATATAAGATTGTATTCTCACCAACTGTATTAGAAGATGTAAAAGACAAACACGAACAGGAAAATTTTATAAACGAAGTACACAATCGAGCACACAGAAATTATGAAAATAATTTAAAGGAGCTCCTAGAAAAATATTTTTGGCCAAATATGAAAAATGAGGTAAAAAGCTATGCAAAAAAATGCGAAATTTGTCTGAAAACAAAGTATGACAGACATCCCAAGAAACAGATATTGAAAACAACACCTACACCAACCAAACCTGGCACCCACATTCAGATAGATATCTTTTACCTTTCAAACAACACATTTATAACTTGCATAGATAAATATTCGAAATATGCTTATTTCAAAAAAATACCTAACAAAATCAATGTTGTCGAGCATTTGGAAGAAATATTTCGAACAATATTCCCACATTGCCAATCATTGGTTACAGATAACGAAGGTATATTCACGAATCCCAGCACTCAAACTTTATTGAATAGACTAAATATAAGTCATTTTCGAACACCAGTTGCCCATTCGATTACGAATGGACAGATAGAACGCCTACATTCAACAATTATAGAAATAACAAGAGCATTAAGTAAGCAGAATATCACTGATCCAATTAATGAAATATTTAACGCAGTTTTCAAATATAACAATACAATTCATTCAGTAACTAATGAGAAACCAATAAACGTCCATTTTAATCAATCTAATTTCCCTCAAATAGAAGAACGTTTAAAACTAGCATCTCAAAAGTCTCAAAAGCATGAAAATAAAAAGAGAACGTATAAATCATTTGAGGTAGGCACTACAATTTTCACAACAAATAACCGCAGGAATAAAATTACTGATAGATTTATAAAACACAAAGTCAGGGAAAACCGTGAGGACACAGTTCTTACAACCTCGGGGAAGATCATCCACAAAGATGATATTCGCACGGATTATATTTTGGACTCTTCTCATTGAAGTTTCATCAATAGCTAATATTACAAACCTCAAAAACAAGAACTTCATTTTAATCCCTGGCGACGATGCATATGTATTTAAGAAAATGGAGTTTATGTATCACATGAGTAATATCACACACTATAAAATAGCTCTTCAAAAAGTAAAGGAAAACAAATTTACGGATGAGATTGATCTCAATACTATAGAGAAAATAGAAAATCTCTTATACCAATTAATTCAATCATTTATTAAATTCGTCTAATGCAGACTATACACATACAATAAAAATTAATTATTCTTACACAGAATTCGTTTAAGTGATGCTGTAGATAAATGAAAATCAAACTTATAATAAGCTTCGTTAAAGCATCTACTTATTGAAGTGACTGGTTCATTGCAACCATAATTGGTCCGATGTTGAGGGATCGACAAAAAGTTAACACACCTGACACGTTTGTTATTAATGTTAAAATTGAGTTGGCTTAATAAGTAGTTTGAGTCAACGGTGCCATCCAAAATTTTCGCGGCAAATAAGATTTTGGAATTTTGACGTCGAGAGTCCAAGGTATCCATTCGTAAAAGATTTAAGCGGTCTTGATAAGGAGGTAGATGAAAAGGGTCATACCACGGAAGACCGCGGAGGCAGAAACGTAACAACTTCTTTTGGATGAACTCAATTTGGTCTATGTAAACTTTTTGATATGGTGACCATACAATACTTGCATATTCGACAATAGGTCTTACTAAGCTACAAAAGAGGGTCTTAGTTAGAAAAATGTCGTTGACTTCCTTCGAACGTCTTCTGACAAAACCTAAGGCATTGCTAGCTTTCACAACGATTGAATCGATGTGATCGTCAAATGTGAAGGATTGATTCAGCAATACTCCTAAATCGAGTACTTTCGCTGATCTATTTAAAGATGTACTCAAAAGTGAGTATTCATAGATTACAGGATTATTTTTGCGTGTGTAAGATATAATCGTACACTTGTCAGGATTAATTAGGAGATTGTTATCGGAACACCATTTGGCAAATCTGTTTAGATCCTGCTGCAAATCATTGCAATCGTTAAGATTTCTCACAACTTTGAAAATTTTAGCGTCATCGGCATAAAGAAGAACAGAAGATGACTGTAGAATGGAACCTACGTCATTAATAAATAAGGCGAACAGTAAAGGGCCTAGATGACTACCTTGTGGAACACCAGACGTGGTTCTAATTTCAGATGACAAGGCACCGCGAAAGGATACACGTTGAGTTCGATTCGTCAAGTAAGAGTCAACCCAATTTAAAAACAAGTAAGGGAATTGAAAGGAATGAAGCTTAGCTAAAAGTATAGAGTGATCAAGCTTATCAAAGGCTTTCGTCAAGTCTGTGTAGGCGCAGTCAGTTTGGAGCCCAGCTTCAATTGAGTTGGTTATTTGGTGAGAAAATTCAAGCAGGTTGGTCGTGGTTGAACGACCTTTCATGAAACCATGCTGATACGGAGCCATAATTGATTTGCAATGAAAGACTACAACATTCGTGACTATGGCTTCAAAAAGTTTTGCGACACAGGGAAGTTTTGCAATAGGTCTATAGTTGCAAGCGTCATTACGACTCCCTTTCTTGAATATAGGAGTGACGGTGGAGTATTTCCACAAATGAGGAAAGATGCCTGTTTTTAAGGATGTATTGAAAATATAAGACAGCACAGGTAGTAGTGACGACACACAATATTTCAAGACCAAATTAAGTATGCCATCTGGGCTAGGTGTTATATTATTGTCAAGTTTATTAGCAAATGTGATAATAGTGTCCTCGTCAATTTTTAAATCCTTCATCTCCAAAGAAGAAACTGTTGAGTTCGTCAAGTAGGGTGAAAAGTGTCTGGAGTTAGGAAAGTCCGTACGATAGGCTTTACGGAAAACGGAAGCAAATAAATTACTAATATCAAAGGGATCATCAAAATAAGAGTCGTCAGATTTAAATGTGAGTGGATACCCATCGTTATAAGTCTTAGAATTAACAAAATTCCAAAATCTCTTAGGTTGAGCTTGAAAATTAAATCTAAGCTGTTGCGTATGTCTATGATATGCAAATGCAACTTCATTATGATGCAGATCTCGTTATGTGGAAAAACGTTGATAGTCAGGTTCTGAGCGAGTTAGGCGAAACTTTTTCCAGGCTTTGTTTTTGGAATTTCAGTGCAAAGCTGTGGAGACATCCAAGGAAAACGAACCTTGCTTTTAGTGAAGGTAGTTGGCACGCACCGTAAAAAACAGCTAAACAACCGAATGTGGAAGTAGATGAGCATAGCAGATCCAAAAGGGCTATCAACTTTGTAGGTTCATTTATTAAATTCTTATTCGGCAATCCAGATCATGAAGATGCACTCGAAATAAAAAACGCAATAAACAAATTAATTGAAAATAATGAAAAACAACAATTTATTAATTCTGACTTCGAGAAAAGAATTTATGCATTACAGAAATCTAACACCCATTATTCTTTTCTCCTTAACGAACTTTATTTTGAAGTGAAGAACATAATCGAAGCAATAAATTTAGCACGGAACAATAATTTCCTATCAACTATATTAAACTTTAGGGAAGTAAAAACATCATAAAATCCGAAAATACAAATATTCCAGTTGTGAACATTTTGGACTATTCCACAATACATGTTGCCAAATACGATGATGTAATAATTTTTGCATACAAATATCCTATTATAACCGAAACTGTGAATTTATATCATGTTATAAGTTTATCGCATGCATATGGAAAATATATAATGAACCCATATGTTGGATTAAAAAATAACAAATATATGTTGCTTAAAAATTGTAAAAACCATCTTAATAAAAATATTTGTAAACTCGCTCCTCGAGATAATTGTACGATTCCCATAATAATGAAACAACAAGCAAATTGTAATATAATTCTAGAAAATAATAAGCCTTTCAATAGAATCAAAGCAGGAATAATCATCCTAAGTGGAAATCACAGTGTTAACAATGTAACTTTAAATGGTGTGTATTCAATAACATTCGATAATGATACATACATCGATAACGAGAAATATGTCAACTATGAAGAAATTTCCAAAGAAATATTACATGAATTTGAAGATAGCTCAGTCCGAATTTTAGAAATTATAGAATCTGATAGAGAATATAAATTTTCGAATATACAGAGTTTGAAGAAATTAATTATTCCAATTGAACAGAATCCCATGACAAGTCTCATAATTTTTACATCTATAATATTAGTCTTAATTTTGATTATATTTCTACTAATGAAAATCTGGAAAAGGTACAATGAGTATCGAAGAAATAAAGAACAAGAAGAAGCAAACAAAGTATATTTTGAGGCTCTTAAAGCAAGAGGATATGAAAATTTATATAAAGAACCACCATTACAAAGTGAGGACACTTTATTTTAAGAACGAGGGGAGTTAACGCATCGTCTTATTAGAGGAATTAGGAATTAGCTCGTTAAGTGGAACTTCTGTTTAAATATAGAAACATATTTTAATAATATTTTCTGAGTGTTTCCTTATTCGATCATATATTCACTACTGAATATATTAATTCGCGCAGCTCTCATATACGTAATAGTAGAGTCTTCCCACTCTATCCACACCTGGCTGTGCTATATTTGTGTAAAAACACTTATATATGTGACTTGTAGTAGTATACATTCATTTCATCGAGCAGTTACGGTACACGTGTTTCGTAATTTTTCACGCACTTTTGTTGCGCAGTTAAAATTTTAAAACGCGTTTTTTGAGGAATTTTACTTTTCAAGTCGGTGAGACATGTAACTCGAAAGCTACTCGACCGATCTTTCTGAAATTTTGGACACTATTTCTGTAGGCAATTTACTAGGTAACGCTGTCGAGATATTTTTTTTCTTGCTTTTTTTTATTTATGGAATTTTTTACAACTGAAAACAGAAATTTACCGTTTTTTACGTTTTTTTTACTTCAAACTTATACCAAAAATTAAATAATCTAGATATTTGAAAAAACTCGACAGCGTTACCTCAAAAAACTCATAAACTAACGAAATATTTTTGGTTTTTTTGTTTACGATGTTCCAGTCATTAGTTATGTGTCTCACCGCAAATCAACTCTTTGTACTGAACGAAAATGTCAAATTCATGTCACGAGCTTAATTTGCGATATTTTTCAATAAAATTTTTTTTGGATACTCTTCAAAGGTTGTTCTTTACTGTAGGTATTATCCCAATTAAGTTACTATTAACAGTTTTCTAAAAAAAAATCTTGAAAATGGGTATAAAATGTGCTGCTCTGACCAACTCGCCGCCTTCAAAAATATACCGCATTTTGAGGCTAGCAAAATAATTTCGAAATATTAATTAAACGGCTTTGCGCTATACGATGAAATATACCTGAACAATGAATTCCCCAGCCTTGAGAAATAATAATAAAACAATAATAATAAAAAGTCTACAAAAAATTATAACAAAGAAGATAACTAAATATTCACAACAAAAAAAAAATACTCGGATGTAATGTTAAAAAGATTAACACTGACTTTCCTAATAGAATGCCTTTTATTTTTAATGAATTTTTAGAGTGACGTTTATTGGCACTGACTTTCTAAAAATCAGACAAACACTAGAAGTGAACCTATTTTCAATAAACCAAATTCCTTTAAAAACTCTGAATTTGATAAACATATGAATAAACTATGCAAAGAGGGATTACTTGACAATTTACCTAAGCACAACAATGATCTCTTCGAAATGTTTTATGAAAAAGATATTATGAATTCAGAAACATTTGTAAACACATCATGTGATGAACATAATAAAATTGTAACATAAATCTATCTCTTATATGGTTATTAATACACTTGATATACACGAGTTAAACTACATACTCTTTCTCTATCGTAATGAGAGTATGTTACCCCGCCTGGTCTGGGGTAGTCAAAACCCGGTTAGGCTTATTTAACTCGTTGTGGAATTTCACAGTTCTAATTTCACAGATCCACTTTCTACGCCGCACCTAGAAATTCCCACGAATAACTACCACTACCGAACCTCGAGATTCATCGAGAAGTTACCACTCCGGTCGACCGATGATTGTTACTCGTTTTAGGACCTGTGAACAGTGTTGGGACTTTGCTACAATTGTAGCAAATTTAATACCTATTAAAAAAAGATCGAACGAAGTTAATAACGTTGAATTCAGGGCGAATGAAAATATGATCTCTACAGAATCTGAGGACATAACCTCTATGAAAAATATGATTACTTTAGATGTAGAGGATGTAGGTATTCCACCTATGAATGTGAATAGTGATAACAGTGCTGTGAAGTCTAATAAATTCTCGAATAGGTATGTTGAGGATAATAGGAATAAGTATACAGTTATAGTGCAAAAGCTAGATGTGAATGAATATTGAATTTTTGAATAGCATTGAATAGCAGTAACATAGTTTATAGGAAAATGTTTGGGTTCTGTATAGTCATAGCGCTTAAGTGAGTTTGCTTTAACAACGAATGTTAAACAGATGATGGGATTCAAATTATTTTGTTTTATAAATAACAAACTAAGGACATAAACGTTTTTTATCTGTTTAGTATATATTTTGAACCGGTGGGATTATGTATATATGTTATGATGAGCTCTGGCTTAAATGAATTATTAAACTACAGATACACTCATGCTAATCCTTATTAATTATCCTGCTCGTGTATACCCTACTCCATTCCAGTTTTCCTGTTTTAGAAGTTAATTATATAAGGGAGCAGCATTATATTGAACAAAACTGAAATACATCTAAAAGTGGAACTTTTAAGTCCATTTCGGTTCCTTGTGAGTCGGTTTCGATACCTTGCGAGAGTCAACCAATTAACTAAAAAAAATACCAGCCAGATAAACAAATTTTCTTGAATTCATCATGATAAGCGACTATTTCAAAAGCGTAACGAAGAATGGAATGTAATTTTATTGAATTTTCATTTATAATTGTTTAGTTAATGAAATGAAATGTCTAGGGATGCCATTGACGAGCCTCAGAAAGATCCAGGAGTTGATTTACAATACGAATCTAATGATGACCAAGAATCAAACTCGCAATTTTTCGCCAATAATACGTAAGTTAAAATGTCCGAAATGAATTTTCTCAAAATAAAGTTTGTGTATAGTGTTTTATGATTTTATAGAGACAAAAAAAAATATTCTCAAAAGTATAAGGCGAACTGGGAAGAAAATAGGAATTGGCTTCGAGAACGAAATGGGCAGGCTTTTTGCAAAATATGCACGAAGGTACTTGTGAACAATGTTAACCACTTGGAGCGTCATTCAAATCCTAAAAATCATAAGTTCAACATTTCACATCTTAAAAACGGCGACATTGTACAACAGCTAACTTGTTCAGCTAATGTTACCTCAGAGAAATCGAAATTAAAAAATGAAATTATATGTGTAATGTACGCCGTTATGCACTTATTACCTTTTTCGATCATGGATAGTTTACCTGATCTTATCAAATCGTTAACAAACGATAAATATGTACAAACCATATCTTGTAGTCGAAGAAAATCGGTACCTATGATTAACGATGTTATAGCTCCATTTTCTTTAAGTAAAATTAGCGAAGCTTTACGAAAGAATAAATGTTCTATTATAATAGATGAAAGCACTGATATAAGCACCCAAAAATGTTTGGTAATTATTGTTCGATATTTTGATTATGACCGTTTTAAAGTTAGAGATCGATTTTATGGTTTGCTTAAGCTTGAAAAGTCCAATGCTCAGTATATTTATGATGTTTTAGTAAATCATCTAAATAGTAACAACGTTCTCATCAAAAATTTGATAGGATTAGCGACAGATAACGCTTCGGTAATGAGGAGCTCAGTTTCAGGTGTAAAAACTTTATTACAAAGCTTGAATAAAGACGTTTTTTACTTAGGTTGCACTTGTCATACCATAAACTTATGTGTGATAGGTGCAGTAAAAAAGCTTCCTAAAACTGTTCTGAACTTTATTCGTAGCATTTCAAATTACTTTTCGAAAAGTGCAAAAAAACACTTGCAGTATTTCAAAAATATTTTCATACGGCAGCTTATAAGTTTATTAAACCGGTGCAAACAAGATGGCTTTCTTTGGAAGATGCGATTAATAGAATTTTAGAGCAGTGGATAACTTAGCAAAACTACTTTTCTCTTATTGTGTTTGAAAGCAAATCGGATGAAAAGAAACTATATATATATGTATACATCTATTTTAAAATATTTGAACAGCCTACACATGAAACTATATCTAACTTTTTTATCTTATATTTTGAACGTCCTTAATAAAATCAACAAAATGTTCCAATCGGAAAACAGCCAAATTCATATTTTCAAAAGCACTATGCATTGAAACTATTTGAATATTTTAAGCAACTTTTTGCATCCAGATAAAATTTCTATAACAGTTGATTACCGAGATATACAGTATCATTTAGATACCTCTAGATCATTTTTTGGCCTGAAATTTGCCCAATAAGAATCAAAAATACAAATACATAATAACGAAATTGTAATGGAAGTCAAGAATAATCTCATTTCTTTTTATATAGAATCATGCAATCAATCTTGCCTTCTGAGAACGAAGCCCTTAGTTCTGGGCCAATAATACAGGCAGCTCAATCAGAAATTTACGCATCCTTGGAGCAGCCACCGACTTTATTGAACACCACCTCCGCACCGACAGCCTCCGATTCTCCGAAGCGGCCGATTTCTAGATTCGGCACCACGTGGTCTCGTGAAGAGTGGGACAACAGAATCAATAGGATTAAAAGGTCTCAACAATCATCTAATGCTTCCAGTGCAATTTTAAAGCTAGTTGACAGTGCTGTTGCTTTAGACAAATCTTCAACCAAAAGCTTTTTTGTGAAAGGAGCCCCTATTTTCGCTGACGCAACCTGGCTTTCAAAAATGTTGAAGAAGGAGTTGGGCATTGATAATTGCAAATGCGCTGCATTAACCGCCCGTATACGTGGTAAAAAGCGAAAATCCTACACATGCTTCAAATTATCAGTACCTGGTCAATATGGATGGATGTTTTGCAACCACGAGCGAAATGGAGTCGACAGCTATACCTGGAATGGAATGAAATTCAGCCATTGGATTGACAGATGCAACAAACGAGATCCCAAACAACCAACTCATCAATATAATCGCCAAAAAAATAGTACGTATTTAGGCTATTCTCCCATTTGTAGCTCCCGTAATCACTCTCCTTTACTTCCCCAAGCTTCACTATCTTTTAAGTCGCCTCCGAATTCAAATAACCACACTAAAAACAGTAAGGCTAAGGCGTTACCTTCTACTGTTTCAACGGAAAATGAATCCTCTATCAGTGTGCAGCCGGGTAATTCTTTACAAACAGTGGATTCCGCACCCAATGGAGCGTTAATGCAAGCAAGTGCTCCTGAAGACAGGCCGTCATCCAAATATTCTAATTTTGTCCGTGGAGACGATCTGATACCATCGCAATCTGGCTCAATCGTTATACCAGAAACTCCTGTCAGTCTTCAATCTTCACCAAAATTTCTCGACCCACTTGTTCCTCCTGTCGTAAAGCTTACCATAAACTCTAATGAAGAATTAGAGGGCAGATACCTCTTGTCTCGTTTCAGAGATCATAAAATTTATGACAATGTCCGTCTTTTTCTCGCATACATGCATGATGCACATGATGCCACTTGCTTCGAAGGGAAAACGAAGACTAACCTTAAAGTTATGATTCAACAGGAGGGTCTTCCCACCGACCTTGACTCTTTACGCCTTATTTTTAACCGCTACCACGAAGAACTCGGAATGTCTCCGGATCAGGTTAAACGTGATCTTTTGACTTATCGCTCTTATGTTAATTCTAAACATATTTCGCTCTTACAAAAATCTCGCGATGACCAGAAAAAATATTTCTCCTAACATGAAAGCTACTTTTAGTTACCCAAGGTTTCTTTACCACAATTGCGGTGGTATGAGAAGCAAATTAAATAAACTTTTTATTGACGCGAAATCTTGCCATTTTAATATATTAACGATCGCCGAAACGTGGTTGAACGACTCACACGCTAACGAAGAAATTCTTGACAGTAATTGGACCATCTATAGAGCTGATCGCGACTACCTTTTTACAGGTGTTTCAAGAGGTGGTGGTGTTCTTATTGCAATTCACAATACCCTCCCCAGCGAACTCGTTGCGACCAGTTCTCATAAATCTTTCGAACATAAATTCGTCAGAGTTTTATTCGATAAGCATTACCTCTACATTGGTATCTTTTATGTCCCCCCTCACTCCGATGAAACTACTTACAATGACGTATGCGACGTGATATCTTCCGTAACAGCTTTCTTGCACGAAGAAGACAAAATAATTGTTTTTGGTGATTTTAATCGTCCGAAAATCAGTTTTATTCCTGACGAAAATGATAACCGCCTTCTTCCAATTAACCTTAGTGATTCAATTGACTTTAACCTCATAAGTACGTTTTATGGCAATGATTTACAACAAATTATCCCTATCCCTAACCAAAATGGCAATTGGTTAGACCTTATCTTCTCAGATTTTTATGACGAAGTGGTGGTTAGTCCAACTATTGACGCCGAGAATCTTTTCTCTAACACCCTGCATCACTCCGCTTTTACAATCGAGCTATCCACTACAGATATTTCTTTCACCCAGTCATACAATAATGAAATTGTATTCGATTTTCTAAATGCTGACTACTTAAGCATTAAAAACTATTTGAACACAATTGACTGGACTAGTGCTCTATCGGCATCAGATTTAGACGAAATGTTGTCTTCTTTTTACAAAATAATCTTTAACGCCATCCACAAATTTGTACCAAAGCTGAAGAAGAAGAAAAAACTCTCCGAACCTTGGCTTGACAATTATTTAAGGCGGCTCAGAAACCATAGAAACAAATTATATAAAGCAATAAAAAATGGAGGCTCTCTCCAAGAGGATCAAATAAGATTATATGATGAGCTATCCAAAGAATTTTCCATCAAATCTCGCGAGGCGTATGAGCTCTATGTTAATTCAATGGGGGAAAAAATTCTCACTGACCCGAAAAAGTTCTTTGATTTCGTCAATTTAAAACGTAAAACCACTGGCTATCCTTGTTCTATGTTTCGTGGTAACACGGTTTCGTCTTGTCCACAAGTCATTTGTAGCTTATTCGCCGACCATTTTCAAAACACTTACTGCTCTCCGAAGATCCCTACTTTCACTTCTAGACACGCTGCCAGATCTCTTATCGAAGGGTTTGTCCTTACACGGCAGGCTATTACTGATGCTATTCTGCAACTAAAGATTGGCAAAGGACCTGGCCCGGACCTAGTATCTCCTTTCTTCGTGTTCCAATGTGCAGACCAATTAATCACCCCCTTGCACATGGTTTTCAATAAATCCCTGTCTCTTGGTGTCTTCCCGTCTTTCTGGAAATCCTCATACCTCACACCTATTTTCAAAAGCGGTGATAAACGTTCAGTCGATAACTATCGAGGAATTGCTATCTTATCTGTTATCCCCAAACTCTTCGAGAAGTTAGTTTGTGATAATCTTACTCGCATTATCGACCCCCTTCTTAATGAGGAACAACATGGATTTCGTAGGGGTAGATCGACTTCCACCAACCTCATGATACTAGTTTCTACTGTGCTCTGTGAAATAGAAAAAGGGAACCAAATTGACGCAGTCTATACGGACTTTAGTAAGGCTTTCGACCGAGTTGACCATCAAACTCTGGTTCAAAAACTTCGCAACTTTGGTATTTCCGGTTCTCTTCTTAACTGGCTCCAGTCTTACCTCTGCGATCGAACCCAATTCTTAAAATTTCAAGGCCACTTGTCCAAAAAAGTTTTGGCATCTTCTGGAGTACCTCAAGGCAGTCATTTAGGCCCCCTGCTTTTTAACATCTTCATTTCTGATGTGTCTGAGATACTGCTTGGTATACCGCATCTCTTCTATGCAGACGACTTAAAAATCTATCACATCATAAACTCGCAGTCTGATGCAACCTATCTACAATCAAAGCTTCAATCCCTCGAACAGTGGTGCGATGTGAATAATCTCAATCTTAACATCAATAAGTGTCATGTGATAAGTTTTTCTCGTAGGCATGCAACCACGATGTATTCCTACTACCTTAACGACTTCAAATTGAATAGGGTCGATCATATTATAGACCTTGGCGTAGTATTGGATAACAAGATGCGCTTCAATTTGCACTATGATAAAATCCTTGCCAAAGCTAATAAACAGCTTGGATTCATAAAGAGACGCGCTAAAGAGTTTAAAAATATATGGGTTACCAAATCATTATATACCACCCTAGTGCGTCCTTTATTAGAATATGCTTGCATTATATGGAACCCTGCTTTCGAGCTACATAGCGATAGAGTTGAGTCTGTTCAGAAACAATTTGTACTTTTCGCTTTGAGAAATCTCTATGACCCACGAGATTTTCAACATCTGCCATCTTACAAATTCAGACTGAGTCTTCTAAATTTAATGTCTCTCTCTTCTAGAAGAACTCTGCTCAGCGCTTGCCTTACATTTGATATTATTAGTGGTGCGGTAATCATTGAAGATCTCTCTAGCAAAATTACTTTCAATAACCGACCAAGACGCACCAGATATGCAAATCTGCTCAATGAATTCAGTCATCACACTACCTATGCATATAATGAGCCCATTAATAGGTGCTGCAGGATATTCAATTCTATAAGCAGCCACTACTCTTCGGGGATTACTAAATCACACTTCAAAAATAACTTGTCCAAAGCCCTTTCCACATCCGAACCCGCTTAACTTCCATCGTTACTAGCCTAAATTTAATTACAATAATGTAGAATAACTGGTACAAAAGTTGTGATGTATTGTATCTTTTTTACGGACAATTTGTATTATATATTTATGATTAATTGTATTTAAGATTTATAATATGTTTTTCTTGTTGTTATGTTGCCTTGTTTGGTAAATAAATAAATAAATAAATTACAAACAGATTTGACTTTCAAGATGAAAAGATGTCACTTTTAGAATTCATAAATCCAATCACGATCCAAAGTAGAGCCCATCCAACGATTCTTCCCCTCTTAGAGGCTTTCCCTTTTCATTCCATTGGAAATATGGAAAAAATAAATGATGAGTGGAGAAGTCTTATCTTAGACAAAGAAATAAATTACCATTCGGGCGAAGATATCGTTAATTTTTGGAGTAAAATCTTGAAAAAAGAAAATATATTTGAAGAGAGAGTGTACGGTCATATATCAAAATACATGCTTACTTTACTATCGTTACCACACAGCAGTGCTGCAGCTGAAAGAAAATTTTCCGACATGAGCAATATTAAAACCCAGAAACGTAATAAATTGACGGTTGATCATGTTTCTTCATTAATGTTTGCAAAAGAACTTGTGGATAATTCCAAAAAAATATTCAATCCACCTTCAGCTTTGATTGCAGCTTTTAAAAATTACAAGTTTGTTGATCGGAAATATATTGAAAAGCATTATAACGAAAAGAAGTAAGATATATATTTTCTAGTGCAAGGAAAAGTCTGATATCCGCATATGCTGGATTAAAATAACAAAAGGCGTTTTTTTTTTGCTCCTCGATCCGGAACAGAACAGTGTGCTGGATAGATCTAGCATTGGAAACAACAACTGCAGGAGTTTTTGTTGTTTCCAATGCTAATCTATCCAGCACACTGTTCTGTTCTGGATCGAGGAGCAAAAAAACACACCTAAAGTCTTTGTAGGTATATGTTGTTACGGATTAAATATTTGGTTAATGTTTTTAAATGGTAAATATAGAGGAGAGTCACTAAACATTTGGTTAATGTTTTTAAATGGTAAATACAGAGGAGAGTCACTTGTGGTCCGATTACAGATTTCGTTTGCTCTACTTCACCAACGGTTTGTTTGAAAACTAAAAATAAATGTTCATTAATAATGTTGTTGCCAAATTCAAATTAATACTGTGATGTTTGCATAGATTTTTGGAATTCAGTAAGCTAAAAAAAAAGTCAGTTGTTGAAAATTTGAGTTAAAAAAAAATGTAGTTTTTGAGGCAGTTGAGTTAGAGAGTGAGTCGAGGAAGGTTCGATCAAGAAAAATTGAGTTGAGTTAGAGAGTGAGTCAAGGAGGGTTCGATCAAGAATAATTGAGTTGAGTTAGAGAGTGAGTCGAGGAGGGTTCGATCAAGAATAATTGAGTTGAGTTTGAGAGCGAGTCGAGGAGGGTTCGATCAAGAATAATTGTATTTAATACAATTGTGCTGAATCAAAAAGAAAAAGGTGGATGTTTACAAGAATCGTTAATTAGGAACCAGATAGGCAATAAAATAACACCTGGTGACGAGTCCAGTAACGCAGCGGTGTGACCAAACCGATTATTTACCAATTTGACCAAACCGATTATTTACCAATTTATTTGGTCATTCAAATCATCACCATCGGGAGATTTTCACACAATAGTGGATGGCGACAGCGAATATCATCTCGTTAATTGGCATTTGTTTGCAGCGACTTTTGCTCTGGATTTAAGGTAGAGTTGCAGCGACATTTGCTCTGGACTTAAGTTGAAGAAAAGGAAGTGGGAACGTTGATGAAGAACAGAATAAGCAAGCATCTCGAGGCCTTTTCTTTTCTCTTGTACGACCACAATGGTCGGCTTTATCCAGTGACTGTATTTTCAAGATTTCTTCCTTGTAAGCACGAAGAACGAAGAACCGAATAAGCGAGCATCTCGAACGAAGTACGAGTTTTGGATCGACGGACTGCATCCAGAGGGGGCCCCCACAGGTAGTTGTTTGTTTGTTTCTATTATTATTATATTGTTACAAGGTTGATTTTTCATGAATAATATTGTGTAATGTAATTCAAACGAATCGTTGGTGAATTTAATTGATTGCGGGATAAAAGGAAAGTGACTCTCCAGACAGTGAAGAAAAAAAAGTGACTCTCCCTAGAGTAGAGTATTTGGTTAGAGTAGAATATTTGGTTCTCGTATGTAAACAAAAAAAAAATATATATAGATACATTTTTCCCTCATTAACCGTGAGGCTACGTCTCGTTCCGTAGCCGAGGGAACGCAATAGAAATTGAACGAGTGGCGCTGTTCTTTACCACGACCGTCTTTGGCTGTGGTCGGGCAAAATCTTCGAGCGTTCCCCGCGGTATTGCGTGACAATGTATATAATGATGTTACCTAGAAGCTTGTAAGCGACTTTGTAATTTTGAAGATCCACTATATAGTTTCACTCTCTCTATTCACGAATTTGCAATAAGGGATTTACGTTTGAAAAAAATTTATTAAAAGCGAATATTTTTGTTAGATTTTTATAGACTGAATTTTTGTTGAACTGATACCGGTGTGATATGTCACATAATGCCAATGTTATATTATTAGCTGCTAGAAAAAACTATTAATTTGAAATGGTGTATTTTGTTTTAAGTATGAATAAGAAAATAAATATTTGTGTTAATGTTTCAACTGTCTTCAGTTTACTATATTATCATTTATGGTTTTGCTACGGAATTTACAGATTTACTACTTTTTTCTGCAAAAATCTACTCCGCTAAAATAGAAGTGAAGTCCCAACACTGCCTGTGAAACGTCCTTCGTACCCGTTCGCTTTGTCGGTCATCTCGAAATTCCCACGAAAAGCTACTACTTCGGTCGTTGCGTGAAGACACCGTTAAAAAAAATCAGATTGAACAAATTTTATCAGTTCCACTGGATGGCCACTGTTTTAGCTTTACTCGATTTCTACCGCCGCTGGCTGATTATTTTTGATTGCCGCGAGTGAAAATTTTTCCGTTGGCTACTGCAACGGTATGTAACTCGTTGCACCAGTTAAGTGCATTGCGATTTCAAGAGTCGAAGTTGTTGTTTACAAGTGGCCCATAATCAAAATTTTTTTTCGTCCAGGAACATATCAAGCGCTAGATTCTTTTTCCAAAATCGTACAGATCTAATCTAACAGTTTTATGTGGAATTGATAGTCCATACCCAATCCCAACGGTCTCAGGTTGCATTCTCGTGAACGATCATATTCAATTCTTCCGATTTCGTGCAATTTTTGATGATTTGTTGGAGAAAAGCATCACTTTTGGCATCGATATTGGACAGTGTCAACTTCTTCAGGATTTTTAACTAGGCTGTCGATTGGAAAACTGGTGTCACACGGCTTGTATAGTGTTTATTCCCGTATATTTCCATCGTTTCACGGTCTCGGGCATGATTTTCGACCAGTGGGCAGATTAAGTCATCAAGCATTTGCACCTTGTTGTTAAAGTCTTCCAGCCGGCCAATAAGTTCAAGATTTTTGGCAGTAAGATTATTGCTAATATCGATGCGCTCGAAGAGAGTTTGGCTAGCATACATAATTTCATTTCGAAAGTCCAGTTATTCCGTTCGGGACAGTTGATAATGTTCAGTGATTTGCGACAGGAAGCTGCAAATGTGGCTGAGACAGTCGTTGCTGTTCTTCAAACCGCTTATCCACGTCGGGGGTTAAATACTAGGCTAAGTTCGATGATAAATCCGGAATTTAAATGACATGATCTTGTCCGACGGTCCATAGTCAGTTTTGTTTCTCATCATAATCCATTAAGACTATTGAATGGGTGGCATCGTGAAATGAACCTGGAGTTGGACGTTCGACCGTTTGTAGTTGTTTGAACTATTGATCACCGACTCGAACATCAAACTCGAAGCCCATGATTGGAATATTTATGGGTTTCGTAGCGCAGTTATCACAAATTGCTTTACCCCGGTGATGACAATGATGTCGCCGCGAATCCAAGTGTTTACGACATTCCCTATCCTACTACCTTAGCGTGCGGACGCTCCCAGTAAAGCTGTCTGGTGGTTGTGAAATTATTCGGAATTCCTGGTGACGCCATTTTGGGTTTTTGCAAGTTAAGTTGTGAGGTAATACTTTTGTGGTTTTTTGGAAATCCATTAGTTGGAATTCTGTAAGTTTTTTGGAATATTTTTGTCGTGTGTTTACAAATAGTAGATTTCAACTCTGTTACTAAGAGTCAATATCTGTGCCCTTGGGTATTTGGTGGCGTAATTATAGCTTTTTTCTCCTACACGTGTTTGTGCTGATTATTGAACAAAAGCTTTAAACAAGACGCAGCAAGATGGGGTCGGAGCCCCCCGATAAAAATAATGTTGGTCGTAGTGTTAGCAAGAATGCGATTAAAAGGAAATATGAATCAATTTTGGAAGGTTTTAGCTTAGTATTAAAGGGGCGAGAAAGGAAATGCCGAAAGAAGATGTACATAGTAATAAGGAAATGTTTACAGATGAGTCTGATATTAATCCAGGAAAAGATGGCAGAACAAAGAATGAAATAAATAGAATTGCTAATATATATAAAATAAATTCAAAAAAAAAACTATCCGGTGTTAATGGTAGCTAAACATGTGAATGAGAAAAATAAAGCTTGATCCAGTTCTATTATATAAGTTGAACAAAGAACGGTCAATTGTTAGAATTATTGAGATGAAAAGTGTCGGGTATAACAAGGTGAAAGTTGTTTTAAGTAATGCCTAGTACTATACTCTTTGCGAAACGAATTCAACGGTTCCATACAAAAAGAGAAAAATTCCATACAAAAAGAGCTTGTCAATTCGTCAATAAAGCTCTTTTGTATGGGATTTGACCGTTGAATTCGCTCCGAAAGCCGAAGAGGCAAATGAATTTGTAGACAAGGCAAAGTGTGAATCAAATGAATATATCATCTTTATTCCGAACAATTTCATTTATAGGTTTGAAATTGCAAAGCAGATCCTTTTATGTTTTAATGAAAATAATTTATTAGATGGTTATTCGTTTAATAAGTATGGTAATATATTGGATAACAAAAAGCTAATTGATGTATATAGGATTAAGAGGAAAGATAATCAAAATAGAGACAATCTCGTACCAACGACAACAATAAAGATTACATTTGAGGGAGATGAGTTACCAGATGGGATTAAGCTTGACTTTCTAGAGATAAATTTGGATTATTACATACAGAGCCCAAAATAATGTTTTAATTGTGGTAGGTTGGGGCATTTTGTGGCACATTGCAAAAGTACTAAAAAGAGATGCTTAAATTGTGCGTCAGAGGATTGTGATGGGATTTGTATCGAAATGATATGCTTAGGCTGCTTTTATACGCTTTGCACCGTACGGCGAAAAACCGTACGCTGAAAATCCGAATTAGCAACATGTTCACACTATACGGTTTATGCGCGGGTTTTTTTTTGTCACAAGCTCAGTTTGTGATTAACTGGTGTACTGTTTAGTTAAAATGACTCGCAAAAAAAACTATTGCATTACGCTTATGGCTATATAATCGTCACCAAAAAAGACCACAACGCAAACGCCATGTTTAGGTGCATCCTATCAACAAAAGGAGAGAAGAAGTGTAGTATTTCATACCTAATTCGAGGATCTAGGGAAAGATGGAAATAAATTCTTCAATTATTATCGAATGTCTATTGCTTTATTTGATGAATTGCAACTAAATTCGCTTGAGATTGACTGACCGTGTAGTTTGAAACCATTCAATGTGAAAACCTGTACTCATTGACGTGCACCTGTGTGTCCGGTCGCCGTGGATTGCAGTGACAGTAGACGGCTGCTACACGGTGCGGCCACGGCATTTTGCCGTAACCGTGAAATGTGAAAGAGGCTATACTCTTCTTCACACCACTAGAAAAATGTCGCCGTACGGTTTTTTGCCGTACGGTCCGAACCGCATAAGGTGAAAGGAGCCATACTGTGTAAAGCGAACGATCATAATGCCCGGGACAGAAACTGCCCAAAATGGACTAAGGAGAAGGAGAATTTGGAAATGGCCTCGAAACTAAATCTGTCAGTACCTGAAGTGAGGAAAATGCACTTCGAAAATAGTTTTGAGAGTCTAAGTGAAGTAAATCTCAATGATGAGGGAGTCTTTCCAATGTTGAACAAATCAAAACATACAAATAAGAGAAATGAACAAAAGCATGTAAATAGATCAGCCTTCAAAATGAGTTATAAAAATGTTTTAGTGGATAGGATATAGGATATATAACAATAGAAATAGTGTTCAGTAGAGTAATTTATGCAAGGAAAATTAATCAAACAAAATTAAAGAAACAAATATATCAGATGAATTAGAAGAAATTATAAATGAGTTTGAAATGATTGTTAATAATACAATAATATTCAGATTACTCAAAATATAAAATTTAAGGAGGTATGCAGGTTTTAATTATATTTGGACGGAAAAAGTGGCCAAGAAGAAACAATTTAAAAAAAGAAAAACTCCAAAAAACTAAAGGTTGTCGAGAAACATATGTGAGAAGTGGAAGATTGAAAAGAGAGCTGCAAAATGTGAGGCTTGGGAGAAGAAAATGATGGAAATAGCTAGAAAGGGGAATATGAAGGAAATATAGGACTTCAATAAGAGGATGAAAAGAATTGTATGTCAACAAATCCCTCAAGTTGGGATGAAGCAAATAGCAAAAGCTATCTGAAAATGATGAGGAAAAAAATAAATAATAATAATAATAGTTTATCTAGGTTAGAAGTAACTAGTCTAGAAGATTTTAGTGTAAGTCAGTTAAAAAATGTTTTGGTAAGACACAACAGGAAATCTGCTCCGGGAGTGGATAATACAACGTATGAAATAGTCAAAACACTACGTGATGAAAGTTTGGAAAGTTTAACGGTTGCACTAAATAAAGTTATTAAAGGAAATTATCCGGATAAAAAACTGCTGAAAATGAAAATTTTACCAATCTTGAAACCTGGATAAGACCCACATAATTTAGATAGTTATAGGCCTATTTTTCTGATGAATGTTTTCGTTAAAGTTCTCAATAATTTAATTCAAGATAAGCTTATTAAGAATAATTTATTATACAATTTTATGCCGATAGACAGTCATGTGTACCTGAGCGGAAGGTCTACTCAGATCTGTAATAATCAAATTGAACATTTTATAAGGGAAAAACTAGCAATGCATGAAAAAGTAATGGCCGTGAGTGTTGATATTTCAAATGGGTATGAGAGAGTAGATGTGCAAACACTAAAGGGCATATTAATTGCATTAGAAATACCGTTTGATTTCATTAATGGGATCATCTTTTTTTTAAATAATAGGATGCTAGTTTTGGGTGAGAGTTACCACACTGTCAGGAATGGTTTACCGCAAGGAGACGTTTTGAGCCCACTTTTGTTTAATATTTATACGGCTGAGTTACACAATATAAATAGACAGAACATATGGTTTTTCCAGTATGCGGATGATTTTTTCATTATGTCACATAATAAAAACTGGCTTAATTGTTTCGATGAACTTCAAAGTGCCATGAATGAGTTTATTATCAATGAAAGTAAATCTAATGCTATGTGCTTCGGAAGGAACAGTAATTTACAACCTAATATTAGAATAAAGAATAACACGGTTCAATAGGTAAATTAAATCAAATTCCTGGGCTATCTATATAATAAGAAGCTAACAGTGTCGGATGGACTATTAAACAAAGTAGAGAAGAACGAAACTTATGCAAAACCTTTAAAGATATTAACTGGTTTAAACAGAAGATTGGATGTTGATAAGAGTTTATTGGCATATAAAGCATTCTATAGGTCTAAGTTGGAATCTCAGATTACTAGTTATTGTGGGGCGTCAAAGTACTTTTTTAAAAAAATTGGTTGGAATGAAATGCAAAACATTGAAAAGATGTTTAGGAGTGCCACAAAATACGGCAAATATTATCACACTTTCATTAGCTAATGAATTACCAAGCCATCTTAGGGTTCTGCAATTGGCAGTTAAAGAAGTTTCAAAACTAAGAGCATCAAATATGAACAGATATTTAAATATAATAAATAGTATATCTAAGTCAAATTATAGTGTAGTGTATACTAAATTTAAGTATATGTTTGATCAATTGAGGAGCATTAGATCTTAAATCAAACCTTATAAACTAAAAACTCTATGTAAAAGTGATGGTGTTTTTGTGAACATGAATTCTAATAGTTATGAGGCTGTAAATTTAGAGAAAGATTATATTATTAAAAGAAATATATGTGAAAATAGCACAGTTTTGTTTTGCGATGGTGTATAATGTAATATTTTGGGTGTAGAAAAAGCTACTAGCACTTGAAACATGGAATCAATAGTTCAGTTTAAGGATACATCATCAATAGTAAATTGTGAATTTTTCGTATTTGGGAAGCAATCAAATAAGAAGTAAGATTAAGTTCTAAAAACATATTAGCCTTAGCGGACTCAAATGTAGCTTGTATGGAACTAGATAGCAATATGAGTAAAAAAAATATTATAAGTAAAATCTATAAATATATCAAGGAGATACAGGATTTAACAGTCAAAGTTATATAGATTCCAGGGCATTCAGGACATAGTAAAACAAAAGAAATTGATGAGTTTGCAAAATGTGCCTTTCTATGTGACAATGAATTAATGTACGAATATGAAGCTGATAAAATTTTTGATAACACAAATAAGCGAATTCTAGATGAATGGAGAAATGAATTTTTAAGTTAAGGGGTCTATGCGATTGTCGATTGCATGACCATTCGACTGCTGTCGTTCGAAACGATAAAATTTGGTATTGTGTAAGTGCAATCGACAAATATGTGTATTGTTGTGAATTTAGATATAAGAGCTTGTGAATATTTTGTATTTGACACTTGTTGACAGCGTAAATCAGACGCGTTTATGATCGTCAGTCGTCGTCCATGTAAAATACCATCGATAAGAAGCGCCTGTCAAATCGACACTTATCAATCACAATCGACATTCACAATACCGAACTTCACAATCGACGAACGATAGTCGATAAGCATCGTTTATAAGCCGTTCACACTACACTCTAAATCAAGTAGATTTAGAAGCAGTCAAGTTAATCAAGTGAAGCGTTCACACTGTCCGAAGTGATTTGTAGGTGATTTGTGCGCGGTAACAAACATTTGAAATATGGCTGGAGAACTGAGTTTTATAGTGTCAGTGTTGAATTTTATAAATGTACTAATTTGTATTTAATTTTGACCATAAATGATCAATTTAGTCGTGAAGTGCGTTTACTGAAAAGCAAGCGTCTGTCATGTTTGATATAAATCAAGAACATGAGGCGACGGCAATTAATGTTTTTTGGAATGTTAAATTCCAAGCAATCGCCAAAAATGTTATGGGAAAGAGTGAGTTTTCATTTGCTAAATAAGTATGTAAATTTATTTCAAAATAAAATGTTTGTAGGAGCGGACACAATGTTTTTGGGAAATCGATTGCCAAAGGTGCAGCGAAGAAGTTTTTAAAGAAAACTTTCGCATGAGCCGGGATATTTTACAAGCATTGTGCGATTTACTAAAATCCTTGAAAAAGGACGACACGCATCTACGAAAAGCTATTCCGTTAGAGAAGAGAGTAGCAGTGGCGTTATATGGGTTAGGCTCATCGTCGGAATATCGGACAGTAGCAAATTTGTTCGGTATAGGCAAGTCGACGGTTTGCGTATTAATGCTGGAATTCTGCTCAGAAGCATGGAATATTTTGCATGCTAGAACATTGAATCATTTCCTTTTGACCTCAGATAAGATTATGGAATGTGTTGAAAGATTTGAGATTTTAGGATTCCCACAGTATTTAGGAGCAATTGGTAATGCGGCAGAAAATATATCTTACTGTTTTAATATACTTTCTCTTTCAGATGGAACGCACATCGAAGTGCACCCTCATAAGGAAGATGCTGTTGATTACTACAACTATAAAGGTTGGTATGTGGGGAACTGTCAAGTTCACCACAAAGGATGTGGTGTGACCGATGAAATCTAGTTATCACTTTGTAGGTCGTTACACTAGTCAGTCATTTGTTGGAGATAATAAAAATAGTTCATGTTTCAAAGCCGCCGTTTGATATATCTATTTTCAGGCAAAAACGTAAGACAAATATTAGGTGAGGAATTCCTCACAGATACTCAACAGTGTTGCTTGCTCTAGTGGATTTCAGGTAAATGTATAAAATGTGAATGACATATTTTATTTAAAATTTTGATGTTTTTAGGTATAGATTTATATACATAAACCTGGGTAGTCCTGGTCGTTGCAACGATTCGCAAATATACCAAAATTTGGCTTTGAAACGAGCAATCGACGAATGTGAACTGCTGAGCAGCATGTCAAGAACGATGTCTGGAGTGGATCTCCCAGTTGTTATACTGGGAGACTCAGCTTTCAGACTGTCAACGAGTCTCATGAAACCTTATCCGTTCAATGGAGAAGCAAATTTTGAGGAAAAACTATTTAATTACAATTTGTCAAAGTGCAGAAGGGTTATCGAAAATGCATTTGGCCACCTGAAAGCCAGATTTCGCAGACTTGCAAGGAGCATCGACAACAACATTGAACATTGCCCGCTGATAATAAAAACCTGTTGTGGTTTGCACAACTTTCTCAATGACAACAACGACGTAGTTAACGTTTCATGGTTGCAAGAATCGCGGAGCCGCGAGAAAAACAGGGAGCAACTTGAAACTGTTATTCCATACGGTGCTAATGCAGCAAGAGCAGATGTCAGAAAGGCCATCTCGAATTTTATGAGTAAGTATTTATTAGTTTTCTTTAAAAATACATGTAAAAAACATATATACTCCTTTGGAATTAACACATTTGGTGATTTTCTATGTTGTATTTAAGAGGTAGTAACAACATTAAAAATAAATGTAAAAATATATACCTAAATATTATAAATGTATGTGCTGATATTCAGTCTTCTCTTTATCAAAAAAAAAAACAAAAAAATTAAAAAAAAAAACAAATTCAGTCAAAAGTAAAGTAAAAAATCACATTTTGTAAAAAGTAGTAAGGCACACAAAAACTGCAATAAAACAGTACTTATCAACTAATATTTTAATAACGGCGAAGAAAGTTTAGAAGCGCTTCTTTCATTTCCCGCGCATCAGCGGAAACACTTTCTAGTAATTCATTCCGACGATTTTCAATTAACACCAACTTATTGTCTGTTCCCTGTATTAATTTCGTTTGTTTGTCGATATCACCCTCTATCCTATCGAAACGTTTTAGAAGCTTCATATTATATGCTTTTTTCTTTTTTTCAGGCGGACTTACTCAGGATCTGAAATGTATTAGTTATTATATATTGTTTAAATAGTCTTAATTGGTAATAATTATAGTTTTCTAAGATTATAATAAGTTTTCTGGTAAATTTTGGTTTCATTAAATAAATATTATTTAAATTTTCTACACATTGGTTTGCTGTTTACTACTGAAAATCAAAACACATACCAAGTATGCTCTTTTCCACCAATGCCTCCACATTGTGGCACTTAAAGGAGCCAAGAAAGCTGTGTACTTCTTGGCACAGAGGCCACGTTGAAGACGAACCGCCCGAAGGGCCTATAGCTGCTTTTTCCCATTGTTTTAGAACAATGCACTTCAATAAAAAAAGAACTTATTTATATCTGCAAGTAAGGTTGTGGATTTGTATCCTAGCTTCTTCCGGAGAAGCTAAAACTCCGGATTCAAGGAGGTTGGTGCTGATGTCTATCATAATGTGGCCATTTTTGCAGGCTCCTGGTAGCTCTCAAATGCGGAGCTTCCACGCTTCAATTAACAATCCATGGTCCTTGTGACTCCAGTACTTCCGACGCTTTGCACTTTTCTTCATGTTCTCCATTTTCAATAATCTATGTATATTGAACACTGGAAATGTAACTTAAACGCAGGTAAACTTGAATACGTGTAGCTGGTATTTTTGTGATTTTGTGGTTGTCTGTTTGTTTTTGAGGGATCTATTGTTTGTTTTTTTGTTTATTATCATCGTGCTGTGTTCTCGTCTAGATTTTATATTTTTGACCATTGAGAAATTGAGAAATAACAGACAAAAATGTACAAAATTTACTAGAGACGCCAACACACGGAAGATAAACAAACAACAACCACCCACAAATACAAACAAATAACCACAAAAACACAATAATAACATCGGTACATGAATTTTCCAACAGTTACTGGGCCCACGTAGTCGAATTTTACCGAAAAATATTGTTAAACACTAAAAAACCACCGAAAACAATAGTTAAACCATATAAAAATGATTTGCAGCAAATACGGAACTATTTGCAACAAAGTACCGAATCGAATTGTCACTTGACAGCGAGAATAATTCACCATCCATTCTGAGCGAATTCATTCACAATAATACCTGATTTGTACATGATTAACTCTAAATCTGGTAGCTTTCGACTGTCTGACGCCGAGACATGTGTATGGTAAATCAGGTAGATTTAAGTCGATTTAGCTCTAAAGCGATCAGCTGATCGAAATCGCCTGATTTAGAGCATAGTGTGAACGGCATATTATCGACTGTTTTTGGACAATCACAATTTACCCCAAAGTAAGAAATCTAAAACCATGTGTATGGGTAAATACAGTTTTAATTTTTGGGAGTAAAGTTTGGTTTAAAGAGCTAAATTTAGGTAACATGGTGGTTAAAATAATAAATAGATTAATGGTGACCAATGCCCTTTATAATAAAAATAGAGTTAGGATGAGAATTTATGAAGATATTAACTGTGAACTATGTGGAGAAATTGATGATATCGATCACAAGATTTTTAAATGCACCGAATATGCAAGGGACAGGTTGTTGTTTGAATTTTTTAAAGCGATTAAATCCGTTAATGAATTAATTATTAAACACAACAGAAATCACCTGAAGCAACTTAGTGAATTCCTCGTAAGATGCGAATTTAACATTTGATAAAGGAATTAATTTAAAATTATAGTGTAGAACAGATGTAACCAGATTTCTTGAAATCCTTTTCCATTCCTAGTATCCTGTTAAGCTTATGTAACCTAATGTTTGTAGTCAATTAAGACGAATTTCAATCAATACTAAATATAAAATGAATTAACATCTAATCGAGTAAACGTTAGTTGATGCCTGCTGGTCAGAAGACAGGATTTTTTCTGCAAGAGCAGGAATAAACCGGAGGAAAAAAAAAGTGTTTACGATCCATCATTTGTTGTGTATTATCGGCGTACCCCAAGGTAGTGACTTTGTGGTTATGTAGTTCGTAGACTGTTCCTTGACGTCCACATACGTCTCCAAACATTAATCGACTGATTAAATGAGCCACTAAAAGACAATTGTGCTCCTTCGATCCATTTCAAGCAACGACTAGTACCTGAATGACCTTTACCGGTAGTCACAAATACATCACTTTGTGAATCTAATTGTAGCATAGTTATTTGACCGCTGTAATCTCCAATGAAGGCATATTTTGCTTGTACGCTTGTTAGAAATAACTTCAATGAAAGTTACTCACACCAAAAAGCACTTGATAATTTGCTTCATATATTGCCCTCAAAACATTGATAATGATGTCTTTAAATTAGCATTAGGAAAATTGTTCAAAAATGTTCTAAGCAATAACCTGGACATAATATGTGGATATTTCAATGCAAGAAACAAGCAACAGTAAAAACGACAAAAAGGTAAACTTCTTGCTAAGTTGATAAATTCTTTAAAATTACATTGCATTAACAAAAGATCAATATATACATAAGGCTTGCACTGGTAATGGTGGTACCTCGGTTCTGAACCTAATCTTTTTTAAACAATTCAAACAAGGATTAAATGGGAAACATATTCTAATGATAAAAGTAGTAGTGGACATATGACCATTATCTGCTCCTTGAAATTCAAAGCTGCAGTCGAACGTAAAATTAAATTCCTCTAAATTAATACCCCAAAAGGTTGGTGAAATAAGTCGCTGAAGCATAAATGGAACCTGGATCAGGGTTTTCCAAGTGATCAGATCCACCCATGCTTTTTAACTTTTATTTCAAGCTCACGAAGACTGGTGCAATGCAGTTAAGGAGGAGAAGTAGAAGGCTTGGAACAAGATTCTAGTTGATGTAGCAGCCATGGGCAATGAAAAAAAATCTGGAAATTAATTAATAACATCAAAAACAAGAGCTCAATTAACAGAACAATGTGCTGGAATACAGTAAATACCACAACTAATTAGCCAGTTATGTCACTCCCAATGTACTCCCATTTTGTTAAAGAAAGAAAAAATTTTGATGAGAGGGTGGTTCGGACCCATCCTCAGATCCTTCATTCCCTCCTCGGGAATGGTCAATTTATTACTAACTTAGCGGCAATTCAAACTAACCCCATTTTGTCTATAGTTAATAGGAAACACTTTACAGTTGGTGGTGGATAAAAAGTGCATGCATATTTATATATTCTTTTTCTCAACACAGCCCTCTTCCAGAATTCATGCATGAGTATGTTGAAATGGTGAAATTTTCTTCATTTCAGTAAATGCTAGTTTGCTGGGCTGAAAAAGTGTGTCACAAAATCGGATTTATATATGTGTATTTGTACATTTATATATGTTCGATTGTCGACGACGAAATATTAATGGTGTGGGGAAAAAAACTTTTTAGCCCTGATTCAAAACAAAAGTATTCAAAGTAGCTGGACATCTGATTTTGTCATTATTCCAAATTTAAGCCTAGTATTGTATTTGACGAACGAAATACAGCGAAAACATCTGTGCGGAAAGGAGCGAAATAAAGTTCTGCACCCCGACACCGGGGGCAGTATAAATTGCCACTGATGACATTTAACAAGTGCATTACATTTGAATTCTGTGCATATAAATTGAACTAGCCGGCATCAAAAATGTTGTTATCGGCAAAACAAAAACTACTGTTGCAAGGATGCGCTGTTGGCCTCTCGCTTATAATGCAGCAGTCAAAGCGCAAAAATCGTGCGCAAGCTGACAGTTATTCGAGAGCAAGGCGTTCTATAATGTATGTAAGTCCTTTATAATTCACATGAGTAGAGATTACGAAATATTTTGTTGTGTTAAACAGTTTGCAGATTTGCAGATGTGAGAACATTTGATGAGCTTCGGGAGTTGGTTGAACCGTTTTTATTGCCGAAACGCAACACACATTCACATAATTATATATCACCAGAAGAAAAGTTAGCAGCTGTATTGGAGTAAGTAAATATAATGCAAAACCTTATGATAATTTTATTGGTTACTTTGTTGCATTTCATTTGCAGTAATCTCGGTAGTAGCACATTGCAAAGGCATGTAGCATGTGTTTACAGAATAAGTAAGCAACATTTCGGAAGCATTATAAATGATGTTTATCAAGCTATAATTGAAGCACTTTGTGACCAATTTCCCAATCAGACTAAACAACAGTTCCACAAAAAGTGGCAATTTCCAAATTGTATCGGTGCAGTGGATGGAAAACACGTGAGCATCAAATGCCGCAGAGAGCTTATTCTACAATTATAAGGTGTGTACTTTTAAAGGTAAACCACAACTATATAGGGATATCACAGCATTGTACTGTTGGCTGTAGCAGATGCCAACTACCGTTTTACATATATCGATGCGGGTGCATATGGAAGTGAAAGTGATCACAAACCAAGAATCTTTGCCCACAGTGTATTGGGCAAAGCAGTTATTGGTGACGAGTGGGAATTTCCTGAAGATGCCATTGTTGGTTTGGAGAAGCTTCCCTTCTTCTTCGTAGCCGATGGTGCATTCCCATTGCACAAACGCATCATGAAGCCTTTTGTGCCGAAGAAACACCATTACCTTCCAAACGAAGAACGAATATTCAACTACCGGCTTAGCAGAGCGAGACGTTGCGTAGAGAATGCTTTTGGAATTCTATGTTCGTGTTTTTACTGCCTTGCGAGTAACATACGGTAATGTTCATTCACCCAACATTGCAACTGGGTCAGAACAGAACATTGCACCATATGCTAAAAATGCTGTTAGCAGCCAATTTCTCTTGCACAATATTAATTGCAATTCAACTGGGTCAGGTAATAATGCTGACACTCGAAAGAATGTCGAATCGATAAAAGAGAAATTGGCTGATGAAAGTTCAGTTGTTGTAACGCTAACATAGAAGTAACTTCATAAATAAAGATTTAGCCGTGGAACGAAAGAATTGTATTTTTTTTTAAAGTAGTACACCACAAACTACATTATTGGCGCAGTCGGTTTTCCTCAATAAGTATACGGCTTGAGGAAAGTGATCGAATCAAGATCGGAAGTAAAGAAATTTGTGTTAAAAGTGAATCAAGATCGGAAGTAAAGAAATTTGTGTTAAAAGTGAAAAACGTAGTGTCGTGAAGTAAACTTTAGTACGATACGAAGAAACGAGCTAAACGCAAACATTGTTAAATCTATTAGAAGTGAAAATGGCACAGCAACAACTCGAGCAATGTCTGGTCGTTCTAACGGAAATCTTAGCCAGACAGAACCAAGGAAACAACTGGAGGACATCAGTGGAGAAACGAATAAAATACATGCAACCATTTAAGGGGGATCCAGGAACGTTACCATCATTCATCGCAACAGTGGAGCAGGTGTTAGACGAGTACGACGACCAAGCAACACAGGTATTCCAGATCATATATAACGAGAAGATCATTGGAGAAGCGAAAAACTATTTGGCGGTGGACATACCTCAATCATGGACACAATGTAAGGAGAAACTGAAGATTCATTTTCGTCCAGTAAAGGATCAGCTGCAAATCACCAGGGAAATAAATAATTTAAAGGTATTTACAATTCACCAACTTCTTTTAAAAATTCAGGAAATCGTTGATTCTATTACCGAATATTCGGCATTTTGTGAGAATAGGGATCAAATTTTAATATGTTTAACTAGTGCATTGATTTTAAAAATTAAAGAATTAACGGCAGGTGCAGTGGCAGCAGAAATCTATAATGAATTTTCTTTAGCTAACATACGTACGATTTTGTATAAATACATTGGTCAAGACAGATATAATTTAAATATTGAAAAATTTAATTCTCACAAAAACAATAAATTTAGTAGAATTCCGAAAAATATCAATTCTTGTGATAGTGATAAAAGTGAGTCGTAGGGGAGACCGAGGAGGGTTGTGACAATTTTTACGTTAACTAACATAAGTCATCTAATATTACTGGTACGTCTATGAGTTTTTCTATGGAAGAAAGCTAATTTAATACACTATTTAAATTAAATATAAAAAGAAACAAAAAAAGTAAGATCCATGAGAAAATTGAGATTAAATGAAGTAATCCTCAATGTCACAACTCTCCTAGTACCAAGGTAAGTTGTGACAGGGTTCGAGGTAAGTTGTGACAGGGCTCGAGGTAACTTATTTTTGATGGGCGAGTCAGTAAGACCAGCGGATTTGATCTTACTTCTATTTGGTTGGTTGCCTTTTCTTGGAGGTCCTTTTGGCAGTGGCCCGAGCACTTCCGGTGAAAATAAATTAGATTTAATATGGCGTAGATTAAGTGATTTAGTTGTGGACGCAATTGGTTACAAGTTTGTTGGTGGTGGATTATAAGCTTGGGATGTGGGGCAACAGGTTCTATTTCTGGAGGCTGCGCATTACAGATTAGAGATCTGGAGACAAAGGAGTCAGCGTTTACGTGCTATATGGATGCTAAGATGTGGAAGCAACTGGTGCAAAGCTATCGTATAGAGGGCTGCGGTTCCTGAATGCAGAGGCAACAGGATCTATGTTTTCGGATCCGATAACATCATTCAACAGTATGTATAGACTGGAAGAACTGTTCTTATGCATCAACAATTATGTTTGGAGTAACTGTTCTTCCTTGTTGATCTGCAGTCAATTCGCGGTCTGACATTGGATCGGTCCAAACTCGATCAGTAAATTGTTCAGGTCAAGTTCCTGTAGCTGCAAAACCAACGCTGATGTTCCTTGCCGTGATCGTTACGTCAAATGCAGTTTTTTTTGCATTATTAATAGCCTTTTTCAGAGGACCTTAAATAGCACGATCCATTGGTTGTAGTTTGTTACTACAGCAAGGAGGAAACGTGAGTAAGATTATGCCATTTTCTCTGAAAAACTCGATATTTTTTAAAGCCACGTGTGACGAATGGTTTGCTAGTAATAACAAAGCTTTTTGTTCTTTTGACGATCTGACATGGTTTTTGAAGTGTTCCAGAAACGTATGAAAATCATTCTCTTGCATCCACTCTGAGCCGTTAGCTGTTAAGTTAGCTAAAGTTAGCTAAATATCTTTTTCCGGAAAATTTATGTATGTTAAAGACACATGTATAACTGGAGAAAAATATCGCCACATTTGTTTGATTGAAGCTCGTTGCCCAAGCCATACTTGAGCCAATCTTAGTGATAAATTTGGATCGGAAAGTTCTTATTATGCTTATGTGCTAATCTGTACGCCAAGCTTTTCGTTTCTTTAGTAGTAAAGCCATAATCTGAAGACACACAAGTCAACAAATACTCGCATAGCATATTTTCTTCATCTTTGGTGAAGACTGTTGGAAAAGCATACCCAATAGATGGTGGTTTTTTCGTTTCATTGGCCCCTTAAGCTTTTTTCTTCTTAATATATCTTTGACATTATTTTTAAGATTGTTTCCACCTAATGTAACCTCCTCACAAACTAATTCATATGTTTCGATACTAGACACAGGTCTTTTATTTTTTCTTGTATATTTATTTGGCATTCTCAAACAATATATAAAAATTAAAGTAGGTGGGTAAAGCATGCAGACCCCCACCACAAAGCATGTTGCCGAAAATAGATTTGCTTCAAATTAGGAGAGTTGTGACAAGCTGTCACAACTCTCCTAGGAGCAAAAAAACATGCGTCGATCAGAATAATGGCTCATAACCTAACAAATATGAAGCAAACCAGAAAAGCTATATCAAGGTATGAAAGTAGAATAGTTACTGCATATCAGTAAAAATATCACAACAGCACTAGCAATACGTATATAAAATAATAGAACACTGAATTATTGACCAAAAACTTACTTTTGGCATTTTTTTTTACAACAATGTCGTATTGACACTACCACTTGCAGTGCCGGCCTGCGCGAAATAACATGTAATAACTCGTCAAAAAAGCAATAAATGCGCAGTGTTGCTAGCTTTCTAGCTGTCATAGGCTCCGAGAAATCTAGTATGTCACAACTCTCCTCTGTCACAACCCACCTCGGTCTCCCCTACCGTACAAAGGAAGATCAGTTCAATTCACAGAAATATGGTGTTAATAGAAGCAAACAAAGTTCAGGTCAATCTAGGCAGTACAATCCTAACCAATCTTGGAATAAAAAAAATAATAATAAAAGTTTTATACAAAGTAAGTCAAGTCAACAAAGATTGGAGCCCATGGAGGTTGATAATATTAGTAGGGAAAATGTGAATTATTTAGATGCAAACGAGTTTTTTACCAATTAGCCTCGGAAGAAAAGAAAATTTATATTAAGGTTACTTTCAAAGGAAAAAGTTACGTAGCAATGATTGATACAGGTTCCACAATCAGTCTTCTAAATTCAAGCAGAGTTCCTACAGATTTATTTAAAGTTATTAAAGGAGTTCCTGTCAAAATTAATACCATTCAAGGTATAGTTACGAATGAAACAGAGCAAGTAAAAATAGAATGTCCTGAAGTTTTTAATCAACCCATTAACGCTAGGATAAGATGGACAAAAATCAATCTAAATAAACAGTACGATTTTTTAATTGGAATGGACTGGATTACAAAGAATGTAAAATTAATTGACATTCAACAGCAGGAAATATTATTAACAAATGGTATACATCTTCCATTTTTAGCCAAATCACTAGAAGAAGTGAATGTGCTAGATGTAAGTGAAGTATGTGATGTTCAAACTGCTCATTTGAATGAAATAGAGAAAGACTCTATAGAAAAACTTTTAAGAAAATACAGGAGATTAATGTTCAAGGAAGGAGATCAGTTAACAAACACTGATTCTGTGGTTCATCAAATTAAAACGACGACGGATCAACAGATAAATGCAAAGCTGTACAGATACCCACCACAGCATGAGGCTGAGGTGCGTAGACAGATGGAAGAGATGGAAAAACAAGGAATAGTTAGAAAAAGTAACAGTCGGTATAGTTCACCTATAATTGTAATTCCGAAAAAGATGGATAATTCAGGAAAGCAAAAATACAGAATTGTTGTGGACTATAGAAAGTTAAATCAAGTGACAGTAGATGATAAATATCCACTCCCTAATATTGATGGTATTTTGGATAAGTTGGGAAAGGCCCAATATTTTAGTACATTGGATTTAGCGAAGGGATATCATCAGATACTGGTAGCCGAAAATGATATTGAAAAAACTGCTTTTGTGACACCATCAGGCCTATATGAATATGTTCGAATGCCGTTTGGGTTAAAAAACGCACCGGCAACATTTCAAAGGCTGATGAATAATATCTTACGAGAGTATATCAACCAAATATGTGTAGTATATTTGGATGACATACTGATATTTTCAACATCTTTTGAAGAACATATTGTATCATTGGACAAAATATTTAATACTTTGCAGAAACACAATCTTAAAATACAAGCAGATAAGTGTAGCTTTATGAAAAGAGACACCGAGTTTTTAGGTCATATATTAACAAAGGACGGAATCAGACCGAATCCTAATAAAATTAAAGACATTGAAAACCTTAGTTTACCAAAATCCGAAAGACAACTTAAAGGATTCTTAGGAATGACCGGTTTTTACAGAAAATTCGTTAAGGATTACGCTAAAGTAGCGTATCCAATGATAAAATATTTGAAAAAAGACGAAAAAATAAATGTAAATGATCCACAATATATTTCGGCATTTGAAAACTTAAAAGCCTTAATTACTGCACACCCCATATTAAAATTTCCAGAGTATGACAAACCATTTACCTTAACTACAGATGCTAGTAATTTTGCGATTGGAGCCGTACTATCTCAAGACGGACATCCAGTTTGTTTTGTATCAAGAACTCTAAATAATCATGAAAAGAATTAAAGCGTTACGGATAAAGAGTTTTTAGCAATCGTTTACTCTGTAAATTATTTTCGTCCATACTTATATGGAAGAAAGTTTAAAATCATTACTGACCATGCACCCATAAAATACTTAAATAGTAAATACAAAGGAAAAGAATTTTCACAACGTAACCAGAGGTGGATATTAAAACTACAAGAGTTTAATTTTGAAATAGAGTACCTTCAAGGGAAGGAAAATAAGGTCGCAGATTTTCTAAGTAGGCTTGAGGACACACCTAAGATCTCAGAAAATAATTATACTGAATCAAATATGGACTTAACAGATACAATACATTCTGCAGATGAGCAGCTGTTGGACCATATTGGAATAAAAGATGAAATAGTAAATAAATTTAGAACACAGTGAATATTAACATACAATGTAAGTAAGGAGATAGAAAATTTACACGGACGCAGAATTATATATTTAAACCCTTTAGAAGAAGTAAGTAAAATTAAAGATGTACTAACTCGATTCATAAAGAAAGGAAAGACAGGGATATTTTCAGAAGTGGAAGATCACGACTATAATCGAGTTCAACAAGCGATTATAGAACTATTTTCGAATGATGAAAAAGTAAAGTTTATTAGGTGTTCAATAAGAGCTACGGAGATTCCAACTGAAAATGAATTACATAAACAAATTGCTATGTATCATACGAAGGAATCGATGCATAGTGGAATAAATGAGACCTACTACTCATTGAAATCAAAGGTATATTTTCCTAAACTCCAGGAACACATACAACTGGTAATAAATAATTGTACAAAATGTCAGGAAATAAAATACGACCGGAATCCAATTAAACCAAAATTTCATATAACTGAGACTCCAACACAAAAAAATTAAATTTTACATTTGGACATTTTCTATTTGTCAAAGCGAGCATTTGTAACTATAATTGATAAGTTAACTAAATTCGCAGTAGCTTATACTATAATTGATAAAAATTGGAGGGCGAAGAAAGCGATTTTAATTGAGCATTTTGCTAAAGGATCTAGCCGGTTAAGCATATGAAAACTGCACTCGCGTCTGATGAAGGGTTCTTACCTTGTTTTTATTGTTTTTCATCTAAAATAGCCATACACTTAATCTCACACCCCTAAGCCTTATAGTAAGGGAATAATGGGGGTGACAACCCTTAACGTAAATGTTTTTTTTCTCAGTACCTATTGAAGATATCTTCATGAAATTGAAACTATACATGACTATCGATAAACTAATTATAATATATTTTTTTTTAGATTTTTTGCAATATTAGAAACTGTAAAAACCGAGAAGTATATTTTTTGCGGGTGGTTTTTTATACCAACCCCCAAAGTGACACCTAGCAAAAAAATATATCTTATTTGTAAATTAGTTGGCTATTACATGTTAAAGTTAGAAAAGGGTCCGATTGGTGGAACATAGCTTAAAAAAATAAAAATCAGTTACAGATACGTGCATGTATATCAATTTTTCCCAAAAATTATATTAACACCTGTGCACTATCTCTATATCTATCATCATAAATACGTTCTTATAACTTGTAAATGTCAACAAAATAAGTTTACCTACATTTACTATGAACAATCAACTATAAACAATATGCGATTTGATGACATTCGACTGCACGAATTTTGAACAGCGTGTTGTAGACTCGGTACAATATTATCTTATAGTGCGCTACAATGAGCATGTAGTGACCTGTTCATTTTCATACAAGTTTTGTCAGGTTCTAAGAAGTTAGCTAGAGAGTCATAATTGGCAGGCGATGTAGGAATACGTTGATTAAACCAAAATAAAATATATTAATGAGAGTTAAATCGTTTTACTAAGAATTTCGAAAGAGTATTAATTGTGAATTTTAATTGTGTATTCAGTGCGGTTCAGTTTTTCAGTGTTTTCAGTTTTTCATTTGCGATCAGAAACAATGGAAAAAACAATTGAACGTAATAAAGATAATAAATGTGCTAATTGTAAAATAAGTGTCAGAAAAATTAGTGGAAAGCTGAAACGTATCATTACAAATGAAGATTTAAATAATAGATATCAGCCTTATTGTAAAAATGCTTTACATATTGGATCCCTGTTTTGTCATAAATGTAGACTGATAATATATAGAGTTGCGCAACCGACTATGTCTACTGGCTGTGGTGATAGTGTTGAAAATGACAGTTACAGCAGTGATTTGGATGATCCAGATTTTCAAGTGTTTTGTCGCGATAGCTCACATCAAGAAACATATATAGAGTTTCAAATCAATAGAATTAAAACAACACACTTTTACTGCACAGTATGTGAATCTAAAAAAAATCTTACTATTGTGCCTTTAGATGCTCGCCTTCAAGCATTTATTAAACGAAGAATTTTTATTCCAAAAGGAAACAGATGTTGCCTAAACCATTTGATAAAAAAACGGTTCATTGACGATGATTTACAACTATTACGAGTTTATTCTAATCATAGTTTTTTAGAAAAAGGTGAAGTCTCCCAATTTTTAAATCTTTTAGCTAATAATGCTGGTCTAACACTGCATAATAGAGTTGGCGAATTTTGTGTTTCCGAAGAAAAAATATTTACCTACACAGGTCTTGAATGGCAAAATATTATTAGGCTAGCTGGAATGCTTAGTAGCATGAGAGACAGTGATGAACGGTCTATAATACAGGCATTGGTAGTGTTTTTAGTAAAATTCAGAACTGGTAGTTCAAACGACTTAATTCAGAAAATATTTGGATTAAAATATTCTCAACAAGTTTCACAATATTTCCATCAGGTAATCGAAAGTTTCGAGTAAAATATTTTACCAGCTCATTTTGGAATAAATGCGAAAAGTAGACAAGATCTTATTAATAATGAAACATCTTACCTCGCAAAACATCTACTCGGATCTGGAGAAACATCTCTTGGTTTAATTTTTGACGGAACTTACATTAGGCATGAAAAAAGTAGGAACAATGTTTACCAAAGAAAATCTTATAGTGGACAGAAGAAAACACCACTCTGTAAGCCCTTTACCATTTGTACAACAAATGGCTATGTAATTGACATAGCAGGTCCCTATAATGGAACGATGAACGACGCATGTATATTGAGAAGTATATTAAAGGAACCTAACGGACTCAAAACCCTTCTACAACCAGGTGACATCTGCATTGTTGATCGCGGTTTCCGTGACGTGGTCGATTTTTTGAAAAAGCAAGGCTACCATGTACTTATGCCTGCTTTAAAGGGGAAAAGAGCACAATTAACAGTAGAAGAGGCAAATGCATCCCGATTTGTAACTAAAGTACGTTGGGCCATTGAAGCTGTACATGGCACTATTGGTAAAAAATACAATTTATTACATAATGTTCTGGACGACAAGCTTTTACCTGTGGCAAAATCTTTGTGCAGAATAGCTGGATTTTTAAATAACACTTTTGGTAAAAGATTGAACTCTGATGTCGAACTTGCCGATACTATTATTGCTTTTATGAAGGAGCGTCAAAATCAGCAGAATACAATGCAAGAGCTGGTTAAAAATGAGAACTTGAATCGGCGTAAAAAACTTTTTACGAAATTATCGTCAACTTGTCTAATGGATTTTCCAGAATTGAGTGAAACTGACCTTAAAATATTATTTACTGGCACTTATCAATTATCACAAGGAGTATGTTATCTTGCTGAAATAATAGCTGACAACGAACTAAACCTTGAATTTTTATGCTGAAATTGCTGAAATAATAGCTGACAACGAACTAAACCTTGAATTTTTAGAAGATCGCGAAAATATTATAAAAGTAAGGGTACGATCAAGGCATATCAATAGAAAGACATATAATTGTTTTATCGAGTATGAGCCAAACTCGAACAGCTATAAAGGAATTCGAAGATATGTTTGTGACTGTGCAAATGGAAACAGAACAGTGGGCTGTTGTGCTCATGTAGCGACTGTTATTTACTACTTAGCACATGCTCGTTATAAATCAAAAATTATAAAACCAGCAGCAATATTGACCTCCATGTTTGATGCGACTGATATAATAACTACTGTTGAAGAAAATAGTGACGATGACTGAATGTTCAGTATAATAACGTTATCCGTAATTATGTTTATATTTTGTATTATTGAATTAATTATAATACACTATTTCATATAATTACACATCTTAATTGATTTTTATTTTTTAAGCTATGTTCCACCAATTGGACCCTTTTGTAACTTTAACATGTAATAGCCAACTAATTGACAAATAAGATATATTTTTTTGCTAGGTGTCACTTTGGGGGTTGGTATAAAAAACCACCCCCAAAAAATATACTTCTCGGTTTTTACAGTTTCTAATATTGCAAAAAATCTAAAAAAAATATATTATAATTAGTTTATCGATAGTCATGTATAGTTTCAATTTCATGAAGATATCTTCAATAGGTACTGAGAAAAAAAACATTTACGTTAAGGGTTGTCACCCCCATTATTCCCTTACTATGGGGCTTAGGGGTGTGAGATTAAGTGTATGGCTATTTTAGATGCAAAACAATAAAAACAAGGTAAGAGCTCTTCATCAGACGCGAGTGCAGTTTTCATATGCTTAACCGGCTAGATCCTTTGGTACACCAAAAAAGATGATACTAGACAATGAATTCATAGCAGAGCAACTGAAAGAATATTTTAGGGAAAGTAATGTGGAAGTACACTGGACAAAACCTAATAGTCACACTGGGAATTCGGATGTTGAAAGACTACATTCAACAATCTTAGAAAAAGTGACAGGAATAGAAGATAAGAGTTTATCAGTCGAAGCTAAAATTCAGCTAGTAATAGGAAATTATAATGATAGATATCACTCAACCATAAAAACTACACCGAGAAAAGCTAAGGAAGAAGTCGATGCGAAAAGTTTATATAAGATTGTAAAGGAAAGTAAGGAGAGGAATATTAGCAAACTAAATAAAGAGCGAGAAAATTATATAGAAAATAGGCAACAAGGACCAATTAAGAACTATAAACATGTTAGACATAAAGATGACACTAGATATAAAATCAAGAAACTTGATAATGTACATGTAACAAATATTAAAAGACCATATAAATTTACAGGCAATTCTTTTCGTAATAATTTTAACGATATCAGCGGCACATGGAGCACTACAAACAATGCAAATTGATGATGAGTCTGGTTATACAAAAATTAAGTTGCGAACAATACAAATTGTGAATCAGACAAATACTATTTTACATTTAGTTAATCCAAAAGATATGTTAGATGCTGTTTCAAATATAAGAGTTAATATAAAGCATTTGGATATTGAGAACAGAGATATGATTTTTAGGCAAATAGATACAGTTACAGCGAAGATAAAGTCTATTATTCCTAGTTCCGTGAAAAGAGAGAAAAGAGGTTTATTGAACATTGTAGGCAATGCACAAAAATGGCTCTTTGGGACAATGGAAAGCAATGATAGAGAGGAAATTGTAAACCATTTGCAAATCATAGAAGAAAATAATCATAATGCTATTAACAACCTCAATGGGCAAATCAAAATTAATAATCACTTTAATGAATCCATAAGCTCATTGCAAGTCATAATAAATAACGATAGAAGAAAAATTTTAGAAGCTTTTAAAGGATTGGAAGGTACAACAAAGCAAATCGTACACCAGCAACTATTCTTAGAACAAATAATAAAGTTAAGATTTCTAGAAAATAAAGTAAACCAAATTCAGGATAATATTGTATCGGCTAAACATAATTTGTTGCATCCAAGTATATTAACTATGGAAGAAATTGAGGAATATGAGATCGATTTTTATAAACTTAAATTGTCACAAATGGGAATATTAGAATATAAGAATAAATACATTGTTATAGCTATCAAAGTTCCAAGAAATTATATTATAACTGATTTAAAACTTATCACTCCAGCACCAAACAAGGAGAATTTTGAAATAGATAGCGAAGATGAGTATATTGTTGAAATAAATAATTATACATATACATATAGATCTAATGTAATATTAAAAGATTTAAAATTAAGTAAACATTGCACATTGGAAAGAAATTGTAAACTAATACACAATAATAAAACACAAGTAGAAATATTAGGTGAAGAAAGCATTGTTATTAAAAATGCCAGAGAATTAGAATTAATACATAACTGTGACGAGAGAAAAATTGTTTTAAATAGAAATTATCTGGTTAATTTCTTTAATTGTCAAGTAACTATACTGGAAGAGACCTTCTCCAATAAAGAAATGGTAGACCATGATAAATACTTTTATCCATATTCAAGATCGAACTTTAATTTTTCGAAATCAATTACATTTGACAATTTAGTTACAAGCAATTTCGAAAACAATAAGGAAATAAAAGAGTTGAAAAAGCATAAAATTGTATCATATGGCATTAATATTACTGTTACAATCTTTGCAACGATATTTATTATTCTAACTATGTGTCTGGGAAAAAAAATGTTGTATAATCATTTCAATGTAAAGATTCAGGAGAATCTTCAGTTAAACCGAGGAGGAGTAACATACGGTAATGTTCATTCACCCAACATTGCAACTGGGTCAGAACAGAACATTGCACCATATGCTAAAAATGCTGTTAGCAGCCAATTTCTCTTGCACAATATTAATTGCAATTCAACTGGGTCAGGTAATAATGCTGACACTCGAAAGAATGTCGAATGGATAAAAGAGAAATTGGCTGATGAAAGTTCAGTTGTTGTAACGCTAACATAGAAGTAACTTCATATATAAAGATTTAGCCGTGGAACGAAAGAATTGTATTTTTTTTTAAGTAGTACACCACAAACTACATTATTCGCGCGGACCTTTGTCCGAACCCGGATTCAAACCAGGGACCTCACAAACAAGAAGCCAATTGCTCTATCTACTAGGCTATTCAAATATTACCAAAAGTTGTTGAAAAATGGCAAGACAACTCATAGGCCATGGCTGCTTAATCCTTAATGCAAATGGGACTCGCACCATTTAACCCGAACTATAAAGGAACGTAAAACTAGTGTAGTATACTTGACAAGCTTTGAGTCAGGGATGAATATAGAACTAGGCAATTTCAATGCTTACAACTTTAATTAAGGAGCACGACTATCCCAGTGGTATCCGCAAATTCTTTTTCAGTGGAAATATTGAAGACCTTTTCTCCAATACTATCATCGTTTTGAAAATAGTATTGACTTTATCGTTTAGAGTTGCATCGAGAGAACGATCTATTTCAAGGTTAAACATTTTAAAAATCATTTGAGATCTACGATGACGCAAGAATGATTACTAAATTTGGCAATTTCATCCACAGAAAAAAGTCTTGTCTTCGAATTAAATAGAGATTGTTTAGTTGAAGACAGCGGAAATTAAATTTCACCGCGCAGTGTCATCAACTAGACAAAAAAGCTAAAGTATCTCTTCGCAGGATGTGCAACTTTTTTTATTAAAGCTATTAGTAGTGAATTTCATTCTTACAATTATCGCATAAAAATCAGGGCGTTCTATCTTATTTATGTCTTGAGCATATATTTTAAGCTTATTTTTGTTTGTTTGGATGAACGGATAGTTATATTAACTTAAAAATATTAAACATTTTTCGGTTCATTTTACTTTTTTTTTACGTTATGCATGTGTTTGGCTGTTGAAAACAAGGCTTACAGAGGAAACCTCTTTCCAAAAATTCATCTAAAATTCCACCTCGTAGCGTTAAGTGATTTGGAAAGGAATTGTTAACGAAAACTATGCCTCGGCAAATAATTAAACTAAAAAATTTGATTATTATCCGGTCAACAGCATTATAGTGCCCAAAATTGGAGGAAAAATATATTTCTGCATATCGAAAAATATGTTATATTGCATTTTTAGAATGAGCAAATGTCAACTATTTTTTTTAAAAAAGTTTAAAATTGAGCAGTGTTCGGGTTAATACTCGCTAGTAAAAACTGGCTACAATTCGTAGTCGTAAAAGAAGAGGTAAAAAAAATTAAAATCATAATAGGCGCGTTTTTTTGCTCCTCTATCCAGCAGAGAACCGAGTATACGCACTGGTAACAACAACACTCTTGCACCAGTGAATTCAGCAGTACATAAATTCTATTCGTCAAAGGTAGTTCACGTGCTGAACTATAGAATGTGCTGATAGAAAAAAGTGTGGCAGCACGGCATGTTACCTCTTGTCGTCCGTCAGAGGCGTCGTTGTCGCAGAAAATGCAGTTCAGCGGTCGAGAACGAAGATGACTCTTGGAACGAGTTCGGGTGTTTAAGCAAAATAGTGATGTAATCATAGAATTAGAAAGCTAAATTTGAATGAATAAAACACGAAGTTTGTTACGTTAGCAAATGCTCTTTTAAATATCGTGATATCCTGATCCTAAACTTAGTAGGAGAATATCTACATTAGGAGAGATATCTACATTGGTGACCACAAGCAAGTAAGTGCGTAGTTCATTTATTCGATGGCAAACGACGAATTTCAAGACGCTGATGACGGCCATATTCGGCAACAACTAGCCGACAGCTTCATGGTGGCCGCATGTGCCGAAATCAGCAGCCTCACCATCAGACTGCCACCTTTTTGACAAAATCAACCAATTTTCGAGCGAACAAAATAACGAATGATGCCGCTCGATTCGACCGAGTTGTTACTGAGTTAGATATGTCGGCGCTCCGCCACGTGTCCGACATCTTAGACGCCCCTCCCGAAAAAAATAAATATGGGACAATTAAGGAAAGGCTTCAGGCCGTGTATGGGCAAACCGAAGATGAGCACATTTCGGAGCTGTTATACGGTCTCGAGTTGGATGATCAACGTCCATCTCAGCTCTTGCGTCGCATGCAGGGAATCGCGGGAAAGAATGTTAGTGAATCCGTGGTCAAATCACTGTGGCTACAACGCCTTCCCCTTAACGCGCAGTCCGTTCTAGCTGCGTTTGAATCTGACAACCTGTAATATGCAATGGCCGGGAGCTCATCTGCGACACATCGCAAGGATTCAGCCGCCCCCTCGTTCCTGTTTCGTTACGCAGACGCATGTTTAATATATTTCACCAGACGGCGTACTTCAGTGGTCGAATTGCATGCAAGGCTGTTGCCCGGAAGTATGTGGGGTCAATATGAAAAAAGATATTCGAGCTTGGTGGCGTTCCTGTGTACCTTGCCAGCGTTTAAAGATTCATCGACATCAAAGAAATCCGATTCAGTCTTTCCAAACGTTAGAGGAGAGGTTTCAGCATATCCATCTGAATATCATCGGCCCACTTCTGCAATCGCAAGGCTACAAGTACTGCCTCACAGTAATCGATCGATTTACCAGGTGGCCCGAGGCAATTCCCTTGACCAGACAGCGGATTCTGTGGCCAAGGCTTTCTTCAACACTTGGGTTGCACGTTTTGGAGTGCCTCGGACGATCACAACGGATCAGGGCACTCAATTTGAGTCGGCACTGTTTAAAGCCTTGGCAAACTTTATTGGCTGCAAAAAAACGAGAACCTCTCCTTATCACCCGGCATCTAATGGAATTGTCGGTCGCTTAAAGCGGCCATCATGTCACATGAACGTAACCCAGCTTGGCCTGACGTTTTACCAACAGTTTTGTTGGGCCTTCGCACTAGTGTCAAAAAGATATATCGTCATCGTGTGCTGAGATGGTCTACGGCACTACACTCTCTATTCCTGGAGAATTTTTTGTTCCTGATCAGCCGTCCGCCGAGCCTCATGAATTTTTGGCCAATCTGCGTAACGTGATGAGTCAACTTCACCTGGCACCGACAACCCACCGAAACGCCCGAACCACCTTCATCAACAAGAAGCTCGCATGTTTTCCTACTTGTATATGCGGTTAGAAAAGCCCTATCACAACCATATACTGGACCGAATTAAGGTTATTGACCGTATTTCAGATCAGCTGTTCACAGTAGCTGTCAACGGGCGCACAGTTAGGGATTCCAATCCCGAACCATATTTTCAATCCCGGGATTACGGGATTAAAAAATCTCAAATCCCGGGATCCCGGGATCCCGGGATTTGAAATTCAAAATACAACACAACAAAATAAGTCAAGTTTCTAGTAAACAGATTATATAATTTGCCATCATTTCAAAACTACAACAATAAGTAAGCTCAAAACTGTATAAAAAATTGCATTATTACTAATTTATATTATTGATGCAAATAAAAACAATAATTTTAATTATCCAAAACGTTGACAGTATGAAGACAGATATTAAAAATTACATCTATTACAAATTTCAACAAAAAATCACGACAAACAACCACAACAACAAAACACAACTCTTAGAATTGAGATACATAATAAAGTAACATATAAAAAATTCGGCCAAAGTTCATTAGGTTTTTCGGAAGTAACATTGAAGCAATAGCATAGCATCTAAGGTATCGTCTCCAAGCCTGCTTCTAAATTTATTCCCGATTTTGGACGCCTCGGAAACGGTCGAGAAATATTGGTACGCCTGCTCCAAACTATGCAAGTGCCACCACTTTCGAAAAGATTCATTTCTTTTGCAATGGTTTTAATTAGATTAGTTTCTTGCGGCATTTCATGATTGATTATTTTCATACTTTTGCATACTTTTTTTTTTTTCATACTTCTTGCAGCGTTAATTGACGACTATCTTGTTCTGATCAATATGGGTATCTACTGGGTTCTCTTCATTTCTTTGGCTACCAAGCATAGGGTTCAGCATCTAGATCATTGTAGTATTTTTACTAATGTTCGAAGAAGAACATTAGTATTAAAATCACTTTGGCCAAAAATTCATATTTCTATATATATATATATATATATATATATATATATATATATATATATATATATATATATATATATCATCAAAAAATTTCAGTGAAAAAATCTCAGGAACGCGCCATCCGATTGAGCTGAAATTTTCAGGACACATTGGTCTATATGCAGAATAGTGCCAGGTCTCACAAAAAGTTAATAATATTTAACCCTTTGGCGCCGGCGGCCATTTTAGTGATTTTTTTAATATACCTATTATTCCGTACCCAAATAATTTTTGCAAAAATAAAGTTGACGACATAAATTTGGAACAAGTTTTATATGTGAATCGGATAATGTTTTGGAATTTTTTAACCCCATGTGTGCGCTGGGTGCCTAGAAAGAGAACGGGAAAATTTGAAAATTTTTAAATTGCGATAACTTTTGACAGAGCTATTCCATGATTACGAAATTTTCAGAACATGTTTGTTTTATTTGGTGGTAGATTAATGCACGTTTTAATGATTTTGCTGGCAACCCTGTAGCTAGGGCAGGCACTGAAAGTGAAAACCTCCAAATCATCGTCTCTCTTGAAAAAACGTCGTTTCTTAAAAAAAAGCCACTCATATGTAAATTTTGTGGTTTGTTTACATAGACCAAAAAAAAAATTTGATATGGTATAACGGGCACGCCTGGTAACGCTTGCCCAAGTTACCTATATTTTTAGCATCAAAAATTTCTGTTCACGGAAACTCACGATCTAATGAGCAGAAATTCTTGAAATTTGCAGAATGTATTGGTCCTGTATAGGACCAGGTCTGATAGAAGTGATTTTGGAATGCGGGTGATTCTGTGCCAGTGGTGCCATCTTGAAAAATCACTGAAAAGGATAACTGCTTTTAGCCCTATAAATTCTGATTGAATCGTTCGATTTTAGCGAAATTCACACCGTAGCTGCATCTTACTTTAAACCACGTTTGGTAAAAATTTGGTGGAAAAATTCGGTTGGAGCTGCCAGCTATGATAATTTTGGTGTCTTAAATTTGAAAAAATAAAAATTTGGAAGTGAAAACATTCAAACCATCGAATATCCTAAAAAATGTCCGTTTCTACAATAAAACCAATCTGTATACAAATCTTATGCTTAATCTACACAGTCAAAGTAAAACTTTGGAAATTTCATGTCGGACAAGAACGTTAACCCTTTCTCAGTTAACCTATATTTTTAGCTTCAAAAACTTCTGTTCATGGCAACTCACGAATCAATAATCAGACAGAATTAAAATTTTCAGATTGCATTGGACTTAAGTAGGGCCAGGTCTGGTAGAAGCGATTTTGAATTGTAGGCAACTCTGTTCCAGTGGTGCCATCTTGAAAAATTACAAAGAAAAAAAATTGCTTTTTGCCCTATGAAATGTGAATAAGTTACCAGATTTTCATGAAATTGACACAGTAGCTGAACCTTACTTTAAACTCTGTTTGATAGAAATTTGGTTGAAAAATTCGATTGGTGCTGCCAGCTATGGTAATTTTTGTGTCTTTTTGTGAAAATTCGCTCAGGAAAATAAAACTTTTTGCCCTATAACTTCCAGTGCAGTCATGAAATCAATACGAATTTCATACAATTACTGGAACCTAATATAAACATTATTCAAGCCAAATTTGGTTGAAAAGCCATGATAGAGTTGCCAGCTATTGTTGGTTTTGTGTTTGCTTGCAATATCTTTATTAAGCGGTTTTATCGTAAAATTTTCAATTGGTAATTATATTGTAGTGACAATAAACAGCAAATATTAAGCTTTCGATTATTTGAAAAAACTCGCTGCAGGTAACCCTAAATTTCTTTATACTCCTATAACTTCAAATGTTATATAACAACGTGAAGCAGATGTGATATATTCTTGGCTTTAATACTGGCGAAAGGTTGCCAGCACGAGTCGGTTGTGCTACTTTTGTATCAATAAATGCTTACAGTTAGTATACATACCGGAAACATTTACAATGAAAATAAATAACCGATGTTTCAAATCCCAAAGCTCTGCAAATTTTTAGGATCGCAGCCCCAAACTCCAACTTCAGTTACAGTGCTGCAGGCACTGAGCATTTTCTTTATTGATATTATATGAGATGCTGCTTTCAAAATTTTGTGAAATAAGCAACTGATAACGAATATAATTAACCCGTGTTTTGCTCTCATAAACGTTGAAATTCATGCCAGTGGTAATATCTGAAACCTTCTACCATATGAGTTATAATGCATTCTTGAGACAAAAGTAAAACGTGGCATTGGAAACAATTTGGCCGTAATAAGCAGCTCATGTGGTGGAATATGCACTCAAAACCTGCACGATTCTTCTACTGTTCTTCGAACATTAGTGTTTCTAGCGGTTCAGGTGCGCTAGAGTTTTTTTAATATTTGCGTTGCTTGGTTTCAAAAATAGAGATTTTATTTCATTTGGTAAATTTTCGCTGGTGCAATGTGGATTCTGGAGATAGCTTAACATACCACTGAGGCTCTTTTATTCGGTCCAATATTGCAATTTTCATAGCATTCAGAAGAATAGACCGTTTTTCTCCTAACAGCCTAAATACAAATCTTGATGAAGTATTAGCAGTGCATAAATTAACAAGTCTGAGACTAAAGGCCATCACAGCCAATTTTACAGGGAGTAAAACTTCAATAATTTTCTGAATCGAATCAAACTCTGTTGCTTCTAATTGCTCTGAATATTGCAGGCCTATTAATTTATACTATTTTTCAAAATGGGAAACTATTCGAGCATTGTCAAGAGACTATTTCATCTTGTTTTACAATCCATTTAAAGGAGACAGTTAAATGCCTTGCTCGGATCCGACATAGTTTTAAAGATCGTTATTATTTTTCGTTGGAGCTTTTTTAAAATATAAAACTACCTAACGAATTTTCTGCATGCATGCGCTGATGTCCTTCGTTTGATCTAGCGTGTCTTGCAGGCGACCGGTTTCAAAGTAGTTAGCTGATTCAGGACCATCCAAATCTTCGTGGTCGTCGTTCAGACTATCAGCTGCTTCATCAACTCTTTAATCTGGAATGGACCTCATATTATAGCGAACATCGCAAACTGCCAAGTGGATGCTATGCGCCAAACAAATATGTTGCTCTGTACCAACTAGTCTGCCTACTTTTCGCATTTCGTTTGACCCATCAGTTACGATGGTAACAATGTCTTTTCCTAGAGAAACATTAAACTCATATCTAGGTAGTTTCCAGCTGTCATTGATATTCTTACTCGCACCAAGCTCCAGTAAGAATTTACTAAGTAGATGTTTATATTTATAAAGCGCTTATTTGCAGTCAAGGTCCATTAATCAAACATCAAACTGAACCGTTCACCTGAGATACTAGCCTGATATATCTTATTTTTTATTATTTTCTTTATCCTGCTTGCATAGCCAACAACCTTTTTTTGATTGTTGTCAAGGATTTTGGTAAATCTGTGTATGCATTCGCTAGTATTAATTTCCTCAAATCATTCGATGTAACGAATGCTCTAAATGTGAAACAGTCCATACTTATTTATTTACAAACCCCTTTGTATTCTCTTGTTAACTGTTATATCGGTTTGTTTTGCTCTATTCTTTACGCATTTTGATGTGAGCTAATTGTTTTCTCATAAATATGGATTCAATTTGCACTTTTCGAGTCTTGCTGTAACTTGATTGCCGATAATGCTTGACTCCCGGCCCCGAAATCCCAGCCAATTTCTGATCCCGAAAATCCCGGGATTAGAGCTCATCAATCCCGGGATTTTCGGGACCAGATATTGGCCGGGATCCCGGGATCCCGGGATCCGGGATTGGATTCGCTACGCACAGTTCATGTTTCGACGGAGCGTTTAAAGCCTGCGTTTCTGGAAGTTCAGCCAAACCAAGACGAGCCGTTTGTCATTCCCCGAAGCAACAGTTTAACGCATCAACGCATGAAGATATCGATGTTCAATACCACCACTACACAAGTTTCGGGGTCTTTTCCAGCTGATCCTGTTAACAGACATCACGAAGAAACCGAACGATCACTCGTGCACCATAGCCATGTCGATGTCCAAGTCAAACCATTCAATCCTCCACCGGCAGGCCTTCGAACTTACCCGCCGAGCAGAAGGTGTTCATCACTTGAAAATCGAGCTTTGGGTGGTAGCCGTGTCGTTAGATCTAGTGTCTCGAATTCCGTGCCAGCTGTTTACGATTTACCGCATCAGCTGTCAAGTGACAGGGGGAGTATTATGGCAGCGGGGGAGTATTATGGCAGCACGGCATGTTGCCTCTCGTCGTCCGTCAGAGGCGTCGTTGTCGCAGAAAGAAGAAAGAAAATGCAGTTTAGTGGTCGAGAACGAAGATGACTCTCTTGGTAATCGGAGACGAACGAGTTCGGGTGTTTGAGCAAAATAGTGATGTTATCATAGAGTTAGAAAGCTAAATTTGAATGAATAAAACACGAAGTTTGTTACGTTAGCAAATGCTATTTTAAATGTCGTGATATCCTGATCCTAAACTTAGTAGGAAAATTTCTACATAAGAAGAGATATCTACGAAAGAAAAGCTCATGAGAAGTTTTCTTATTTGCTGTGAGGTGGCTTTGGATTTTTCAAGGTTATGTTGAATGTTTTGGTAGTTGGGAAATTATAAAAAGCCCTCATAATGTGTAGAAAGTTAAAAGAGGTATTATTTGTTAGTTATTTTTCTATTTTCTATCGATTGTGGTAGTTTATACTCTTTATTTTCTCCCATTATTTTCAGCTGTTTTGTGCTACCACGGAAAATACAGCAACCTATGTCAGTCTTAGCGAATGCACTGCTGTTTTGTACTAGATCGTTGTTTTTGCGGCATAGTTATATTCTGTTTTATATCGGAGCAAAACAGCGCACCTAATATAAGGGCGCCAAATGTCACTCTGCGCCGGGCGAAAATATGGCCAGAACCGGCCCTGATTACATATTTATGCATTTTTAGACACATGACAAGGCAGATGTTTAGTTACAAGAAATAATAAGTATACAAAGTGTAAAAATAATTATTTACACATATATTTTAAGGATGACTTAAACAAACAGGTATGATCCATTTTTTTGGGAGCTATTGAATGACGCAAAAATGTTAAATGTGTACAAAGCTCAATATTTTTTATTTGATGCTTGTGATATTCGTATATTTCCAATATTATGGTAAAATCTTTATTTTCACGTCATATACTAATTGCAATAACGGATAATTAAAAATAAGTCAAATATTAATAGACAGTAGATTTTTTGTTTTGAAGCAAAACGCAATAAACGAAATTTCAATATTTATTATAGTTATGGGATGCTATTTCTTTAAGAAAGCAGAATATTTAGAAGTGCCATTAAGAGAAAAAAAAATTATGTTGACATGATGAAAGACGTCGCAAAAGTAAAGTTATAAGCAGTAAAGTTGTAAAAAGTCAAGCTGTAAAAAGTAGCGTTGTAAAAGTTAAGTTGCAAAAAGTAAAGCATAACGATTCTACAAAATATTTAGAACAAAATAAATCAAATAATATATCATATTTGAATTCATAATGAATGAAAACAAACAGTATACATTAATGTAATGTCACATGCTTCCGTCTTTGTGAATTCCTAAATATATCACTCTTTTCTTTGCAATAATTCTTTAAAAATATATTTGCCCATGTCGACGAAAACATTTGCAAATACGTTGACCATTTGGTGCTGCAAACTTTACACCCTCATAAATATCTAATTTATTTTTTATCAAATGCATAACAAAGCTTTTCTGGTCTAATTGTTTCAACAAATATAGTAGGTCTCGAGTTCATTGGATATAACCATAGATATATACTAAGGAGATGGCACAAGCTCGATAAGTTGAAGCCGGCAATTCGATTGTTTGCATAGCTGTGTTACTTCAGAGTCTCACACTAACTTTGAAAATGGGGGCACTTTAGATGTACATATAAATTATTGTAAATTAGATAAATGGCATGTATGTATAAACATATGATTGTCTATAATGATAATGACGGCGATTTATATATATATATATATATATATATATATATATATATATATATATATATATATATATATATATATATATATATATGTATATATATATATATATATGTATATATATATATATATATATATATATATATATATATATATATATATATATATATATATATATTGTTCGGGACTTTTGTACATTGTTGCACAAAAACTTATCAAGCGGCCACAACAGCACAACAAAGCCGGAAGGTTTTCTGACGACTTCAAGATGCGCGGACAACTTTACCCTAGTGGAACGCGCGGCCAACTTCATACCGAGGCGGGTGAAGCGGATATTTTAGTCTTCAGAATGACAGCAGCAGTGAAACACTATTTTATGTGAAATATATATATATATATTTGGATATATATATATATATATATATATATATATATATATATATATATATATATATATATTTATATATATATATATAAATATATATATATATATATCTAAATATATATATATATATATATATATATATATATATATATATATATATATATATATATATATATATATATATATATATATATATATATACATATATATTAAAATATATATATATATATATATATATGTATATATATATATATATATATATATATATATATATATATATATATATATATATATATTTATATATATATATATATATATATATATATATATATTTATATGTATATATATATATATATATATATATATATATATATATATATTTATATGTATATATATAAATATATATATATATATATATATATATATATATATATATATATATATATATACATATATATATATATATATATATATATATATATATATATATATTTATATGTATATATATAAATATATATATATATATATATATATATATATATATATATATATATATATATATACATATATATATATATATATATATATATATATACATATATATATATTTATCTATATATATTATATATAATAATGTATATTACTACTAATATTTAGTAAAAAAAACTCATAAAAATAACATATAATACGAGTGAATATTTATAAATATTGAATGCAACTTTTCCATGTTATCCAAGAGGTAGTTGCGGTACACGTTTTTTTAATGAGGTGTCGCCAGTAGCCCTATTCCTCTTCGATAGTCTACAACCACCACCACTTCAATATGCTATTAAAAAACACCTCAATATCTATAACCACAATCACTTTAATATCACAAAAAAGAAAGAAATGAAAATGAACACCAAATGAACCTTGACGACCAATACTATATGAGACACATAAAATAGATGCACGTAAAAACTAAACAAATTCCAACTTCTTTTTCTTCCATACAAACATACGTTGGTTCTTTTCTTCGAACATTTTCATATAAATTTAGAACGAAAACCAAAAACTATGACAACTTGCAGATTCTCATACCTTTAAGCTTCAGATATAATAATCAGCATCTTCTCTTAAGAAGGCTTAAAGCTTCGTTTGGTGAATAAATTCAGTAGTATTACATTTTTCTTTTTTTTGTTTATATTTTTTGTTTATTTTTGTTTTTGTTTTGGTTTTTTTTTATTTTTTTGTTTTATTTCTAGGTTTCTTTTGTGTTTTCAGTTTCAAAGATGACATAGAGTATTCAATGAAGTAAATTTATTGATAAAACAACCAAATGTAAGATTTTTTTTTTTCAAAATTGCATATGTAACTAAATCTTAATAAAGAAAAATCAATTTACTGACCTCGAAACAGAATGACTTTTGTTAAGTGATTTTGACAGTACACCGCGTGCTCACTTTCAGTTTTCGCAAAATGCTTTAATCTTACTGTTAGCTATTTTTCAACTATCAATTGAAGCAAAATAGACCTATGACCATCTATTGGCCCTGTTTGAATATTATATTGGGAAAGTGAGGCAAAAACACTAGTAAGATATAATTCATTTTTTACTTTATTTGCAGCTAAATTGAAAATTAGTCTACTTTGTACGTTACGATATTCGCGTTTTTTCCTCTCAACGGCTCTACATACTTCAATTACATCGTTGCTAGGGTATTGCAAGCTCCCTCTAGATTTTAGATGAATCAACGGGAAACACAGGTCCTCCTTGTTCCCGATAAGTGACACTATACATTCCGAGCAAATTAGTTTGTTTCTGAGAGATTTTACCACGAAGCTGCTAATATATATAATAACTTCCTCTATGAATTGAGAAAATGCGCCAATATTTTGCATATGATCAAAATTGTCAGTATCAATATTATCTGAGAAATCTTTCAACAAATCCACGGATATTGCATTTAAAATATTTCTTTCTTTCATTGATATACAGTTGCCGAACCTTTTATTACTATGCAATTGAACATTTACTAAAATTATTTTATATGCAGCTTCAAACTGCCTGGCAAAGGGGTTATTATTAAGCGTTAAGTGGATTCTATGCCGGCTCGTTGCAAACAAATTCTTACAAATAAGGGTCACGCAATAAATTACTAAGTTGATATTATAAAAAAAATAAAACTGAAAACTGCTCTTGAAGAGAATTAAATTTTTCAATAAAAATTCTCATACTGTATTTATTTTTTCGTCCACTCTATAATTAGGATAATGAACCCAAATCGGAATATATTAAACACCTTTAACAGGTAAGACGCTTTATTTGCTACTAATATGTTCTACACATTTCAACGTATCGTTTCAATAGACTGGCTTAACTTACAAGGTATTGAAAGCTGAAAAAATAGATGTTTTCCAAAAAACGCAGAAATGTATTTATTAATTTGACCACCAGTGTATTTGGCATTTGTTTCTCGCCATAATTTAACGAGCTACGTAACCTGTACCATAAATTAAACTGTTTTTACAATCTACGATAATGTCTACATTAAACCTATTGTCAATTATTCCATCTACAATTTCTGTATCATGAAAAATTTCTTTCCGGTTGCCGTTATCAACGTTGAGATTAAAATTTTTAAGGTTTATTATGCTCTTTTGACTGAGAAACATTTTTTGAAAAAACACGATTTTAATTTGTTTTCTCAATTTCTAAAATTAATCTTATTTCTAGTGGGACCGTTTGAAATTCATCAAGCAGAAGAAAGCAAAATTGGCATGGGTTTAGTAAATACTCAGAAACTAAAATTGTTGTTTAACTAATTGCTCCCATTATTTGAGTGGTTAGTTTTTGCTTGAATCTAGATTAACTTTCAATTGAAGTAGAGCTGCTTCAATATTTCAACCAAAACGAAAATTGTATTAAATACTGAATGTTATTTTGTAAAGATAGCATTAAGTATTTAAAGCAAGTGGTTCACGAACACAGTGACCTATGACGGGATGTTAATAAAAATTCAACCGTACATTCCGACTCTTGAACAAATCGATTGTCCAATTGTTTCTATTGCTTTTTTCGTCTAATAAACTTTATGCTAAAGGAACTGATTGACGTTCAAATGACGTTGGATATAAAGATTTTAATCACAAACGAGATGCTAACTTAACAGTTAAATTTTTCTCTCTATTGTAATCGTTGAATCGGGCCGTGAAAATTTCATCGCAACCGTTAAAGCTTGGAAACCAGAATATCTTCGGGGTGGAGTTAATACAATTGTTTCGAATATTCTTCAACATATGTTCCGAATCGAATATAAAGAACATTTTCTTATTTGAATCAAAAAGTGAAAAATTAAAGGGCTGAACAGTATTGCTCCTCGATAAAAGTTTAAATAAATTAACGTTAACTTTGTTATTGTTGGAAACAGTAGAAATAATTTCAAGATTCACATTGTTGAAGACCTGCATCACTGCTAGCGCGTATGTATCCAAATCGGTTGCAGTTAATTTTTTCGCGGGAAAATACCGATCACTTCCTTCATTTCAGATAAATGAGAAGTAAGCAAAAATACTTGAACGGTACTCGCTAGTGTCACTGAAGAGGAATTTATAGTGAAGCCTTGGATGTTATTGTCTTTATAGGATGCTTATGGATTAACGTAAATTTCATCTATTAATATATTGGTCTTCATAATCAAGCTCAGAAAATCTGCGTTTAACGCATTCCTTCAAGACACCGATGTGAACATCAGATTTTGATATGATAGTCAAAAATTTAGGTCCTGGTAAAGCCAATAAACAGCCCCGGATCTAAGGGGGACAAGCCAGTGCCCGTGCCCCGGGCGGCAGATTCAGAGGGCGGCAAATTCAAGCTTGGTAGACGACACTCCGCAGCATTATCGCAACTTTGGCATACTAAAATAATAAATAAATATAAATAAAAATTGTTTATTTCGGCTAACTAAAAGATGCATAGTGTGTTAGTAAGGCTTATAGTAGGTAAGTACGAATAAAAACACAAAGCACTCTAAATATTAACATAAAAGACACAGAGGGCGATTAAGGAAACGAGCTGGTTTTTGTAGAAGGCACCTTCATAGTGGTGAAGTGAACCAATCAGCTTTGGTATTTAGGATGTTGTTGGGACTGTAACGTGTTATATGGGTTAGGGATATAGTTTTAAGCCATCATTCTGGTGCTGCACAAACATCCCTGACGCATTGCAGAAGCGAGCCAATCCCATCATAATCCTGAAGATGTTATTATATTGGATGCGCAAGGTGTCCAGCGATCTTTTGGCATATCTGACACACAGCTTCCCCGTGTACAAGCTCTGGCAATATGCCTGGAAAAGCGTTATCTTAACTTGCTTAGTACAATAGGAAAATTTACGAGTCAACATATTACCTCTGACTGCCAAAGCCCTGCGCTCCATTTCAATATCAACATCTTCTTTAAGGTCGTCGGCAATGATATGCTCTATAGTACTTGAAGTACATAAATTATTCTTCCGGGGGGCACGTAGGCATAGATAGGACAACAATCGCCTTCGTACGGTGGCTCAGGGGCAATGTGCAAGTGGAACGCACTCACATTTGAGAGCAGTTATCGTCCTTGCGAAAGGGATGCAGCTATATTTACGCAGATCGTGCGTATTGTTATGGATGCTGTATTGTATATATAAAAAAACTGTCTTTCTTTTCCTGGGTCCGACGAAACCCCTAGCGACCTCATCACACAAAGTCCTCAGCCTGGTCAAGAGAGCTTCTTGAATTTAATTTTTCTGCTCTCCAACCATAATTCAACTCTTAAGTTTCAATTAGAACACTTAAAAAAGGGACAAGTATCATATTTATCAAAGACAATACAGAGTGAAATTATTGATAAAATGGCAAAAACAGTTAGAAACAGCATTCTAAACGACATCAAAGAAGCCAATAATACACAATAATGTTCGACTGCACCTCAGATGTCTCGTATATAGAACAAATAAGCCAGATCATTCTCTGTGTAAGAAAAAAACTGGTGATGCATGTGAAATAAAAAAAAAGTTTCATTGATTTCATAGCAGTTGCTGGAAAGGCAGGAGAGTACATTTGTCAACAGATTATGGAAAAATTGACAGTTGATGGCCTAGATGATATAAGACAATGTCGTGGCCAATCTTATGATAATATAGCTGGCACCTATAACGAAGTGCAAGCCAGGATTGCCGAAGAGATGAGCTGGCCGAGTTCGAACCGTGTTTGGCTCACTCCTTAAACCTTGTCAGTGTTTACTCTGCCTCATCATGTCCGGAAGCAATAAACCTATTTGAAGTAATTCGAAAAGTATATTGCTTTATTGTAGGCTCCAATGCTCGGTGGAATATTATGAAAAATATGTTAAAACCAAATTAAAAGGAAGCAGTCAGACGAGATAGTTAGCGAAATATGTCGCTGTGAAAGCCCTCTTAAATAATTTAGTGGAATTGGTGGAATCCTTGGAGGAAGTTGAATGAACTTTTCATGCTCCGGAAGCAAAGTAAGAGGCAGGTTATCTCTTAAATGTTTTAAAGAATTTTAAATTTATTCTGAGCTTGACGATTTGGGCAATTATTCTTCGCGATATCAATCGAAAATATATTGAAATTCAAAAGGAAGATATGATTCTTGTGTGTTTCGTCTCTTTAATGGATGGCCTGATGAAAACTTTGCAAGAAATGAGAGACAATTCAATTGAATATTGGACAGAAGACGCTAGAGAAGTTGCTGGAAAAATTGATGTTGAATCTATTCTACCAAATAAACGAATTCCGAGGTGCAAAAAACAATTTGATGAGGTGTGTCATGAATAGTGAATCCAATCCCGAGATTAGAATCCCGGGATCCCGGGATCCCGAACAGTTTTTAGCCACTAAAATCCCGGATCTCAATTAGGATTGATGGTTTATAGTCCCGGGACTATAAATCATCAATCCCAGGATTATAAAACATCAATCCCGGGATTTTAGGGACTAAAAACTGTTCGGGATCTCGGGATTCTAATCCCGGGATTGGATTCCCTAGTCATGAAGAATCACAAAGACTTTAACCTGTTCAATTCTTTGTTAAGGCAACAATGATGGTATTTGATAGAATATTATCAGAAATTAATAAGAGGATTGATAGTGCTACCACTTTGAATTTGAATTTTGCATTTCTCAATGGTACTGAAATTTTGGATATTTCAACTGAAGAACTTCAGAAAAATGGAGCAGACTTGAACGAAAATACGATCAAAATTTAAGTGAAGTTGAATTCTGCGAGGAACTTTACATTTTCAAAGATATATAAAGGTATAAAAAATGCTAGCGCTTTCAATCTCTTGCAACAGGTCTATGCGCATGATTTGCAGCATGCCTTTCTTAATATTTTTATTGCTCTGCGAGTTTGCTCTACGCTTTCTACTACATCCGCAAGCTGCCAGCGGAGTTTTAGCAAAATTAAACTTATTAAAAATTATTTAAGATCATCCACGAGCCAGAAACGTTCATCCAGTCTCGCAATATTAGCAATAGAAAATCGAACTGCTCATTAGATTAATTATCACAAGATTTGGTTGCATAGCAAAAAGCTTCAAGAGTAATATTATGCCACATAAAAATTACTTTTAATCTTACGTTTTATTTCATACCCTATCCTTTCCTATTCTAATTAAAATATATGTCTAACAGGTTTATGAATTTTGGAAAAAAATATATGGCTAACAGAGAAAGAGCAGCGCTAGACCAGTCGTTGTGGCGTTGTTTGAGGGAGGCCTATGTACTATATATCAGTGGGTTGAAATGATGATGATGATAAAAGTACAAATTTTTGTTGACAGGGGCGGTATTTTTCAGTTTTTGCCCCGCCTCGAAAAAATTCTAGATCCGGGGCTGCCAATAAATTATTATTGCGTGGATACAAATATGCGGCGGGAAAGATAAAACATACCAGTGCGGCAAAAGTATGCAATGCATGATTACTGTGGTCTTTTTAATGTAAATAAGATCATTTGATCTTAAAAAAAAATCTGGTTTTGTCCGGTTTTCATCGTAAACAATATTCTCCTTCTATTATCTCTGATAGCTCTCCTATTACCTAATTTAGCTTAAAATTCTCAGAATAAGTCGCAGTCTTTCGAATTCTTCTACTCGTAAATGTTGGATTTACGGAGTGAGTTTAGAAACAGAATTACTTTTTAATATTCTACCTAAGATTTTTTTAAAAATATTACAGCTGACTTGAAACTTTGCATACAAAATTTTTACATCGAAGGTAGGCTCTACTTTTTTTGTGCGCCAGACAAAAGGGCATCGATTTATTTTGACTTTAAAGAGATAGACAGCAGTTTCATCTTTCATCACTGGTTGTAGTAAAACGATCTTTATTGTTAAAAATAGCAATCGGTGATGAACAACTTTCTATCGTAGGTGGAATAATGGACTGAATATTTGTAAATTTCTTGTTGAGTATATGTGCCGGAAATAGCGTCGGCGTCACTTTTGGCGAGAAACCCCATTTTTGTCTTTCGACGTGAAAATCATCTTCTTCACATATAAATTTATTCGCTTAGCACATTGAAATTCAAGTTAAATTGAATTTTAATTGAATCAGATTTAAATAAATATGGATCACATCTTTTACTCCACCTACCCTGGAGTCTGGTAGATAAGTTTGTTTACATGTTTTTTTTTTATGGGCCTTTTAAACATAGAAAAACCAACTCACAAACTTCCCAAGTCGTAATCAAAATCGGATAATATCAACATGCCGTTGCGAAAGAGGATGCTGTTAGTAGCAAATTTTTAGATCAATAATCTCAAAAACGGTTATGGTTACAGGAAAAAGTTATAGAAACTTTTTTTTGGAAATTATTTAAGCTACAAATTCGGCATACGTTGTTTTTCTGAAGACGTGACCGTTACTGAGATATTTAGGAAAGGTAACTTTTGATGACCTGTGACCCCGTATAAAAAGTAACGCAGCACTCGGATCAATGGGGACTTTTGACATTTTGTTCAACATGCAAGTACCAAGGTTCACACCAAAATTCAGCTTTCTCCTAATTTTTCCGAAGCAATGTTAAATTTCCCCGGACTATAAAGGAAAACACCTCATTATACACTATGGGGCATTTCACGTGAAGCGAACAACGAAAAAAAATTCGAGGTTCTGGATTTCGTTCATACTGCGCATAATGCTGCTTCTAGAATAAAAGAACGTGAGTACACAATTTTTGGTTTCTTTAATGCTTAGTTGCCGAGTTATGGGCTTCTGAAAAATGGATGAAATTTATGGAAGGTTTTTTTGGAAGCGGATTCTAGGACTCAAACCAAAATCTAAAAAAAAAAATTATAAATACTGATTGTTGTAAAAAATTAACTGTTCTTCTTAATTTTGAGATTAGATTTGAAAACTGGAAGTAAAAAATTTGTTTGAAACCAAAAGTAACAATTTCAAATCGTTTTTTGGATAATTTGGGCCAGGTTAATTTTGTTTTTTTTTATAACAAAGCTTAAAGTATACTTATTTTATCATAATAGTTTTAGAATGGGATGGCCAGTAGTTTAAAAGGTTAGTGAATTTCAATGCATAAATGCGCTCTAGTGTCTTCCGATAATATCGCATATTTCTTGTCGTGAAGAGAAAAGTTTAGAAAAAACTCTGGTTGACGTCTTTGTTATCTTTGTCTAAGGAAGAGATTTTCCTTAAATTTAACCAAATTCGCAGATTTTCTTACATCTTCAGGTAAAGTATTGTAATAAGCCAAAGAATCTTGCACTGGATCCATTTTCAAACGATCTGTCCTAGCTTTTTTTATAGCAAAGGTTATTCGCCGCTCTTGTGGCTGTCTGAGTTATTTCTCCAACATTTGTTATAACATAGGGCCATTTGAGTTTTTTGTTAAGTATTTTAAATATTAGTTTTCCTTGTTCAAGACACATTATTTGTTGTATGCTTAGTAGTCCTGTTTCACAATACACATGTGAAGTTGGAGTCAGAATTGGCATTTTGAAGATAGTCTTGATAGCCTTAGTCTTCCGATCAGGTCTATGTTTTATTTGATGTTTGCTTCCACAAAAGTGCTCCATAAGAGATGTTCGACAAAATATAAGCATTGAATATGTCAAGTTTGATGTTAAGAGATAAAAAATCATATTTTTTTAGGATTCCTGTCAGAGGCGCTACTTTATGTTTGATGTTGTTGATATGTTGTAGCCAGTGCTGCCATTTTAGCATTTTGAATGCTAGATCTAGCATTATTTTTTCCAAAACGGCATTCGAAATTCGGAGTTAGCATCTAGCATTATTTTTAGCATTTAAATTTAGATTTCGGAATAATCTGGCACTCATCTATTTACAATCTTGCCCATCAAATTTGACTCAATAATAGCCCTGATCAGTTACTAATGATAGTGATTATAAAGTTACCTTAAGCATAATAACATTAAACGTAACATATTTTCCTTGTCGCGTGTATTTGAAAATATGTATTCGCGCTACACCGTATGAAACTTCAGTCAGGATCTCGCACTAGCTCAGATTCAACTAAAATCTCATGCCCTTTCATGAAAAATGGAAAATTTTTAGTGTTCAGTCAAACAGCGTACAAAAACCACTCCATGACAATGAAAAGAGTAACCGAACAGATCTAACATTTGAAAGCATGATGTAATGCTGCCTCCTTTGCACAAATATGCGCTTTAGGCTAGAGTATTTTGAAAATTTCAACTGTAAACCTACCCCCAGCGAACATAACCGTTGTCGAGCGAAAAGTACATTAGAACTAGCACTACATCTTTGTGCTTTCAAGAGAACAAAGAGTATTTAGTCGACCTTATATTCATTGTCTACGATTCCCGGGAAATCTCAGTGCTAGTGACAAGTGTGAAATATTAAGTGAAATAAAATGAAAAGGTAGATATTCTAATATTAAGGCAATTATGGATTGTATCAAATATGGTATATTTAGGTTTCTCGTTCCATTTAATCGTGCTAAAATTAATAATGATATCCCATCCACTTCAGACTCCCAGGAGCATCGGGCATTTACAAGTTCAAGTTTACCAAAGTATGTGCATTTTAGTTATATATTTTTCCTAAGTAATATGAATCAATTGTTTTGTTAGCGCTTCAAATGCAAGCAATCACACGGATAACGATGAAGAAAAATCTTGGTCATCCGACAATAATACTTTTTCTGAGCCAGAACCACGGTAAGCTACCAATTTCATGCTTTCGACCGTGTTTTTTAATTTAAGAACTCGATTTTAGAAAAAAAAAACTTATATTCAAAAGCCACGAAACTCTTGGTTAAACAACAGCCTATTCAAGGAATGGATTTTAATTCCAAGCGACAGTAAGAAGAATAACGTGTCATGTAAGTTTTGCTTTAAGGAAATTTTGGCAGAAGCTTCCGTTCTGAAACAACATGCGAAATCAAAGCACCATATCGACAACTCAAAGAATTTTACCATAAGAGAAACTTTAAGTAGTCATGTAAAAATTAGTCAAAGTTCCAACGATTTTAAGATAAAAGTAGCAGAAACGCGAACTCCTTTGTATATAGCTAAACATTCTTCGATCTCATCAGTAGATCACCTAACTCTAATGAGTAAAACTAATTTTATCGACAGTAATATTTGTTCACAAATGAAACTTGCGCGCACCAAATGTAGTGCAATAATTAAAAATGCTTGGTATCCCTACATAAAAAAATATATCAAGGCAGATATCGGTGATGGACCCTGTAGTTTAATTATAGATGAATCTACGGATATTAGTTTAATTAAATATTTAGGCATTAAAAACAAAAAGGTTAAAACAAAAACGAATTGAAATTTCCTTCTTAAAATTAATTGAGCTCAGTAATTGTACTGCAATTGGTATTGTTAGCGCCATTAAAACAGCATTGGCAAGTTATGAATTGAATATTCAAAATCTATCTGGAATAGGCACTGATAACGCAAGCGTCATGGTTGGGGTGAATAACGGGGTATACAAGAAGCTTTGTGATGAAAATCCTAGAGTCATTCTAATACCTTGCGTATGCCATTCCTTTCAACAAGCTGTATCTGCTGCCGCCGCAGAGTTTTTACCGCGAAATATCGAGTACATGGTCAGCGAAACATATAATTGGTTTTCGCGTTCTTGTCGTAGGTTCGCAGCATATAATATATTGTATAATGCTATGAATGATGGGCATGATCCACTCAAGTTGGTTCAGGCATGTCATACACGTTGGTTTTCTATAGAGAGTGCCATTAAAAGAACTTCAGACCAGTGGACTGAGCTAAAAGCTCATGTTCAAGTTGCTATGATTTCTGAAAAATGTTACATGGCTGAGCACCTTTTTTCAATGTTTAATACTGACATTAATTTGTGCTATTTTTTATTCTTAAAGTCAATTTTACGAGATGTGCAACGAGTTAATAAGGTTTTCGAAAGCAACACTGCCGATGTATGTAAACTTTTTGATGATTTATGCTTGCTAATTTCCTCTTTATCAAAAATAATCAGTATACCTCGACCGTCAGTTGATTCAATAACTGACACGCTAGAATCTAATTTAATGCCACATCCATATTGGGGGTATGAATTTGAGGACCTAATGAACACTGCAAAGCAAAATGGGAAAATTTCTGAACAGGAAGAGAAAGAGGTTAGGCAAAAATGCATAAAGTTTTTAATTAAACTTTTGCAAGAAATAAGACTCCGAGTTCCAAAAAACATATCATTGCTGCAAAAAATAATAATCTTATCGGTGGATGAAGCGCTCAAAGTAAACAAACAGTCACTTGTTCCTATATTAATTGAAATGAAAATTGAGAGTACGCTAATTTCAAAAATTGAAACACAATGGAACAATATCGGTTTAGTGAAATGGAATACAACAGAAAATACAGAAAGATTCTGGAATGAAATTAGAAAGTACCGAGACTCAGTAAACGAAAATCATTTCCAAGACGTTTGCAATCTTGCCATATCCTTGCTTACATTGCCTTTCTCCAATGCTGAGGTGGAGCGCCTATTTAGCGTAATGAATAATTTGAAAACAAAAAAAAGAAATGCGATCCAAACTGAAATGTTGAATAGTTTAATTGCAGTACAATCCTACTTAAAAATAAACAATTCTTGCTGCTTTGATTGTGAGATTCCAAATGATGTTTTAAAAAATATTGGAAAAGATGAGCTTTACACACGAGAAGAAGATTTAGATCTAACTGACATGTCTATAATAAATCATCTTGAAAAGTACATTTTAGTTTAGTTTCATAGATATATATATATGTAGTTTTCATATCGAATCATGTTTATTTCAACCAAATAAGAAAGCATTATTTAGCATTATAATTTTACAGGATCTGGCATTATCTAGCATTAAATAAAATTGAATCTAGCATTATTCCAAAAAAATAAATGGCAGCACTGGTTGTAGCCAAGACATTTTCTCATCTAACGTTAATCCTAAATATCTAATTGACTTGACCTTGTCCAATTGTATTCCATTGATTTGTAGGAACGGATTAATTTGCTGTTTGTTTTTTTTTTGTTGAAATAATAAATATTTGAAATTTGTTCGAGCCAATTCCAATATTTTCCTAGGTTATCATGTATATTTTACTGGAGAATTAATTCATCTTTACCGGAATACAGCAAGAGTTTGTCAAAGGCAAACACAACTATTTTTCCCAACATAAATGTCCGGTACGCTGTTAATGTACAGTAAAAACAGTAATGGTCCATGGATTGATCTTTGAGGAACGCCAATGTTTATAGTGCATTCTTGACTTATTGGTGGTTGTAATACTAGGCCTGTTGAAAAGATGATTCTTTATCAACAGCTTGAAGTTGTGATTAATTCCGTATATTTCGAGCCTCTGAAGCAGGATGTCATGGTTAATAGTGTTACAGGCCTTTTTCAGATCCACGAAGATTGAAGCTACATAGGCGCCCTTAACCAATCCAATCAAAATGTACTGCATCTAGTGCACTACTGTTTTCTTGAAATTCATATTGAACTGGTGTCGCAATTAAATTAGTCTCAAAAAATTGCAGCAATTATTGTGCGAGCTATTGGGCGATAATTTGATAGATCTGCTGGATTACCAGCTTTGAAGATTGGAGTGATTTTCGCTAGTTTAAGACAATCGGGGAATGTGCCAGCTGCTAGGTGTTTATTTATTATTGTAATAAGAAGGTCCAAAGTATGATTTTTTTAACAATTTAATATCCTCCGATGTTAAACTTTGGTGAAAACTTTGATTTGAGGTTGTCAATTATTTCAGGCATTTTAACTGGTCCAATGGGACGTAAGTGAATTGAAGTGAACATTTTAGGCTCAATATGAGTACTCGAGCGTGATGAAAGTTGCAACTGCTTGGTGACTAGTGTTCCAATGGTAGCAAAGAAGCTGTTTAACTGCTGAGCAACTTCTTCGAGGTCTGTAATGGATGTTCCATTTTTCAACAGTTCTTGATGCACATTGATAATTTGTTTTGCTGTTTGGACAAGAGCTCATTTACTGGTTGCCAATATCTGGAGGTATTCCCGACTGAGGCTTCAAACTTATTCAAACTTTCCGATGGGCTATATGAAGGCCAGGGTTAAACCTGCTGATACTTAGCTCGAGCCCTATGCCAACAAATCCAAGAGCCATAATTGGCGAATCTATTCCGGATGTCAACATGGCCTAAAAAACGGATCACCCTTGTGATTAAATGGTGGTGGAAGACTACACCGCAGATAGTGACCACAACTACATCACCTTCCATATCGCTTTGGGCACGTACGGGCAATATTGCTCATTCTGATAAATTCTTGGCTGGAACGCAGTCAGGCTAAACAGAAGTGATATGGTAACTTCGATAAATGTGAGCCTGCAGGAAAAAGATTTACTCATTAGGACTTGAGTGACACGTGACGTGACGCAGTTGAGGCTACAATTTTCTGGATTCGCAGAACATGCGATGCCTCAATGCTCCGACGGAAGCCCTTTCGCAGAAATATACCACAGACTGGTCAGCACAACTCTGACTCCTGGGGTTGGTGGGAATAAATTGATTTCCCGTTGAACCGGATATTTTCCAATTCCATTTTTACCAGAAATATCATCTAGTTTAATTGTGTTTTCAGTCTATTTTATGCGTTTCAAAGTTTTCACATTTTTATGAAGCTGGTCATTTTACACTTTCTCGGCCAGATAGATCCTAGTGAAGTTTTTTCAACCGAATTCGGTTTATTGTAAGATGAAAGACATAACGTGGAATATCCGAATATATACCTCTCAAAATGCTAGAAGACAACAACTATGGGCAGACTATCAATTGGTATGAGATGAGTTTGGTAATGGGCGAAAAGGTTAACACATAGGGAATCGCTAGTGGGTCCAAAAGACCCACTACTTCATATTTTGCTCAACAACTTACAACGTTGAGCGTTTACGACGTTGTCACTCTTAGTAGCTTTCAAGAGCAGTGTAGCACAGCAAGTGAGGATATTGATAGTTAGTAAGCGCGTGGCAAATAAGTAGTATGGACGTAAAAGGTGTTTGTGGGTCTGTTAGACTCAGTAGCGCCTATATACGAAAGTGATTTTCTCATATTTCTACTTGTATTAGTAATATTTACCTATTTGTTTTGTTTTATTTTATAAGAAATGGCTGCTAACAAATTTTTGACGTCTAGCGAAATGGAACAATTATTAAATTAAGGAATAGAAAACTAAGAGTGCTCTGAAACTGAAGACTTCCTAGACATAAGCGAACATGAATCGGATTCTGAACAAAAAGGCAACATAAGTGAAGTGGCCACATTTCAAAGCTCATCAATATCAAATAGACATTCTAAGCATGAGCTGAGCGTACAGTCAATACAACGAAGTCGTCAACCGGCACCTGATCTTCGACGTCAAGATTTAGATTGTGCACTGTCAATCCTACAAAACGGTCTTTATCTCGGTAAAGATAAAACTAAAGCATGGAATATTAAACTTCACCGCTAGAAACGTTTTGTCTTTTTTCCCCCAATGGAATTTTGTCGAAAATAGTGGAGTACACAAGTATTTACATGACCGAAAAAGTTCGTAATAATTTTGAAAGAGACTAAACCTACGAAAGTAATTGAAATAAAAGCTTTATTTGGACTTCTTTTCTATACTGGAAAGTTGAGAGGAGCGCACTTGAATACTTATGAGTTGTGGAGTACCGATGGTGCTAGATGTGATATCTGCATAGCAATTATGCCAAGATGTAGATTTTACTTTTACCCAGATGCTTGTGTTTTGATGATGTAAAGACACGATTGGCTAGATAAAATAAAACGATAAATTAGCGCCAATGCGAGAAGTTTTCGAGCAATTTGTGTCTAGTATTCAAAAGTACTACATACATCGAGAGCATATCACAATGAGTTAAATGCTTTTAGCGTTCCGCGGCCGGTGTCTGTTCCGGCAACATCTTCCCAGCAAACCAGCTAAGTAGGGTCAGCCTGTGATTCAAACACTTATTATTTACGCCGGTAAGCAAAATGATGGTCCATATCAGCTGAACAACTCCCCAAGCGATGTGAAGAAAAGATTGGTGAACCCAATAAAAGGTTCTAATCGCAAAGTCGTAATGAACAACATAGTTCATGAGTGTTTCACTGATGAAAAATTTATTAGACGACTTTGGCTTGACATGTTTAGGAACGCTTAAAAAAACAAAAGAGACATTCCACAAGAGTTTACACAAACCAGAGGAAAAAAGGTCCACGAAACTTACTTTGGGTTTCAAAATAATGCAACACTATGCAAAATAGATGTAGAAACCGTTCACAACAAGAAACCTGAAATGATAGCTGACCACAACAAATTCAAATGTGGAGCTGATGTAGTTGACCAAATGATAAGCTCAAATGTGGAGTTGATGTAGTTGACACAAAATATGTTTGTCGAGGCGAACTCAACGCTGACCACTTTGCAAATTTTTGGGTTATTGAATATTGGCAGACTAGATACTTTCATAATTCATAAAGCCATAACTTCTGGTAACGTCCCTCGAAGAGATTTTATCAAAATATTGGCTATTTCAATTATTCAATCACACGTTCATTAACGAATTTCTTTTGTAAACATCCCATAGCACATCAAAAACCGTATCCGAAATATAATAAGAGAAGCAGAGCCAACAGCTGTAATCAACCTGCCAGTTATTTGACGTTAAGTGCGTTGTGCGCTTTGTAAATGAGAAAAAGATAGACACACAAAAATATTTTGCATCAAATGTAGAAAGAGCACATGAAGCATATTTGTTTAAATTGTTCTACCTAGTTTTTATACACAAAACGTCTAAATAATATTGAAGTTTGATTTTACTCCAAAGAAAGTATTTTTTTTTGTATAGTTTAAACGTTGTTTTTGTTTTTTTTTATGATAATGAATATTTAATTGTTATTTTGTATAATTAAGTGCATTCTGAACAGTTAAGAAAATTCGTCTGATTTTGTCTAAGAAATTCTCATGATTTCTGAATTTTGCGACAATACCATAGAGAAAAAAGTATATTTCTGTAATGGTTTTTTATTTGAATAAAACCAATCAATTTGAGTATTCGGTTCGAACATGCTTTTTTTATTTCCAAACACAATCCCTATTAGACAGTAAACGTTTCCTTTTTTAAACAGTTTAGTCATAAGGTTATGATGTTTCCTGGGTTCAACGGACTCAGTGGCGAGTACTTGTGTTAACAGAAGGCTAGCAGAAGTGAAACAAGAATTGAAAATTAATTTCGGTTGTATTTTGAGATTTTTTCTATGGTGATCGGTTCGACATAATATATGATTCTGTAAACTTTTAAATCGGTGGCACCAGCTTTGATCGTTTGTTTCTTCGTTAAGCAAACAGGAATCTTACGTTTCAACTTGCGTCACAAAAATAACATTTCTCTTAAATGTCAGAAATACGGAAAGTTTGAGCATCATAAAAGTGTGCAAACTTAACTTCACTCACACATGAGACCACTAAACGGCTTTGGGGCACAACAACCCAAGACCAGATTATATAAACCAATTCAGTTTTTAAATATTTTTCATGTAAAAGTCGAATTTCCATCCAAAAAAAAAACTAAAAACTGCAAAACAAACAAAAATTCACACATAGCACAAACACTAAAATTGTTATTTTCAACCGAAATATTCCAAATTTCTATCGAAGATTTTATTGCGTTTCAGAAACGTTTACCCTTCGTAATTTTGCAAACTCACTTAGCGCCAATGTATCAATGTGATAAGCTCTTAATTTGATAAAACACACCCTCTGAATATTTTGCTTCTGTCAATTTAGACCGAAACGACATAGTCAAAGAACTTCTAGGTACGGCGTGCGTCTCTATCGGTACATGTAAATTGCGTTGATAAGGGGGCAGCAATCGCAAGGATATTTTCCGTTGAACTAGGAGTCATAACATATGTCAATGACGCCTTCGTATTGAAAATCCAAAGAGCAATTTCGTGTTGTTGGAAACCACCATCTACAACCCTTCTGTGGAGCTTTCAGGTTTCCGTACAACAAAAAGCAATGATAGGAAAATTTCAAGTTTCGCTTCGAGCTCTTCTCGAAACAACTCTCATAAATTCTATTATGACAGATTGCAATCGGCCTGCAGCGGAAATTTAACTTCTAAACTGCTTTCGAATTCCGTTACACTGGGCGATCTATTCGTTTCCTCTTTTGGTAGATGAATATTACAACAGTGAAAACATGATATGATGATATGCTATCAAAAACTTTCTACTTTGATCTAAACAACTTAATTGCAAAATATTATAAGTTTAATTAATTCTAGATGCACATAAGAATTGATATTTGAAAATTATGTTTTTTTTTAACTAAATTATTTCATATCAATTTCGGTATTAGTTTAATGTTTCCTTTTGAAAAGTCAAGACGCAATCGTCGTAAGTAGATTCATCTCATAAATACTAATTATCAAGATGTCAGCATAGGCCTATGCTTTTCTTTGAAAAGTATATCATTTAAATTTTTTATTAATACTCTGACAGAAGTATCTTAATAGAAATTGTCAGATCTGGCAAAGCTATTTAATTTAAATCTCGTCCAGATCTGGAACTCCACACATTGGCAGCGCTTTACCCACTAAACTACAAGAGCTTCGTTTTTTCGTATGAAATTTGATAAATCGAGCCAATGTTATTCCGTTTTGACCATTAGTTTTTTTTTCATCCCCTTCTCCATTACATCATTTATCGAATAAGCTCCGCCTCACTGCTAGCAATAGTGTCAAACGTTTCGCTCAAAAAACTTAAAAATATCGATGTTGAAACCTACACAAAGTATTTGCACAACTACTAGATGCTATGAAGATGAAGCTCATACTAATGTTATCCAAATGCTGGCGCCCAACGTGGGCGTTATATGATTTGTTAAATTGCAATGTCAAAGGTTTGTACCGTACTGAACTGAGCTCTTACATTTCGATAATACTAAGCCAAAGCTTTTGCTAATGTTCAACACTACTGCTCTTTCCTAACTTAACACAATTAATAAAAAGCTGATCCTCTTTGAGAGATATTTTAATTACAAAGGCCATAAATTGCAATGCCAGCCAGTAAAACTGAGACAATTTATTCTAAAACTAATAATTCCCCTGAGACGAATTATCCCTGATACAACCTATTGGCAACTGGTTACCAGTATGCATTATATGTTCACCCTTACACACAGACTTTGATAATGTATAATTGGAACGTTGCCCGAACTACGGAGCGGAACACTTGCCGGAAGGATACGAACAACTCATTGTCGGTTTCAATATCATAAACGTCTATAAACTGCTATTGCCACATGGAAGGAAACTGCTTATGACAAAAGTTCAAGTTTGCTGAGATTTTAATAACGAGATACATTCGCTTGTCTGTAATCGTCGTTAGCTTGCGGTTACCCGGAGTCTTGATTGCCTCCAAGTCTCGCGCTATATAAGAGTTAAATGGTGCATGAAATCAGAATTCTGGCGACGAATTTGAAACTTGCAATTAGACTGGCGCAGTGCTGGAACGTGTAATGTCTTTGTCATTACTGAAATTAGAACTATTTTAATCAAAAGCAATATAAGAAATGTTAATTAGATTCATGTTCCTCGCGATAATAGTTGAAACGAGATGTGCCAAAACAGATCAAAATTCAAGTGCATTATCTCACAATTGATTTTATTTGAAAGCCTAGTAGAGTAAAACCTGTGAAGTTGACCACTTCCACCAGCTGGTCACCTGGCTTATTAGACCAATTTAGCTCGTTTGATTCGTCGCCAATATTAATACACCCTTCAAACCAAATCAATAACCAAATCAATTTTTTTAAATCGACTTTTTCGGTGCAAAATATTTTTAACTGCCGCGATGCATGTCACTGAAAACTAATCGTCTAATTGATTTTTTGGATGTACACGTTTATGAAAAAATTTACTTAGTTAAAGTTTTACTTAGTTAAAAAAAAAGGAAACAATTTGAAAAAAAGAACCCTTTTCTTGTAATTTTCCTCCCACCATATAGTGAGAATTGGAGCTTGAGTAGTGGGTAGAGCACAAGCTGGTTCAAATCCAGGTTCGGACGAGAAACCGCGCTCCGAGCTTTGAATTCACCTAGCTCTGAATAGGCACTTGAGTCAATCGGGGTAAAGTTAGTCGTCGAACTAATCACGTCACAATAGAGATGCGAAAAACTATTGAGTTTAGTCTGTCGACACAGTTCGACTCACTCATTTGGATGAGTCAATCAGCGTAAGTCAATCAAATGTGTCAATTAGTTTTTAATTGACGCATTATGCATGTATTAAAATTATGATTTATTTAATGAAAATAATGAACAAAAAGAGAAAATAGAAACAACGGCTGATGAACATAAATACAGCTGTGTTGCACAAAATAAAGAGATTACTTCTCTCAAGATATATAAATCTTTTTATGTGTTACTTATAAATTAAAAATTAAAAATAATATATACTCTTTGTAGACTAAACCTCATTCACTTTTCGATGAGTAGATAGCCACTTTTCGAAAATATATTTTCAGAAGTGGCAGTGACCCCTAGTGTTTGCAACATTATTATAAACAGCCAAAGATACATTTGGACAACGATCGACACAAGAAAAACATACGCTGGTAAAGTCCACAGAGCTGACCAATGATTGTAGGCGAAAAGCATTACGTTGCACTTTTCTTTTGAACGCATGAGCACCAACAAGTGCGCGGAAAAAGGCCAAACAAGTTGACACGTACTATATGCAGTGTCCGAGTATTAATGGGGTGTAATGTTGAGTCGCCTCCTCGCGGTGCACTCCGGGTAACGTCAAATGGCCCAACAACAACCGGTACGATTCGGTTTTTCTCATGGCTTAACGATTTGATTGATGATTGTCATTTTTGGCAATGGCAGGAACGATTTACATTGCATGATCCGGCTTAGTTTAAATGGTTCAAGGCACGACCATCGGTTAAAGAATACACACTTGGGCCGGCGGTTATGGCATTCTAGACCTAATCGCTTGATGCGCGGTAACGACGGAGTGAAATCCGAGCGTGAACGGCTACAGGCTAATTTCATACTGTCTCTGTCTGGCTAAAACCTGCCAGGTCTCAAAGTACGTTCGAAGCCCGCACCGTTGAACTGGTGGTTCAAGATCGGTTGACATTGTTTCCGATTAGCGCTGACCTGACTCTGACATCCAGCCCCATGAAGGCTGGCGATCAACCCTCGCGTCGGACTCCCTGCTTTGCAAAGATAATCACAAGGTCTTTAAGGCGGGTGCAGATAGCAGCTGTGAGCTGGGACCCAATAAAACAGATGACACAAACAACAACAAAACGAACAGACAAGACAGACGGACAACAAGACTTGAAGACGACAACGGCGACGCAGGACGAAGGAGGCGCCGCCATAGACCGTTTTGCGTTTGCGAGGGTTCCGAAGGTCCAGAAGACATCTCCACCTTCGAACACTGAAACGCGAGTTGAGGGAGCAATCGGTTCCGGGGCGCAGTAGATGCGTAACGAGCCAAAACTGCTTAGTCCGCCAGTATTGCTCTAGAGACTCCGAAGAGTCATCGACAGGAGAACACGAACAAGAGAGCATCAGAGGAACATATACCGCTGGCACTCGTGTTCTCTAGATGGGAACACATAAAGCATGAGCGGGTGGCTGAGGAGGATATGTTGAAGAAGTGTCAACATATCCTTCGTAGCAGCCAACGCTCATAGAAATATTTCGAAGTACGTCAAGGACGGTATGGTGGCGGAGGCCTTTGAGGTCATCTTCACCTACCGGACGAACTGGCAGAAGACATTTATGGACTACTATCGGGAATTGGAAGAACAGACCACTGAGCCGACCACTTCTGCAGGGATCCCGGGAATAGATCGGCCACGGCAGAATACACGCGTGGCTAAATTCAGCAGTGAGGATATTGAGGAAGTCCGGGTGAGGAAGGAGGTGTCAGTTTCTGGCCGCAAGAAGTGGGTGACGGTTACCCACAAAAAGAGGGAGAGAAGTCTCGTCAAAACACCTGTCGTACCCGCTGAGCCGGAAAAAACTCAGAAACAGAGTAAGGACAAAAAGAAAAGAGTAGAGGAAAAAAGAAAGAAAAAGAAGAGTAAACGAAGACAGCGAGAGGAAAAAAATAGAAGCTGTCATGGTAAAACCAGCTCCGGGAAAGACTTACGCGGAGGTTTTGGGGGCCATCCGCCAAAGTGTTTCCAGGGATGAAACTGGTACGATATTAAAGCGTATCAGAAAGACAGCAGAAGGAGGGATCCTTTTCAAAATGACGCGCTGCGATGGCCGCGCGAAATTGCAGAACTCGATCCGGACCACCGTAGATGGACAGTTATAGCCCATTTTATTGTTTTACGTTCGAGCCTACAATGTAGTTTAACCAGAAAATCTTCATTAGGATAGGATTGTGTCGACAGCCGGCGTCGATTGAGCAAGCAAGGGTAAGCCCTTGCTACTTGTGCCTACCAGTTTGTGTTGGGGACAGACCCAGACACCATATTGGTAGATGCGAGGCGAATCCAAACCTCTGTTATGCTACTGAGTATAACGCCAGGCCATTAACGCGGCTCCACGTCGTGAAGGAGCAAGTGTCTCCTTGACTAACCAAGCGCCAAGGGGATTACTGTGTTGGTGGGAAACAGTAACCTTCTTGGTAAGACTCTAAATCTACAACCACCGCGTTGCTCCCACTAGGAGGCCTACTGAGTGGTAAGGCTGGACAAAGTCCAGTCGGTTCCTTACCCCGCGGCCTCGTATTATTTACAATCCCCGAAGGGTTGGTTATTTTCTCTGTGGCTCCATGCAGGCACAGAGATGACCTTTTTTGACCATGAGGAGATACCTGCCATTTCCCATCGGCATCCCCTCAACATTTCGACTACCCACCTCGTCGTCTTCCTCGGCACCCAGCCTTTCAAGACCATACTTAATCTCTTGGTACCTCAATTCTTCGACAGTTACATCCTACTATCAAAACTACATGTGTGTACTCATATAGCATTGACATCGTTTTAAACTTCCTTACTTCGTTTGACTACTCATTTCGTTTTACTTTGCCTTTAGCAAAATCTTCATCACTAACTAAATTTATATTTTCCACAGAAAATTGGAAAATATTTCGCAAAATTTTGACATTATCAATTAATCGATATTTCAACTCTTCTATTAATTTTTTAATAAATGTTATACAAGTCTGTCTTATATTTTCCACATTTGATCATGAAATTTTATTATTACTTCGAAGCTCAGCTATTTTTTGCTCAAAGTTATATCCCAAATAGACATTATTATAAACCTAATCATTTAATCCCACATTTTCTGACAAAACGTTAATTGTACCATCTGGATACACAATTTTTTAAACCAAACCTCCAATAAATAAACAAAAGTCGCTAAGAAGCTTAATGGGTTCAGCAGGATTGTTTTGAAATTTGTTATTCCTGATAGAAGGATCCTTTAAAATGGGCTGAAGAAATAGGAGATAAAGAACGTTTATTTCATTGTTATACTCCCTGTAAATCATTTTTGCTAAATAACATTCTTCTGATGTTTAGACTATATTGAAGTGGGTTTTTAGCTCTTACCATTGGCTAATGATCCTTGATACTGATCCCTCTCTTGACAGCTAGCTTGTTTCAGAAGTTCGTATCATATTCAAAGTAATTTAATCATAATTTATAGGTGCAAATATCCTCATTGCCTCAAGCTGTATTTAGAAAACTAATGATTGGTTTAAGTAAAAAGTAGTAAAAACTCTTACGTTTGGGGAAGAAATGATCTTGCAGCTGAAGAAACTGAAAGCTGAACGGAATGATAAGCACATCTCATGAAGTTTATAAAATGATTTTGGCAACTTAATTTTTGAAATACACCATTATTGACTCCGACCATAGCACTTGCGTCGCAAGTGCTATTTCAACCATATTTGAAATATTTAAATTGTAGTTTTCTATCTCACTCAAATGGTCAATTGATCTTAATACCCAATGGCTCACAATGAAAAGAGACATGGAAGCTTTGATTAGTTGCCAATGTTGTTTTTCAGATGCTGCTTGCAACAGAGAAAAGATATTCTATATTTTCGGTTGTTTTAACACAGTTTTAACATTTGATTTTTTTAAATACTCACTTTGCTTGATTGAATTTGCTTTCTCCTCCCTGAATGAGCCATTAAATCGCTTAGTTTTTCATTAAGGGGGCACTACTTTGCAAAAGTGCCAATAAGCTTTGCTATCGACTTCTTGCAACCACACTTTTGAATTTTTGTCACTTTTCCACTCACTACGGAATATTTGTTTGTAGCACTTGTAACGGAGTAACAAAAGGGGCCGCATCGCTACGACCACCCATACTGTCAAATAGAAAATAAAAAAGGGGGGCAATCCTCCCCGGGGAAGACTGCCCGAAGTGTAAAAACGCGAAGCCACCACTCAGCGGAGTAGGTAAACCATGTACCCACCACTCCCACCATGTATTACTATAAAAGGGGTTTGGGTCTGAGATGGCACGTGTACCTTGGCCAATGACCTGAATGTACGGAATTTGGCTGGAAAAGCGGTTCCGAAGAAGAAGGGCAAGTGAAAACGAGCGGGATTCGAGTTATTCCGACTATGATACAATAAAACCAACGGTGTAAAGTGAACGAGAATTAATCGGAGTAATGTTTATAATAAAACCAGGTACATATTATGGAAAAATTGGCCCGAAATCGAATCAGACATGTTTGTTACTGAGCCGAAACCGAACGGATATAAAAACAACATTATAAAAACTAACTTATCGCACAGTTACAATATCAAACTTTATATTATTTTTCTCACAAATCCAGATTTTTTTATTAATCAAAAACACGTCGATAATATCTTACTGTCAGAAACCGAGTGGTTTCACTACTGAATACGATTCCTAATTTCTTCGTAGGTATTGTACGAACTCCTTGTCTTCGTTTTATTGCTACTTTATGTCTATGGGTGAATTTTTTCGGCTCTTTTCTTCAAATTTAGGCAGCTATTAAACATATTTCGTTTGTCTTACCTATTTTAGTTTATTACTAATGTGTTACGACTCTCGGTTTTTCTTCACACTGAATGAAAGAAATAATACTGTTTGTGGAAGACTATTATTGTTCTATGTCCAAAAAGACATAGAACATTGATGTCGAGAGATAAAACTATTTGTCCGAAATGCAACTGCTATTGTATCTACCCAAAGCATTAGCGTTTACCTTAGAATTTGAAATGATTATTTTCAAGCACTGATTGTTATGAATATTAATAAACTAGTGCCAATTAATGCAATCAAAGTAAAAATGTAAATTATTTATAATCTTTAAATTGGTAGCTAAATTTGTAGCCAATAGCTAAATAAACAGGTTCTTTTTGTAGCGAAATCTAGCTACAATGTAGCGAAATTGGCATCACTGGTTGTCACCAGCGCGAGAATGGGATAGGGATAGACGTGCGCAATGGATTGTCTTGTTTTCATTGTACAGGGTGTTTTTTAGAGGTATAGAACTTTAAGTTGGCGACACTTTTTATTGCTACGTATGGAGTGAATGCTATCGTTTAGTTTGCCATTTTATAATGAATAGAAATCTTTTATAATGAAATCTGCGAATTGTGCAGATTTATTTAAAAAAAAAAGGTTCTGCTCGAGAAACTAATTTTTTGTTTAGCGATGAGGCTCATTTCTGGTTGAATGGCTACGTCGATAAACAAAACTTGGTCCATATGTCTTCAAAAATGCTGCTCGGAATAACATTACAGTCAATGGTGACCGCTATAGAGCCATGATCAATAACTTTCTCGTTCCGGAATTGACACGCCGTAATGCAGGGAACCTCTGGTTTCAACAGGATGGCTCGACATGCCATACAGCTCGTGCAATCATCGACTTATTGCTAGAAGCATTTGATGAAGAGCATAATTTCTCATTTTGGACCTGTGAACTGGCCTGCAAGATCTTGTGATTTAACACCGCTGGGCTATTTCTTGTGGGGATACGTCAAAACACTCGTCTACGCCGACAAGCCAGAGACGCTTGACCATTTGAAAGACAACATTCGCCGCGTTATTGAGGGGATACAGCGCCAATTATTGGTCAGAGTAGTCGAAAACTGAACCTCTCTTTTGAACTTCCTCAGCGCCAGTCGTGGCGCTCACATGCCTGAAATCATATTCAAATAAAAATGGCAGAGAATTATCCTTCCAATCCAAACACTCTATCCGTATTTTATTTCGTTTCAAAGTTCTATACCTCTAAAAAAACACTCTATATTATGGTTGCATATATAGATTTGTGAGCATAAAAGTTTATACGAGAAACGTAATGTGAAATAAATCGATTGTTCTCGGGAAACCACCGTTTTGGATTTAGACATTTAACATTATAACAAAAATAAAGGGTACGTAGTTGATCACTATGTGTTTAAGAAAACTCATTCCTGAATTGACAGTGTCTAGATGGAATGTTATATTTCTCGAAAAGGCAGGTCGTCGTCAACTGTGCGTGTGCTATTGAAAACGACAAGGGTCGCCTAGCTCAGCAAGTAAGGACGAATATATAATCAAAGCCAAGAGACGAAAGTATGAGCAAACCTATCGCGATTAGCGGGAGGTAGTTTTCTCTTGGGTATCAAAAAGTACAAAAGGTAATTCATATGATTTTTAGAAAAGTTGCTTGCACCATCTATAAATTGCCAAAGTGGGCCAAAAGGCTCTTCGCAAGTACGAAAAACCGCATTCACATATAGTACGTAGTATTACAGTATGGAAACAACCTAAAGTGAAGGACGCACTGACAAATGAAGAACAGTGTATTTCCAAGGCTGTTAATGAAACAGAAGTTCGTTCTGTCCTCTTTCTGGCAGAGCGGGATTTGTCAGTTATTTTGATGGAACATTATGCGCGGTTGCTAAGTGCAGTAGCATTGGCCTCTGAAAATCTCAAACGATTTAGGTGAGGTCGTACAAAGTCTATTGCTATTGTGGGAACACCTAGTACACAACATAAATACACATCCACAATCCACAAACACTTGACACTTCAAACAAACACCAAAATTAAGAATTACATAGTAGGCTAAGAAAGTTTTCTTTTTTAATGTATTTAGAATGTAAGTTAAGTAAGTATTCTACTCTTTAACCTAAAACATCAAATAAATATATCTTTTTATAAATACATTTTTTCTTACTTATTTTTAGAAGCAAATATGAATAGCTTCTAAACTATTCTTATTAATGTTTCGGGGGAAAATTCTTTTAATTTAGGGTTGCCATTCGCAAAAGTTTTCAAATTTTCTAGATCTTAATATTTGGTGTTTATTTTCACTATAAGATCATTACGATTTGAAAATTCTATGACAAAATCGCTTACTAAAGGTATGCAGAAAATACAAAAACGACCATAGCTGGCAACCCTATCATTATTTTTATATTAAATTTTAACTGAATATTGCCTACAATAAGTTTTATTTGCCATTTGAATTTCGTCAGGATTCAATGACTGTACTGGAAGCTATAGGGCAGAGATTTTTTTCCTCAAGAATTTTCCAAATTTAAGACACCAAAATAACCATAGCTGGCAGCTACCAAACGTCGTTTAAATTAATGTTCAGCTACTGTGTGAATTTCGTCAAAATCGAATGACTGAATCAGAATTTAGAGGGCCAAAAGCAGTTATTTTTCTTAGTAATTTTTCAAAATGGCACCACTGGCACAAAATTGCCCGCATTTCAGAATCACTTCTATCAGACCTGGTTCTACTTAAGACCAATACATTCTGTAAATTTCAATTAATTCTGATTATCGAATCGTGAGTTTCCGTGAACGGAAGTTTTTGATGCTAAAAATATAGGTTAATTGGGAAAGGGTTAATAGGCATGCCCGTTGTAAAATTTCAAATGTTTTACTTTGGCTGTGTAGACAAAACAAAAGATTTATATATGAGTGGCTTTTTTTTCAAGAAACGACAGTTTTTCCGGAGAGTCGATGATTTGAAGGTTTTCACTTTCAGCGCCTGCCCTAGCTACAGGGTTGCCAACAAGCTCATCAAAAGCTACACAAATTTATAACTAAATAATATCAATGTGTTCTAAAAGTTTCATAATGATTGAATAGCTCTGTCAAAAGTTATCGCAATTTAAAAATTTTCAAATTTTCTCGTTCTTTTTTTAGGCACCTAGCGCACATATGGGGTTGAAAAATTCCAAAACACTATCCGATTCACATTTCAAACACGTTCGAAATTCATTATGCCACCCGAATTTTTGCAAAAATTATTTGTGTACGGAATAATAGGTATATTAAAAATATCATTAAAATGGCCGCCGGCGCCAACGGGTTAAAGATAGACATTTAGTGAAACCTGGACCTATTCTGCATATACACCAATGTATTCTGAAAGTAGCAATTAGTGTATCAATCTCCGGTTAGTATTAATTTGAGTTTTTAAATTTGAGGACTGTTTCTATGTTGAAATTCATTTTTTGAGAGAGATCAACGTGTTGGTGTGCAAAATGGGACGCGGAAAATCATTGAGTGGCGAAGAAAAAACTACCATCTCGGTTTTGAAGGGAGAAAACTTAAATAATAGTGAAATTGCCAGGCAAATAAACAGAAATAATAAAATAGTGACAAACTTTTTAAAAGACAAGGATAATTATGGTAAAAATTATGTGGGACGCTTAATAAAGTGACAACAGAGCAAGAACGGCGAAGAATTTTGAGGGAAGCATCTAATTCGAAGGACTCTGTGAGCAAAATCCGTGCAAAAGTTGGAGTTACTGCAAGTGTTTCAACGGTTCGTCGAATTACTAAAGGATCTCCGAATATGAAACGCAGGAAACTGAAGCGCAAACCGGTGTTATAGGAGCGTCACAAGGTAGCGCGCCTGATATTCGCAAAGAAGCATATGACTTGGACCAGAAAATGGCCAAAAGTCATATTTAGCGACGAAAAAAAGTTTAATTTAGACGGACCCGATGGTTTTCATATTATTTTCACGATTTACGAAAGGAAGAATTGGTATTGTTTCGACGTAATGCAGCGGTTGAATCAGTCATGGTGTGGGGAGGAATTTTCTTCATTGGGGTCGTGGATTTGGTTGTTTTGTCCGGTCGTCAGAATGCTGCAAATTACCTAGAATTAATGAAAAACGAAGCAATAAGATGTCACGAGGTTTTGGAAATCAGGGATGCCATTCTTCAGCAGGATAATGCCCCAATCCACATTGCGCGTATAGTGAAACATTGGTTTGAGTCGGTAAATTTAAACGTTTTAGACTGGTCTGCGATGTCACCCGACTTGAATATTATCGAAAACGTATGAGGATACTTAAGTCGAAAAGTTTACGAAGAAGGAAGACAATTTGACCACCGGGAAGGACTAGTAGCATCCATACAAGAGGAGTGAAAAAAATTCAAATAAAGTACCTGCAAACTCTATACAAAAGTTTAAAAATTATAATTTTAAAATAAAAGAGAAAGAGGAGCACACCCATTAATAAAAGCAAATTTTGTTTTTATTGGATTTTTTTTGGCGGTTTTCGCCACTTGGGCTATTCTATTGACACGCTGCGAAATGCCTTTTTTCGTTACTAATTTTCTATGTTTTCGAAAATTAAATCGCAATACCAGGTAGATGTTCATTACGGTCTACAATGTGTTTACGATTTTTATGCCAATATTGTCGGAAAAATAATGGAAGAGTTATTCCGGATTTTCCAAGTGGGCTAATCAAGTGATAAGGAGTATATATACAGTGGTGGTCATTAATACCCGGACAAAGGTTGTTTGGATTTTCGAAGGGTTGTTTTGCAGTCGGGGTAGTAAAATTAGCAGGTTAAAGACCTCTATCCTATAAATCGGGTTGCTAGCTAAAATTTTCCATCATATCTTGATACGCTGTTATCGTGTCAAGATCTATTTTGAGAGTTAAATTGTTTGAGTGTGCAAAAAGTGCAAAATATGAAAGTGCTCGACGTTGTCATGAAGACCGAAATTTTGCGTTTAAGAGGTGAGAACGCAACCATACGTGAAATCGCGATTGCTGTTGGGGTTGGGAAATCAGCTGTAGCAGATTTTTTGAAAAATTATGCAGAATTTGGATCCCTGGAGGCAAGAAAACAGCCTGGAAGAAGCGGACCCTTAACGATTGGAAGAATGTTATTTTCTCTGACGAATCGAAATTCAGCATTTGCGGCTCTGATGGTATGAGCTACGTTCGTCGGAGACCTGGAGAACGCTACAACGAATCATGCATCAGGCACACAGTGAGGCAACAAACCAGCTGGATGGTGTGGGGATTTTTTTCATACCACGGATTAGGTGCACTAGCCTTAATTAGAGGAACCGTGAAAGCTGTTGACTACAAAGTGATATTGCAGGAAAATCTGCTACCCGCAGTAGAAGAGCTGTACGTGCAGGTAGAAGAAGTCGTATTTCAAGACGACAATGCGCCTTGCTACCGTGCAAGGATGGTAAGTGCGGATTTTTTTGTCAATCTCGTTAAATAGGCAATAAAATATAATCATTAAAAACCACTTACCACTTTTTGTTTTTTTGCAGATTCAAACTTTCTTGAACGACATGGGTATAATCCGCTAAGACTGACCAGGCAACAGTCCGGATCTTAATCCAATCGAGAACCTCTGGCACATCATTAAGAGACGAGTGGCGAGGGAAAACCCAAAGAATGCTATGCAACTCGATCCCGTTATTCAAGATGTTTGGGACAACGAAATTGAGATGGAAATTTTGCATAACCTAGTCTTCAATGCCCGACCGCATTAGAGCAGTAATTGCAGCCCGAGGAGGAGTAACCAAATATTAAAAAATATTTTAGAGAATTCTTGACATATTCATTCAGCTATGAAAAAACATTGTTAGATTTTACTACTGTTAAATTACCCGTAATAATTTTTTTTAGCAAAGACAATTTCGTATTTCCCACTGCCCAAACCCTAGGTGCATGGGAATATAGAAATTTTCTAAATACTGTTAACTACAAATTAAGAACTTTTATCACAATAAAAGAGTAGATGAATAAAATAATATAATTTCATAAACGTTTGTGTTTTCTGTAGGAAATTTGGAGAAATATTTGACTTTCAGAGGAAATTCATGTTTGTCCGGGTATTAATGACCATCACTGTATATATATATATATATATATATATATATATATATATATATATATATATATATATATATATATATGTATATATGTATATATATGTATATATATATATATATATATATATATATATATATATATTATATATATACACATATATATATACAGATATATATATGTATATATATATATATGTATATATATATATATATATATATATATATATATATATATATATATATATATATACTCAGAGTCATAAGTCTACAAGCAACCAATAAAAACATGTTATTGAGACTATTTTTCCAAAAGTCAACAAGTTAGCAAACTCAGTTTTTATTTTTCAAAAGCTAAAGTTTTTATTATGGAGTCTTAAAGGAAAGAATTAAGTGTCGGCGAGAGGGAAATCATCATTAAGCTCTGGAAGGAAGGGAAGACAAACCGAGAAATTGGACAATTGGTTGGAAGATCACACTTGTCAGTGTATACCGTAATAAAAATATTTAAAACTACCGGAATTATCACGTCAAAACCTCGATCTGGTCGCCCACCGAAGCTGACGTGCCGTGAAAACCGCTCAATATTGAATGCAGTGTAGAATAATCCACGCTTGACTGCATTGCAAATTGCAAATGATGTTCAGTGAAGATTTGCCGAAAGTATTTCTGTCGTTACTGCACGGCGAATTTTGAGACGGTCTGGTTTTCATGCTTAAGTAGCACGAAAGCAATCGCTTATTTCTGTAATCAATCGAAAAAAGTGCATAGCTTTCGCAAAGAAATATTTGAATATGCCTGAAGAGTTGTGGAACAACGTGCTTTTCTCCGATGAATCGATGTTCTGTATTTTCGGTATATAGGGACGCAAATTGATATGGCGCAAGCGAGGAGAATTTTTCACTATAACACGTTTACATACTTATTATTCTACGAAAACAACTAATTGATATTACTCCGAAAAACTTTTATGAGTAAAAGTTCTATGATGCAACACACTTTCTAGGAAAAACCAAGGAACGACACTAGGAGGGAAATTCCAGTTAAATTGCGACGTGCTCAAAAACAAAGACTCGCTGTGATTTGCTTTAACGTCTATCACGTTTGGCTGCTCAACGAGAAGTGTTGTTCTTACTAAACTGAACTATAACAAACAAGTAAGTAAGTTAACGCGAATTTACCTCATTCCCACATATACAATATGACCCTCCAGACAGTCTTGTCAGCAAAATAGTGCACTTTCGTGGGAATGCATGTGAGCTTTAGCAAATAAGTAAATTTCTGTTGATGTTTCGAAAATGCAATTGCTAGATTAACGAGTCAGTCTGTAATCAGCTCGTGAACAATAAAGATTGTTTTTTTTAAGGAACTGCCTTCCTATTTAATTTAACTGGCGCCCAACGTGGGGCCCTACAAACGTCGCGCTGGTTAAAAGTATTCTGGCAGAGAAGCCTACATCCCCTTTAATTTGATCGAAGAGGCCGGCGATCAACCCATCATACTTTAAACAAATTTAAATCCGCAAAAATCAAGTCGAGATTTAAAAGCACGAAAAACCACGCGAAAATCAAGCGGTTGGTTTTAATTCAACGCGAAAGTATTCATAAAAACCTAGTTCGAAAACCAAGAACAGAAGATTCTTTCACGAGTGACTTAGCGTACATATGTGTTCCTGTTAACCAAACTAGGAGAAAACGTGGCGGACATACCGAAGAAGACCCCCAGTAGCGGAAAAGCAAAAAGGATAAGTGTAGCGGTATATTGTAGTGGCACCGAACTCAACTATGGAAGCAGTGTTCCGGATTATGTAAGAATAGTATTAAGAATAAACAAAATTGAAATTTAATTAATGAAGTTATATGAATATTGAATTCGTTAAACAAATCTATTGTGAGAATTATGAATATTTAAATTGAATTGAATCAAATATTAGTGAATGAAATTATATTGAATTGAAACTTAATATACAATATTAGTGAATGAAGTCATATAAATATGAAAACCATATTTCAACAAACTTGTGAAAGTCCTATGAGCGCGGTTGATATTTGTGTAAAATTGGAATATTTCAGTAGTGAAAGATTTTATTTTGCCCACGCCCTATAGAAAGATTTGTTTTGTGCGGAATTATTTTGATAGCCTTGAAGCATTAAACCTAATTGAACCGGTCTAAAAGGAAAAATCTTTATATTCTTCGTTTCCAGAATCTCGCGAAACATTTTTACAACACAAAAGTAGTGTAGTGTTGGAAATAGCTTTCCAATTCTTTGCGTTTTAGGAAAATAATTGTTGTGGTATTGTTCTTGTTCCATTGTTTGATTGTCGGCGTTTTTCCACTTCTTTTTGAAATTTGGGGTGGAATATTATTGCTTTTTGCGTACAATTCTTATATTGAGGTATCATCGTTCAATCGAATTCTTCCTGCTTCGTTCCTTGCTGAAATGTCGAACCCTAATAACTTTATTAGTCCCGCCAGACTTGGCGGCATGACTGACGGCAACATCTCGTCACCTGCACTACAGCCACTGGAGGCAGAGCCACCTGCGGCGCCTCCAGCAGGTCAGATCATTCAGTTAAACAACCAATATCTGGTCCTTCTAATTTCCAGGTTAGTAACTGATACCATTCAAACTCAAGGAAGGAAATTGTTCAATTCCATAATGAACCCTACCTCAGATATTAATAACGATGTCGATGTTCCCATAAACCGCGGAACAGATATTAACCTTACCGAAATGGATAAAATACCGGACGTCGTGAAGAGCCTGAGATGCTTTTCTGGCGACCCCGGCGAATTTGGTTCATGGCGCATAAGCGTTGAAAGGATCCTTAATTTATATGAACTCCTAAGAGGAACCCCTAAATATTACGGAATCCTCTCCGTAATATGAAATAAAATTGTTGGACAGGCAGATGTAGCACTCGAGTCCTACAACACTCCCCTGAATTGGGAAAAGATCTCAAAAGATCTCAAGATGTCTGATAATGGCAAGTTCAAGTTCACCCGTCTGCCTTTCGGACTCAAAAATGCTCCAGCCATTTTTCAGAGGGCATTAGACGACATCTTAAGGGACGAGATAGGAAAGAGCTGCTACGTCTATATAGACGATATAATCATGCTCGGGAAAACTGAAAACGAACAACTTCAGAATCTAGGAAAAATTTTCAGAATCTTAGATTCTGTCCATATGAAAATTCAACTTGATAAATGCGAGTTCATGCAGCAAGAGATCAAGTTCTTGGGATATGTCGTCAGTAAAGAAGGCATAAAGACCAACAAGAAGAAAGTAGAAGTGATCGCCAACTTTCCAGCCCCAAGAACCCTCAAGGACCTTCGCTCTTTCCTCGGTATGTCAGGGTACTATCGCCGTTTCATTCGCGATTATGCGAAACTAGCAAAGCCCCTGACATCCCTCTTAAGGGGGGAAGATGGACATGCGTCCAAGATACATTCAAAAAACAGAATCATTCATATGGACAAAGCCGCATTGGATGCTTTTGACAAACTGAAGCGATCCTTAATGTCCCAAGAGGCTGTTTTAGCATATCCGTACTTCGACAAGGAGTTCGAACTGACAACAGATGCATCGAGCTATGCTGTTGGTGCGGTGTTGTCACAAGACGGAAAGCCGGTAACATTTCTTTCAAGAACTCTTTCAAAAACTGAAGAGCACTATGCCACTAACGAGAAGGAGATGTTGGCAATTATATGGTCCTTAAATTCTCTGAGGAGCTACCTTTATGGTGCAAAGAAAGTGAAAATATTAACGGATCACCAACCTTTCACATACGCTCTCAGTAATAAAAACAATAACAGCAAGATGAAACGGTTGAAGGTCATATTAGAAGAATATAATTACGAACTTAAATATAAACCGGGTAAGGCCAACATAGTCGCCGATTCCCTTTCCAGACCCCCTTTAGTATCAACATTAAATTCTATGACTGTTACCCAACACAGTGATGAAAGCTCCTCACAAAATTTAATACCCACTGTTGAAATACCGATTAACGTCTTCCGAAATCAAATAATTCTACAGATAGGAGAAGAAGATAGTTACCAAATTAAAACGCCTTTCGATAATTACACAAGACATATATTTATCAGACCACATTACAGCGCGGAATCTATCATCAATATATTCAAAAGATATCTGAACCCGAACATTATCAATGGACTTTCAACAAGCGAACAGATAATGGGAAAGGTTCAAAAAGTCTATCCGACTCACTTCGCCAACTATAGAATCAGGTATACAGAGAAAGTAGTTGAGGATATAACGAGTGAAGTAGAGCAAGAGGAAAAGATAATCAAAGTTCATAAAAGAGCCCACCGAAATAGTGAAGAAAAACGTCTCCAGATTCTAGAGAATTTTTATTTCCCTAAAATGGCCGCGAAAGTTAAAAACATTGTGAACCGGTAAACCACGTGCAAAGAGAGTAAATACGACCGGCATCCACCAAATGTTCTTCTAAATCCGACTCCTATCCCACAATATTCGGGTCACATTCTCCATATAGACCTTTTTCTAACAGAGAAAAAGCATGTGCTGACTGCTGTTGATAAATTTTCCAAATATGCGGTAGCCAAAATAATCCCCTCAAAATCGGTTGAAGACATGAAACAACCACTGCGAGATATCCTATTTCTGTTTTGTATCCCTGAAAGTGTCGTAATATACAATGAAGGAGCATTAAGATCTATCTCTCTCACCTCAATGATGGAAGACGAACTCCAAATCAAGACATACAAAGCACCCGTGTATAAAAGCGAGGTTAACGGCCAAGTAGAGCGCTTCCACTCGACCCTTGCAGAGATTATGAGGTGCCTCAAGAAAGAGCAATCAGACTAGTACTTTAAGGAGCTCCTCGAGAGGGCCGTTTTGGAGTATAACAATACCATTCACTCTACAGCTGGAAGAAAACCTTCCGAGCTTTCCTTAGGAAGAACAACAAATAACAACCCAGTTGATCTAAAAGCATTACGACCCGTGAATGTTGAAAAGCTCAAATCAAAGCAAGAGAAGGATATGAAGCAGCACAATAAATTTAGGAAACCACCTAAAGACTTTAACCCTGGAGACACATAGACAATGAAACAAAGTAAACGAAGGGATTCTAAACTCTCCTCCTGCTACAAGCAGGGAATTGTTAAGGAAAACAAAAACATAACAATTATCACTGAGTCAGGCAAAACAATGCACAAGGACAAAATTAAAACCTAGTTTTTGTTTCAGGTTCGTTGCTGGTGTCGCTTCTGCAAGGGTGCAAATTCTTGACTTCTCCAATTCGCAAATTATATCACTCCACTCAGGATATGCAAAAATTCATAACGGCAATTTTAAACTAATCCATATCATCGACATGGACCAATACAGACAGTTTTTGGCAAACATACAATCAACTCTGAATGTGTCCCATTTCGGATCTAACCCTAATTCCCGTTACCTAAGGTTCGAGATCGATCAAATCGAGAATCTCATGGAAAACCTGAAGCCTCGCAGGACTAAGAGATCTTTTAATTTCATAGGAAAAGCTTGGAAGTATTTAACAGGAAATCCAGACCATGAGGATTTCATCACTATCAAAACAAAGATAAACAGCTTGCTAGAAAACAACAACAAGCAAGTGATAATAAACCAGCTCTATAATGAAAGAATAAATAATATAACTAAAACTTCAAACCAAATTCTAGACCTACTTAAAAATAATACCGAGCTAAATGTTAATTACATTTTGGATGCTCAGCTCCGGCTAAAACTCATAAAAGAAGAATTGGTTAATATTAATTATGCACTTCATTGGGCCAAGGTTGGCATCATAAATTCAATCATCCTTTCAAAAACCGAAATTAAATTAGCAACAGAAACTTTAGACAAAGAACTATTACCATTCCAAACAATTGAAGAGGCTTTAGATTTTTCGGAAATTTAAATAATTACTGACGGTTCTTCTATTCTATATATCGTAAATATTCCACTTACGAAAAGTGAATCTTATCAAAAATTATTAATTAAACCTGTAAAAAAATATAACTATGTAAATGATTTGAAATACAATGATGTTTTGATAAATGGTGAATAATTATATGCCATAAAAAATAAATGTAAGGAAATAAATAATTTTTCGATATGTAAGGCTACAAATCTACTAGATATAAGTAACAGTACATGCATTCCACGCCTCCTGCGAAGTACGACCGCACAATCCAACAAAGTCAACAACCAACATATACCAACTATGGACGAAATAGCACCAGGAATTCTTCTGCTGAACCGATTTAATGGAACCTTGAAGATTGAAGACAACATCCACAGCCTCAATGGTACTTACCTCATCAAGTACAGTAACACTACAATTAGCGTTAACAACAAGGTATTTAAATCTTACGAGACTTCCATCCTAAAAGCCCTGTCTGCCATCTTACAACCATCGGCAGAAAATGAGACAATACAAGAGCTGCTATCAATGGAGATACTCAAGGACATCCATATAAACAACAGCAAAAAAATCGAGCTGCTAAAAACAGAGGGTGAGGTCCAAAAAATAGTAACGATAACAACAACAACATTCACATTACTAATTATTGCAATATTACTCATCTGGAATATTAGTCCAGTCAAAATAGACATTCCAGTTTGCATTAATTCCCAACAAGCTGAATTTTTGTGTGGACCTTGGTACTGGCGTGTTGAAGAAAATGTCAAAAGTCCCCATCGATCCGAGTGCTGCGTCGCTTTTTATACGGGGTCAAAGGTCACCAAAAGTGACCTTTCCCAAATATCTCAGTAACGGTTACGTCTTCAGAAAAACAATGTAGGATGAGTTTGTAGCTTAGCAAATTTCCAACAAAAAAGATTATATAGCTTTTTCCTGTAACTATAACCGTTTTTGAGATATATTGATCTAAACATTTGTTACTAACAGCACCCTCATTCTCAAAGGCATGTTGATATTATCCGATTTCGATTACGACTTGGCATATTTGTGAGTTTGTTTTTCTATATTTAAGAGGCGCATAGAAAAAACATGCAAACAAACTTATCTACCAGACTCCAGGGTAGGTGGAAAAGTGTGCTCCGAAAAGTTCCCCCCTCCCCCTTTGCCATAAAACGGTATCCTGAGCATCCATCCCAAATCTTCAGAAATGAGCTCGTTGCCTACTCTTTGCCCACTGTTAAACAAGGTAGGATCACTTTTTATCCTATTAATTGCCTATTCTTGACACCGCACGACCAGCCCTACATCCACACCCTTCCCACACCCTACCCACCCCTGCAAACGAACCACCCCGAAATACCCGGTTTTTTTAGTTTATTTTTCCATACTGTCTTATCCCATGAACGATTAGGGCAAGCTCACGTAACTTCACGTGCAAATTGGTTTCAAGACGTGTCATATCCCTTTGGCTTTATGCAGCCATCACAGGATTGGCAAAAAAAACTGATTATTCGGGGATAATCTGAATCGGATTGAGCTCCTATAATGTCAGGAATGAGTGTTTACAGAATTATGCCATGATATTATCTTGCTTTTTCATGCTCCTAGGCCAATGATATGTTACAAAACCTATTTCCACCTGCAATTTGGTTGTTTTGTCCTGCTCTTTCGTGGAATATCCCATAAATGATGCCGCAATATAGTTTTTTTCGGAGAAGAGAGTAGCGAACAGATGTCCCTACAAGTTTTATGGCAAAGGGGGGCGGGGGGATGGTGGTAACTTTTCGGAGTACACTTTTCCACCTACCCTGCAGTCTGGTAGAGAAGTTTGTGTACATGTTTTTTTCATGCGCCTCTTAAATATAGAAAAACAAACTCACAAACATGCCAAGTCGTAATCAAAATCGGATAATATCAACATGCCTTTGAGAATGAGGGTGCTGTTAGTAACAAATGTTTAGATCAATATATCTCAAAAACGGTTATAGTTACAGGAAAAAGCTATATAATCTTTTTTGTTGGAAATTTGCTAAGCTACAAACTCATCATACATTGTTTTTCTGAAGACGTAACCGTTACTGAGATATTTGGGAAAGGTCACTTTTGGTGACCTTTGACTCCGTATAAAAAGCGACGCAGCACTCGGATCGATGGGGACTTTTGACATTTTCTTCAACACGCCAGTACCAAGGCCCACACAAAAATTCAGCTTGTTGGGAATTAATGCAAACTTGGATCATAATTTAGTCTATTTTGACTGGACTATATATACAACATGATAAATCCAAACCAAATTCAATCTCACAGCCATCCAATAGAAAACCCACAAGCCACGACCTCCAGGTTACAACCTTTGGAAGAACATTTGAAACATTTGGAAGAAAATTTAAAACATCTGGAAGAAAAACGATCACCTGAACCAAGTGGAAAAAAAATCAAATTCAACGGCCAATATGAGCCTCCAGACAGTCTTGTCAGCAAAATAGTGCACTTTCGTGGGATTGCATGTGAGCTTTAGCAAATAAGTAAATTTCTGTTGATGTTTCGAAAATGCAATTGTTAGATTTAAGAGTCAGTCTGTAATCAGCTCGCGAACAATAAAGATTGTTTTTTTTTAAGGAACCGCCTTCCTATTTAATTTAACTAGTACTATTTGATTGTACCTTGTGCGCATTTCTTTTTGGTGTTTTGAATAAACAAATTTATCGCTGTTTGATCTTTGTTGTTAAGCAATAAATGTAAGATAGCGTCGGATGTCGAGCCTCCCGATATTACGGACACACCGGGTTTTAACTCAGATGAGGCAGATAGTTTTAGATCAAGAAGTAAGGTTAGGGGTACAAAAGCTGCTAGAAAGCATGTGGCGGATTACGCAATGCCGTTTCCGATACCGTTAAAGAAATCTAGCAGTGTAATGGATAAAATAATTGATCAAGATGCTTTACAGAATGTTTCTAATAACACAAATAACTCCAATGCTCAAATGAACAACAAAAGTGAGTCAGACAGAATTAGGTGATAAGTTTAAGAATAGATATAGTGATGGTTCTAGAAATAAGTATACTCGGGTGGTACAAAAACTTGATGTTGAAGGAGTTAAGCAGATTTTTAAACCAATCCACTTTCTTCATGCAACAAAAAAATAAAATATTCGTAAAATATTGAATGCCGACAGAGGTGGCTTCAATACGATAAGAATATATTTTGAAAAGGCTGAAGAGGTTAAAAGACTTTTAGATAATAATATTTTGAATAGGTATGGATGTGTTGGTTTTATACCAAACAACCTAATTTACAGGAGATATTCGAGGGATATTCCTGAAAGTGACTTGGTTAAGGAGGGAGTACCGACCAATGCAAATGGACAAATCCTACAAAACTGTAAAATAATTTCGACCAAGAGAATTATGGTCAGAGATAAGAAAATCCCTCAACTATTACTCCCATCGGAAACTATTAAAGTCACCTTCCAAAGTGAAGTGGTCCCAGAAGTCATAAAGTTAAACTACGTTAAAATTCAGGTTAATCATTTTATTTTCAAGCCCAGACTGTGCAATAATTGTGGCAGATTTGGTCACACAACAAACTTTTGCAAATCAAAGGAAACAAGATGCCTTAGATGTGGGGGAGTGGAGTGTAAAGGAAATTGCACTCAATTTAAGTGTATATTATGCAACAATACAGACCACACATATGATAACAGGGATTGCCCAAAAAGAATCAAAGAATCGCTTGTCATGGAGATTGCTTCGATAAAAAATATCTCTCATTTTGAGGCAAGAAAACTAGTCCCTAATGAGTATGAAAATAGCTTTGCATTATTAGATGTTCAACACTAGTGAGGATTTTCCTAGCCTTTTGAACCAAAAAAGTGACTCAAATACTAGAAATGATAACAGGGAAGTGAACAAAGCGCTGACCAAAGCAAAATACTCTTCAGTTGTTAAGAAATCGTCGTTTAACCAAAAAAAACCCAAGCTTTTTAGACAGGGTAAATAAAATACCTAAAAATAAAGATAAAAATATTAAAGAAAATAATTCTATTTGTGTCAATCCAAATTATTTCAAAACTTCAGACTTTGATAAGTTTATGCATGCCATCTGCAATGAAGGCCTGTTAAACAACATTCCAAAAAACAACAAAGAGCTAATAGAGATTTATAGTAAAATTTTTGACAAGATTATAATAAATACCAATAATGATATAAATATTAATATAATTGAAACAGTTTCAGCAGAAGAGATCAAGACATGAAAATAAGTTTTCCGTGTAGATATCTTATTTCAGTTGTCGGGTTATAACTTTTACGTGTGTATAAACCAAGATGAAAGTTCTACAGCACAATATCCAAGGTTGACTCCAAAATAAACGTGCTTTAGAAAAACTTTTGCTGGATAATCACATTGACATAGCGTGTCTTGCAGAAACCTCCACAAATAATAATGTCAATAACAATAGAGTCATTCATAATTATCACACACCGGTGACAAGCAGAATAAACTCAAAGGGTGGAGGTGTTGCATTAATATTAAAAAAAAATCCTTTAAATTTACAGTATTAAACCTGTGTTCTAAAATTGAAGCAATAGCAGTTAAAATCATAAATATGTCCGCACCTCTGACGGTTTGTGCTATCTATTTTTCTCCTGGACTAGATAATGATTTTTTTCCAAACGGAAATGTGGAATCTACTAAGGGATCTCCCAAACAACACTAATCTTTTGTTATGCGGCGATTTTAATGCTAGATCAAGATTAAGGGGTGATTACAAAAACAATAAAAAAGGAAAGATCTTAAAGGAAATTGTTAGTCAAAATAAGGGAATGAGTACATACATACATAAGGGTAATCGGGGTTCGGGAGGTTTTTCAGTTGTAGACTTAACATTCACAAACTTTATTCCTAAAAAAATTAAGTAGGCAACACATATAAATGACATCGGCAACAGTGGCCACCTGCCAATTATTTTCTCTTTCAAGTTCAAAATGAGTCCAACCGCGATTCTCAAAATAAATTCAAAAAAATTAAAAACCAGAATTTCGGAATTCCTTTTTCCTCCAAATACTAATGGAATAATGTCCAACATGCAGACGATTCGTGAAAGCTGTGCAGTCAAAACCAACAGATCGAATTCTAACCTCAAGAGCTGGTGGAGCGCCCTACAAAAGGCCTGGAATCTTAAAAAGGATTAACCAGATGGTTTAAAATCAAGAGAACGCCACAAATATTCAATGAGCTATGCAAAGCTAAGCATCAATGGAACTAAGCGGTTAGAGATGACAAGAATAAAACCTGGAATGACATGCTTGTAAAAACAGCTATGAGAGGTAAAGAAAATGATTTTTGGAGATTTATTAATAATCTGAAAAACAAAAATAACCCTAATGTTTGCAAATCACAGTGGAATTCCCTTAACAATGTACAATATCTCACTTTTATTCAGAATAAAAGTCCTGCGTGCAAAACTCTTAATTCACCATCAACTCTGATTAAAAAAAAGATCAGCGCCTGATCTTGATAGAAATTTCTTATGATTATGTCCGATCAATGAATGAATCCAGTAAATCAAACTGTGTTAAAGCTCTAAATGATCTATTCAATCACAAAGTAAACCTCGAAAATTTTTTAAAAATAAAAATAGTACCCATAATCAAACCCAACAAAGATCATAAATTAATCAACAACTTCATAATTTTTATGAAGACAGTGATTAGCGAATCAATGTCTTCATAAAAATTATCAATAATATGGTTAAAAACAGATTGACGTCAAATCCCAACATAATGTATATATTACCAAAAAAAACTCATATGCATATATGCTAGGTAAATCAGTCAATAGTTGCCTAAATCACCTTGATGTAATCATACAGAATGCAAAAAGTAATAGGAATTCAATAATGATAGCGATACTGGACCTATGAAGGAATAGACATGGAGGTTCTCTACAATATTCTAGCCCCTATAATTGTGGATAATTTCTGCATCTGGATTGTCAACTTCTTACTCAGAAGGTCAATCTGGGGGGGGGGGGGGGGGGGGGGGTGAAGATTCAGTTTCAATAAAAAATGGACTACCTCAGGGGGACATTCTAAGCCCATTATTGTTCAACATCTATACTAAGTCTTTTCACAATTCAAACCTTCCTTCATCTAAAATCCTACAATATGCTGATGACTTCATGATAATAACTACGGACAATAACATTAACAATTGTTCGCAAAATCTCCAAAGCTCTTTGGATCTATTTCAAAATGAATGTTCCTTTTTAAAACTTAAAGTTAATCCTACGAAATGCAAATTAATGTACATAAACAATAAAATCACAAATTTACCCAACTTAATGTTCAGGTCAGTAGTTATTCCATGGTCGACGGACATCAAATATCTTGGCAAAAGAATTACAAACAATAATACCATTAAGGCAGACCTAGAGGAATCAATAGAAAAAATGGCAAAAAACAAAAAAACATCCTTACAATGTTAACAGGTCGAAAAAGTGGTATGACACCCCGAAAAATCCTACTAATCTACAGTTCTCTAATAAGACCTAAACTTGAAAATCACTTAAATCTAAATCTTAATGCACCAAATTACTTTTTCAATAAAATGGACTCTATTAAGGCCTCCATATTAAAAAAATGTTTAGGAGTGTCAAGTCAGACCCCGAACACTATAACTTTCTCACTGGCTAATGAATTACCATCGCACTTCAGCGTCCTAAGGGCAACCTCGAAAGAAATAGTTAAAGTACACTTTCACAATCATACTGTTTTCCAGCAAGGCTGTTACTCTTCCAGATCCAACTATGGCGTTATCCTAAACAGATTTTTCATTTTAGCGCACCAACTAGAATCCATCTCTGAGAAACAAGCACCCCCGAATGTTAGTATGTAAGCACAACTGAGTCTTTAGTTCACTCACAAAAAACCATCCAGATAGTTATTTTTTAGATAAATTTATAGAATTAAATACAACAGTCGAGTGGGAGGGATTCACTGTAATAGCAGCGGATGGGGCAAAATCTGAAATTGGAGCTGGATGTGCCTTGGTAACCGAAGATAATAACCGAACATATCACTACACCATTTCAAATGCAACTTCTATCATAAGTGCGGAATTTGCAGCCATATATAGTGCCATAAGTACGGGTATCAATTTAGGTCGGTATAAATTAGCAATAGTAACTGATAGCAATCTTGCATGTGCTGATCTCGATAACTCACACTCAAACAGTAAACTAGTTTTGCAGATTTGGTCATTGATAAATCAACATTCAAATTCCGTAATTAAAATCATATGGGTGCCTGGACATAAGAAACATTTCAATCATGAATAAGGTGGATAAAGCAGCCAAAGAAGCTATAACACAAGGTTCTCCCTTATCTGTCCCGCTCCCACAAGAGGATACCATGAATTCCATTCTAGATGATATTAAAATATTATGGCAAACCCAATATAATGAGAGAGCTCGAAGTCTTGAAAGATGCCCATGGTTAGTCACGGATCTAGCTTTTAGAAAAAATACCTGGTTCAAGAACATTAATTTGAACAGCAATAGCATCAAAATCATTAACAGACTCTTTACTAATAAAGCATATAATAGAGAAAGACTGTTCAAAATTAAAATACTCAATAGCCCTAACTGTGAGCTGTGTGGAGAAATAAAGTTTTCAAATGCCTGTTTTTTAGACACAGGAGGGAGAACCTAAGTTTTCACCATAGATATAGAAATTTATACCAGCTACTGACTGAGCACAAAATTGAGCTGGGTCATCTACTAGATAAGGGGAATATCAACATTTAGGTGTAAGACTATATAGTAAACAGCATATCAATTCATTAGTTGTTAGTTCGTTAAGGAAACATAGGTTAAGTCGTCTGAGCATTGGAGAATGTCTTTTGGTTATTAATCAGGGAACTTTTGAAAAACATAAGGAATTGCATAAGGTTTAACCAATATGTTTATGAAACTAAAAATAAAAATAATAATTATAAAGAAAAAAAATGTGTGAATCATATCTACTAAATAGCTAATAATACAGATCATGCGCACAGGGAAATCATGTAGTACTAAATCATGTAGTACACTGAATTATTAAACTCAATCAAAATTATCAGTCTTGTTCTTTTTTTTGAATAAGGTAGAATTATTTTCTATTTTGCATGAAAAATTTGATTTTCCAACTAAATTCTAGTATTAACACATGTACTATAAGACTTACAAATAACTTAAATCAATTTTACGTAGCAATATAACTATAATGAATTAAAAAACGTAGTATATACTAATAACAAAAGAATTAGTGTCACATATGGAGCCAATCGGTTCAACTGAAATATATTTGAAATTTGCCTCTGACAACACTTTGCCTCTGGCAATACTTTGTAAACCGCAGTCTTTGCTCATCGCCTCCGCAATCGCCCATTTTAGAATTGGCCATGAGGGACGAAAGACTGCGGTAAGTAACTGTTCATTACTGTACATTATCTTTGTAATGCTTTCCTTTATTTTATTAGAAATAAACCACACACTGAATTAAAACTGTGAGTTAAATTCGCTGTCCCTAATTGACATCTGAAATTCGACAACTATTTATTTCGCATCTTTGGGCGAAACTATTTATTTCGAAACTTTGTGCGAAACTGCCGACACGATATTCCTGCGTAATCAGCCGCCTTTCTGTTTCTCAAGCCACGAGAACAATGTCGCACCAAGATGATCTAGCCCCAGGACCACGTAGGAGCCCACGTCTGCTGCCAACAAATTCAGATGAAATTTCGTTGGAGACACAGCCATGTCGAAGCAACATTCTGCCCTCCACAACGGTTTCAACTTTTACCGTAGTCACCGAAACGCCAACCATTTTGCCAGCCTCCAATATGCCAGCCTTCGTTGCCGATATTATCCAGCCAGGGATCGTTAAATCGCATACTGCCGCCGATGTATTACCATCTTCGGGATACATCAATACTGCCGTCACGGATGCAACAGCAGGCATTCTGCAGTACGCCACGAGCCCCGCAGAATCCTCTGCATACTTTGAAATTGGTAAGTGTAAGACTCGCGACATGTGGCAGCCGTCATTATGGGACCTGATGCCGAAAGCCACGCCAAATCAAGCAAACGCCATGCGAAATTTCCCGAGTACTTCATTACCTCCGACCGAATGCCAGAAAGCTGCAGAGCTTCAAAGACAAATTGAGTGTCTGTAGATTCAACTGAACCAAGCGCAAAGCGCTTAACGAGCCGTCAAGGCACCGTCGACACAAATCCAGCTAAAAGAAGTGACAGCTGCCACGTACTGTGCATCAAATGTGTCACCCACCAGTAAACCAGCAGAATACAGCTCAATAACAAGCCAGTTACCTTTCACACGCAATGTTGACAACTGTCAATCACAAGTAAGAACATCGAGTGTTGCTCCTCGCGCGACCTGTGATCTTCCCGAATTTGAAGGGAATCCGGAAGATTGGCCCATGTTCATAGCCGTGTTCCAATATTCGACTAATGCATATCAGTACAGTGAATTTGAAAACTCTTTGCGCCTCCAAAAGGCCTTGAAAGGTAGGGCCCGCGAGACGGTAAAATCACTGCTTATTCATCCGAACAATGTAACCGATGCCATACGTTATCTCGAGTTTCGGTTCGGTCGCCCTGTGATACTAATCAAGCATCAGTTGGAAAGCATTCGTAAAATACCTGTTATTAGTGAAGGCGCGCTAAGCCAAATAGTATCGTTTGCGACGCGAAAGCAAAATTTGGCTGCATTTTTGCAAACAGCCGACGGGGAGCAGCACTTGACGAGCCCTACCCTACTAAAGGAACTTGTTTTGAAGTTACCGATAAGTAAGCGGCTGGAATGGGCACGATATGCTATAAACATTAAACCATACCGTACAGTGATGAACTTCAGTACCTGGTTGATGGAAGTGGCAGATTTGATATGCTCAGTCACCGACGCATCACGCCAAAGTGAAGATGACGTAAAGAGAAAAGTAGTACTGCGCGTGGATAATAGCAAGTTTCAACAGCAGCCAAAGTGTCCGTTATGTCAGAGTCAGCATCAAGTGGCTGGCTGCAAGTCATTTATTGCCTTGAGTGTTTCAGAGAGATGGAAAGCGGTAATGAAGCTCAGACTCTGCTTTTCATGTCTACGTGCTGGACATCAGACGAGAGATTGCCGAGTGCGCGAGAAATGTCAAGAAGAGACATGTCAAAAACAACACAACGTATTGCTACACGAATACCAATCCAAAAGAGAGGAAAAGGTGCTTAGCTGCGTGTCCGACGAAGAAAATAGCAGAAAACTATTATTTCGGGTCTTGCCAGTGGTAGTTTATGGCTTGAATAGTCGCGTTGAGACGTATGCAATGCTTGATGAAGGCTCGTCTGTCACGATGATTGATAGTTCATTAGTGCAACAATTGGGTGTTCGAGGCCGTACAAAGCGACTAAACCTTTGCTGGTACGAAGGAAAGACAGCGCAGGAAGATGCCAGCGTCATCGATGTTTATATAAGTGGAGTTGGTAAAAGGAAGAGACATTTTTTGCAGAATGTTTACGGTGTAGCGAATCTCAATTTACCAACGCAGTCCATACACAAGAAGGATATAGGTAGACGCTTACAAGAATTGCCTATTAAAACTTACGCCAACGCCGTTCCTAAGGTACTTATAGGTATGGATCACTGTTATCTAGGTCTGCCGGATGAAATAGTTCCCCTAAGAGACAATGGTCTATACGCAGCACACACACTTTTAGGTTGGACAGTTTTTGGAAAAACGAACGCTTCGACAGCTGACTCATACCCGTGCTTATTCATCAGAACAGATCATGAGAAATCGCTGCATGAAACAGTTGCAGATTACTTTCGAACCGAGAATTTTGGAACTAAACCCCTGCCGCTAGTGGAGTCGAAGGATGACATACGCGATAAAAACATTCTTCGAGAAACCACTAAGAAAGTTAACGACAGATTTGAGACCCGACTTTTATGTACTTTTACTACGGCGAGACGATATAGTTCTACCTGATAGTTTTGATATGGCACTCAACAGGCTTGAAGGTGTTGAACGGCGAATTAAACGTGACGAAAAGCTGAGATGTGCGTATCAATCCAATATGCGCGCAAACTAACCCTGATAGAAGTCACTGATATTGGGCCAAGAACCTGGTATCTTCCACATTTTGCTGTGTTTAACCCTAACAAGCCAGGGAAATTTCGTCTGGTTTTTGACGCAGTCGCAGCTGTTTCTGGAGAATCATTGAACTCAAAATTGCTGAAGGGTCCACAGCAGTATCCATTATTACCATCCATCCTATTTAATTTTCGCATTGGAGCCATTGCCGTATGTGCGGACATAAAAGAAATGTTCCACCAAATTCTAATCGCACCTGAGGATAGATCGTCACAAAGATTTCTGTGCAGAAATCTTGACGACACCTGACCGCCTGATGCTTACGAAATGCGTGTAATGACATTCGGTGCAGCATGTTCGCCGTGTGCTGCTAATTACGTCAAGATTACGAACGCATTAGAGCACATTGATAAGCATCCTCGCCTGGGTCAGCGCACCTTTTATTGCTATCAAGTTTTGAGTGCTATTTTGTATTTGCTAGAAGTGCTATTTTTCAACGCACCGGTGTATCAGTCAGTCGTTGGGTTAAACGTACCGATTTAACGCGTTCTCCTAGCAGATTTTTGATCCGTTCTACCAGAGGGGAGAGCTCATTCATAAGGATGCACATTGATAAGCATCCTCGCGCCGTTAAATCCATAGTCGAATATCACTACGTCGATGATTTCGTCGATAGTTTTGAAACTCCGTCCGAAGCGATCGGAATTTCCAAGTAGGTACGTGAAATTCATAAATTAGCCGGTTTTGAGCTTCGGAACTTTATATCTAATTCCTCGAAAGTGATCGCTACTCTTGAGACTATGCCCGAGAGGTTAAATGGTTCTTTCGTTAGTATGTGTAAAGATGGTACGCCGGCTGAAAAGGTATTTGGTATGTACTGGGAGCCAACAAGTGATACTTTCCAGTTCCAATTGAAATTCCATCGAATTAAACAAGACATAATATCTGGATTTCGGTGCCCAACTAAACGATGATGTAGATGTAGCGGAAAGTTTGGAGATATTCAAGGCTCCACGGGAGCGTCTCCTTAACAGGGATTTGGGAAACGGATATTCCCCACTGTTCAAATTTATTAGAAGAAGTACCGCAAGGGCTACCGGAGGTCATAATAACACGATAATTAACATCTCACCCACGAGGCAGGAAAGAAGGATTAACGAAACAGTTAATGAGGCTGCTAATGAGGATTTAATTAGCGCCCCACCTACCGACGATGGGGGAAATACCCAGACGGAAAGAAAACGCTTAAGGAGACTTAAAAGTTTATCTACAAATAGGACGATTAGGGACTATTTTCCTCAGTCGAAGAAACATCGCTGAAAAAGGCTATAAGTGATAGCCGAAATACTAGTATACGGATTTTTGAAAAATAAATTGGTAGAAATAAAGGAAACGAGTTCGACTTTTCATTTTATTGTATAAATTCTACCTAAACGCTCGCCAAACAATTTTTGTTTGATTATATTTGTTCAACTATTAAGTGTTATTATGTCTATTTAAGACCCGTTAGGGTTTTTGTGTTATTACATGATCACAGCAAAGTTGATGATGCGGGAAATTTGGAGATATGATAAACGCTGGGATGAATCGTTACCACGCAAGATCCAAGCGATATGGCAAAATTGGGTGGGGAATTTAAATAAAGTTACTCATATTCGAATTCCGCGACGATATTTCACATCTGATCTTCCACGTTCACTTGAATTACACACGTTTGTTGATGCCAGCAGTGACGCCTTTGCTGCCGTGACGTATTGGAGGTCAACGTTCGCCGAAAATAATGTTTCAGTGGTGTTTGTTTGCGCTAAAACACGTTGTGCTCCTCTTAAGCCTATGACAGTGCCACGACTGGAGCTACAAGCTGCTGTATTGGGAACACGATTGATGTGCACCGTTTTTGGAAGAGCACAAACTGAATATTAGTAGGTGTGTTTTATGGAGTGACTCGACCACGGTGATAAGTTGGATCAATTCTGATAGCCGGCGATATAAACCCTCCGCAGCACATCGAATAACAGAAATATTAGAATCTACCAATCCCACAAACTGGAGATGATTGCCAACAAATTTGAATGTCGCTGATGACGCGACTCGGACACGCGTCCACGAGGAGTTTGATTGCCACTCTCAATGGTTCTGTGGGCAAACGCACACGCTGCCAGTGACGATTATCAGGAAGGAGAAGAGCTTCGACCTAAGTTTGCTCTGTTGATATCACCAATTCCGTTTTTTGATTGGTGTAGATTCTCGTCCTACATGAGATTGAAACGGGCCGTAGCCTGGGTACTACGGTTCTATCACCATTGTCAAAAACAGTATCATCATAAATCAGTGACTGGACTAGCCGCGCACGAGCTTGAAAGAGCAGATATTGTCATTTTCCGCCAAGCCCAGCGAGAATCATTCGCTGATGAGATAAGCTTGATAAGAAAAGGGCTTAGTTTGCGAAAGGGAAGCGACCTGAGTAGCCTTTTACCGTACATTGACAATGACGACGTTTTGCGAGTCTACGGACGGATTGATATGGCAAGTTGGCTGCCTTACGATACTAAGCGGCCTGTTATTATGGCAGCTAGCCATCCGCTCACGATATTAATTATAAGGCACGTACATCACAGGATGAAACATAAAAACTTTGAGGCTACAATTTGCGAAATTCGAAGGCGATTTTGGATTCCGAGATTGCGACGCTTACTTAGAAGCTTGACGTCACGATATAGCGTATGCAAATTCTACCGTGCAATGCCTACAATTCATTTAATGGATTCGTTGCCAGAAGACCGATTGACTCCGCACGTAAGACCCTTTTCCTTCGTTGGTTTGGACTATTTTGGCCCTGTCATGGTAACTGTTGGTCGCCACCACGAAAACAGATGGGTAGCTCTGTTCACTTGTCTTACAATACGAGCGGTGCATTTGGAGATTGCGCACGACCTATCTACAGACGCGTGCCTTCTAGCCATTCGAAATTTTATAAATCGTCGTGGTGTTCCAACAAAGCTGCGGAGTGACAACGGAAAAAACTTTGTTGGTGCAGACAGGGAGTCAAAGAAATTTTCCGAAGTTTTTGACGTCGAACGAGTCCAGGGAGAGTTATCGGTGAAAGGAACTGAATGGGAATTCAACTCTCCACACAACCCATCCGAAGGTGGAGCTTGGGAACGAATGATGCAATGTATAAAGAGAGTTTTACGTCATACTCTTCACGAAATTGCGCCATGTGAGCATACATTTTACAGTTTTTTACTTGAAGCTGAGAATATTGTGAATTCTCGGCCCTTAACTCAACTTCCACTGAGTAGCGAAGAGGAAGAGCCACTTACACCGAATCACTTCTTGCTTGGATCGGCCAACACAGCAGGAACATCAGTTGAAATCGACAACAAAAATCCACTTGCCCTCAGAAAACAGTGGCAAATCTCACGTCAGTTGCGAGATCATTTCTGGAAAAGATGGATCGTAGAGTACCTTCCTACCCTAACTAGACGAACTAAATGGTGTCAGCGCACCGAACCAATTAAAGTTGGTGACTTGGTGCTTGTTTGTGATCCAACCGTGCCTCGAAAACAGTGGAAGCGTGGTCGGGTCCAGAGAGTGTATGAAGGCAGTGATGGTGTAATACGGAGAGGGGATGTACGAACAAGTAACGAATCCATTAACCGCCCGGTTTCTAAGTTAGCTGTCCTTGATTTGGAGAAGTGAATCGGGGCTGATTCACGGTGGAGAGAGATGTCACATATGGAGCCAATCGGTTCAACTGAAATATATTTGAAATTTGCCTCTGACAACACTTTGCTTCTGGCAATACTTTGTAAACCGCAAGGCCAACCCCGATTCCTCGAAAGAGTGAATCTTTCATGGAAAAAAAATATGTCCGGTAAAAATGATTCAGTTGCATCACTTATGCAATGATATTCAAAGTATTTTTGTAATAAAATGTGTCTGCCACTTTTTCCATCTTTGTGCTGCTTACGCATGTAAAAAGCTGCCAGGATATGTGAAGAGTTTATCACGGTCCTTATTAAACCACGTTTAAAACCCTTCGGTTCCCTATCGCAAGCAAGGGGTTAGCCTCGGGGGCCGTCACTCATCGGAGATGGGGTGGGTAGGCGACACTCGCTTCCACCTCGAAGCTAATATCATACCCGTCACCGGAAGCGAGAAGGAAAGGACGGGCTAGCTCACAACTCTTTCACTACGACTTTTTAGCGCTTTCACAAATTACTTCAACACACTATGGAATACCAGATATTTAGACAGCGCGGTTATGAAAATTCACACTATCATTTATTCGTAAGTTTATCCTAACAATTATTAATTTTTAGACCTGGCTACTCCCTATCGAATGCTCTTAGCATACTTGTTACAAAGTCGGAAGAACTTACTTGACTAAGTCGACTGTTTCTCGGTGGGGCCCTTCCTCGAAAAGATTCTCGTATGCTCGGCCGACGTGTATCCGTTGATCGTCGTCGAAATTCCACGTAGGTTTTGGTCGAAAAATCGTTCTGCTTTCTTAATCGAGTCTGCACGGCCAATTTGAGTTTCGTTCTTTCAACAACAAAAATCCACCAACTATCTCCAATGTTGTCTCCGTCCACCAGATTGCCAGATTCCTCAAGCCAATTTTCGGAGGCATGTTTCCACGGAGAAAAGAAGAAAGAGATCGTAAGTTAGAGCTCCAGCCACCACCAACCGTTCGCTTACCAAGCCAGCTTCAAAAAGACCGTCTGGTCGCTGCGCCACCTCGCTTCAGGCCTCCTCTCATTACGGCCAGCGGGACTCCGCCAAGCGACCCATTGCTTGTACTTGGCTGCGCATCGCTCGGCCGATGCACTTTGCACTTTGCGAAATCGCACTGTCAGACAGTTTCGTTGTTTACATTGATACCCTCCGTTTGAAATGCACAAATACACATAGAAGTTCAGATTACAGCCCCAAATCATGGTGGGATGAGGAGCTGAGGGAAAAGTGGAATTTAAAAAAAAGGCCTAACAAGATATTTTTAAGTGGTAAAATCTCCGTGGAAGCTGAACTTGTTGAAAAAAGCAAGGGAAGACTGGAAAAAAGCAGTAAGCGACGCTAAAAAAGCTACTTGGGATAAACTCTTATCCAAGGTTGCTGCCAAAGGAAATGAGGTGGAATTCTGGAAACTTGTGGGTAGGGTTAGTAATAGTTCTGTGGGCGGAAAAATTTCCTCTTAGAATCCATGTAATAAGATCAGTTTTCTCAATTTAATAAAAAACAAAAGTGTTGCTAACAACTGGGATACGAGTAGGATCCAAGCACCAAATAGTCCATTAAGTTTTACTATAGAAGAATATGACAGAGTTTTAAAATCCCCTAAGAAAAAAACTGTCCCTGGTCTTGATAAAATCACATACGAAGAACTAAAAATAATGAATCAGGTGAGCAGAATTAACTGTGTAAAAGCCCTAAATGAGTTGGTTGCTCGAAATTCAAACTATGAGGAAATGTTTATAAGAAAAATTGTGCCCATTCTTAAACCTAATAAGGATCCTCAGTTGATTAGCAGTTATAGACCAATTTATTTGATCAATGTTTTTGTCAAAGTAATTAATAATATGGTTAAGTACAGACTCACTGGTCCTCTTAGAGTTATAGATGGATTCCCTCAAAACTCTTATGCCTATTCCACTGGAAAATCAGTGAACACTTGCTTGAATCATCTGGATACTATAATTACAAAAGCAAAAAACGAGAAAAGAACAGTGATGCTAGCAATTTTGGATCTGGAGAATGCATATGAGGGTATTGATGTGAAAAAACTGTATGACATAATGTCAACTATAATTCCCAATAATATATGTTTTTGGATAACGAAATTTATTACAAAAAAATCTATTTGGCTGGGTGAAGACAATTTAAGGATAAACAATGGACTTCCCCAAGGGGATGTCCTTAGTCCGCTGCTCTTTAATCTGTTTAATAGCTCTTTTCACAGTCTACAGCTCCCACACTCTGAATTACTCCAATATGCGGATGATTTTTTAATAGTCACAACTCACAGTGAAATGGTGTCATGTAATCAGAGTTTTCAAGTTGCCATCAACCTATTTGCCAGTAAATGTTCTCATCTAAAGCTTAATGTAAATCCCCAAAAATGTAAGATTTTGTGCATTAGTAAGAAGAGGTCAGGCCCAAGTGCGGTTACTCTCAATGGAGTGTTAGTTCCCTGGTCGGAACCGGTTAAATATTTGGGAAAATTCATCAACAAAAACTGTACGATGTAAATTGACTTAAATGACTCACTGGAAAAAGTCAAAAAAACAATCTTTTAAAAATTCTCACAGGAAGAAAAAGTGGTCTTAATCCACACATTAGTCTAACGATCTACAAATCCTTTTTCAGATCTAAACTAGAGAGCCATATTACTGTTAACTTAAACTCCCCTAAGTATTATTTCAACAAAATCGACTCCGTAAAAGCTGCGATACTGAAGAGATGTCTGGGTATCTCTGCTCAGGCCCCCTCTATTGTGGCCTTCTCTATAGCAAATGAATTGCCTACGTACTTTAGAGCGCTGTGGGGAACAGTGAAGGAATTGATGAAGGTCAAATCTTATAACCCAACAATCTTTCAGCTGTCTAGAGGTTCACCATCCTCAAATTATGGAATTGTGTATCATAAATTCAGACATCTATTAGAGCAATATGGCCTCTCTTCTATTGGACTTGCTTCTGCAAATATTACGGTGATTAATGAACATATGGGTGTGTTTCAGTCTTTAACAAAGCGTCACCCTGATAGCTTTCTTATTAATAGTTTTAACTCACTAGTGGTAAGGGAGAAGGAGCTGGGATCTAAAATCTGGGTGATGGATGGTGCCAAGTCAGAGATGGGAGCAGGTTGTGCTGTAATCTCAGAGTTTGATCTAAACAAGTTTAAGTTCTCACTACCTGCTACCATGCATGTTATTAACACAGAATTAGCGGCCATTTATGGTGCAATACAAAAGGGAGCTAACAAGGGATGGGACAGGCTCTCTGTGCTCTCAGACAGAACATGTGCCTGTGACCAACTGGATAAATCCTCATCACCTAATTCGGTGGTCAAAATGATCTGGATCAGAAACCCAATATGATCAGAAGAATAATTTGGGTACCGGGACATAGAGGAATCAGTCTGATGAGCATAGCTGTGTTACGCCAGCGATACTTTATAGACTAAAAAGAGAACAAAAAAATACGAATAAAAATAAAATAATAATAAATGTAGAATTATTAAATATAGGAGTACATGGTGAGATAGGTAGATATAGACATAGTTTTAGATATAGCCGAGTGAAATTGCCCACGATGAAGGAAGTTGCTCCTCGCCAGACCAGGCCATTGCCGGCGATGCATATCAGACGGACGCCGATGACTTGGTCCAGAAATGAGACAACTCGTTAACTGGATCAAGAAGCGAATGCAGATACTTGCTCCGCCGTGACTAATCATTTAACACAGCACAGACCATGAACGAACTGAGTATCTGGAGATGGCACCAACACCACACACGTCGCGAAGTGGCAGGCAAACGTCATTGCAGAGAAGAATCTATTTGAATTCACCATACACCAAATAGATTGCGCAACAAACTCAATAAAATACCGCCGCACTTGGACACGTTTGTTGTCATGTTCACGAAATGTCAAAACGAACGATGATCGGCGACAGGAACGCCGCCAAGCGGTTGAAAGCGTCATTAATTCCAGTCGACTGGAAGGATCCGGAAGGCTGCGCTCGGGCCGCCGAGCGAAGTAAGTGGTGAAGAAAGCTTTTCGTTTGGTGCACCAAAGGGCAAGAGTGCATTGCACCCAGTTATGGAATACATGGTACGAGCAGGAAAACTGTTTCACATGAATCCCGCTGAAGCGGTAGTTTGTTTGTCCACCGAGGCTAGGTGGAAGGTGGACAGCCATGAGATCTTTCTTTTTGGGTCCGGACGAGATAAGAGTCAGCCGCATTGCGATCAGCCGATGTTTTTGTTAAACTGATACGTTACTTTCTTTTTGGACATTTTTGGATTACAGCGAGCGGAGGCCAACGATCTATCAGATAGGTGCACCAAATGAATTGGCGAACAACTCGAGCACATCCACCTTGGACGAGATCCTTGTGAGATCTTTTTTAACGTACCATTGGGGAAAAACCGGCGAAAGAATAGAATAGCCACAGTGGGCGAAGAGAAACGGCCAGGCCAGCTGACAGATAGCGAGTGTCTCGAAAATACTGTTAATCGGGGAAGTACCGTCGATCAAGGCGGCGACGAATTGGAAAGAGCAGGAGACCAATTGTCGAAGAGACACCGTAAGGCGGTTGACGAGTTCGACGACGGAAAGCGGTCACAGGTACGTGCAAGGCACCCAGAATCGATTATAGGTAGCATTTAGGCTAGGAAGAATTCTGATTAATGACATTAGTGAATGTAGAAAATTGAGGAGTTGTAGTGATTGATATAGTAGTGAATTAACGTCAAAGCAAAAAGAAAAACGCGGCGCCATGTTAGTGAAGTCGAGCATAGAGCATTAGTGATCGAATAAAGCACGTTATGACGATTGATGTAACGCTGGCGTTTTGAATCATTCTTCTTTTGCCCCGGTTTAGAGTACCTTTCTTTCGGTATTATATCAGAAATTTTTTCGTTTCTGTTGAGAGATAACCGTCGCAGTCTTCTCGCTTCGGGGCGACGGCAGGAAGGCAGATCTTCGAATTCGAAGCGAGTGGCGGCCACTCACGGCCCTTCTCGTGAGCAAAAGCCGCACGAAGACTGCCACCCTTGTGTCCCAGTCGGGAATAAAGGAGTTTGAGACGCGTTGGTAAGGAGTACCGTAACAGCTGATGAAGAAGCAAAAAGGGTTATTGTGGATGGCACTCCTATCTCGATTCCGTTAGACAAGGAAGACTTGTTAGCATCCATCAGTAATGAAATCCTTAGGGAATGGCAGGAAGAATATAGAAGTAAAAGGATGCACTTGGAGAGATGTCCCTGGCTAAATGCAGGCCTCGCCTTTAGAAACGGTACATGGTTTAAAAATAGTGGTCTCAAAAGTAATAGTATCAAAATAATAAACAGACTGTTAACAAAGAAAGCTTACAACAACCTCAGACTCTTTAAAATAAAAGTGAAAAATGATCCTAAATGTGACTGGTGTAATGAGTTAGACACTATTGATCACAAGAACTTTAAGTGCCATCATCTAGCTAGTAAAAGAGTTGGCCTGGAACTATTCAGAAAGTATAAGGATTCGGAAAAACTTCTGATAGATCACAAACCACAATTTTTGAATGAGCTTGCTAAGTTTTTGGAGACATGCATGATTGATATTTGACTTTTTTATATAATAATTGACCTTGGAGGTTTATACTAGTAAGCTATATTGTAGTCTATAAGTTAAAGATTAAAGAGTTAAATTTTTCCAAGTTAATGGTGGCTGTCACGGTTGATCGACATTTTAGACCTAACGGCCAGCAATTGGCGCGTCAGAAGAGGACACACCAATGTAGCAGGTCAATGTTACCCGAGGTTAGAACTAAGAATTAGAGCCAGGTAATCACAATGTTGTAGGTTGTACGAGTTAGGAAAGGGAATATGGCGTAAAATATACATCGTAGTGATTCTGTTGTCTAGGATCTGCAGTTTGGACCCTGCCGTACCCTGCGATCCGTAAATATCCCGAGATGGGTAAGCACAGATTCGTGCATCAATTCAAGACGACTTGAAACAACGAGCCTATGGCAATCTGCCAGGTCCTTCCAGCCCATGGCGTGTCGTTCGTCGATATTGTTGGTGGAAAACCAAGGCCTGACGAATCGAAAATCGACTGAAACTCATTTCTGGCTGGCCTCAACTGCAATCATGTCACCCACCATGTCAGAGTCCGTGCCATAGCAGACATAACATCCCCAACCTTCCCCGCTACAGGCACTTGCATCTATGCACTTCTGCCTACACTTGAACTTGTCGTCCTGATGCGAACCGAATTCGCGGTAATGGCTTGGCGACGCGGTCGCGGACAGACGATGATTTTCCACAAAATTCACACAACAGAATAATTCCGACGCAAGTAGATACAGACAGATCCCATACGTTCACCGCCGCATCTGATCTGATTCACCGCCGCATCTGTTCCGATTCACCACCGCATCCGATCTTAAGGTATTCAGCACGATAAATCCAACGGAGGCTGGGTTCGTCCCTGACAAGGACACCAAAACGAGCCGCATGACTGGCACAGGCACTTCTAAGGCAGACATGGACTATAGCAAAGGGGTACCTATGCCAAACCATACCCAAAACAAACTCGAGCCGGCCACCATTTCAAAACTCTTGGTGTTTCCAGCGAAGTAGCGAGCCCGAAACAGTGTCGGAACAAAGCAGAATAGAAGATAACTTACCGGAGGCTGAAATCCTGCAGGCTACTGACCCAGTCTCGCACGACGGCGGTCTCAAAGAAATCTAAACACCAGGTTTAAAAACTCGCACAAATGATGAACCAAAAAAATAAACAGACATCTGACATTTGTCAGTATGACACGAGTCTGACAGGTCGAATGGTCAACCTGCGCAGAATCAGAAGTGCGGAATGACGGGATGTGGAACATCGCCAGATCGTCATATGGCATTGCCAGTCCTCAATTCTAACGAGAGAAAGTGCAATGACCTGGAACTGAGTGCAACGGCCGAAATGCATTTGAAGTGCATTGAGATATTCAATTCGCAAACGGATAATCTAGGATCCCGTCTAAGCGGGATCAGAAAGCGGAGCCGAGGTTTCCTGCGAGGCGATCATGACATGGATCGCTCTCTTATTTTTCTGGACGTGGCATATCTGGCGGACTCGAAGAGGAAAAGGATTGAAGATCGGAGTCGTTGGTTTATGGGTGTGAAAATTTGAGACGAGCTGGAGGCGACCGCTTGGGATATTGTTGGCGAAACCAAGCTGGCGAAATCGAACTGGCCGAGACAAAGGGATCCAGCGTTACCTTGGAATAAGAAATGTGTAAAACGAATTGACGCAGGGAATAGTTCAGCGAAACGGCAGAGATAGAAGAAGCGATTTGGCGAAGGGGTTTCGTGAATATTTGCGGAGGTAATGGTGCCGGTGCGAGTAGAGTGAAGAAGTAGTCCGAAAAAATTAGTCCTGAAGTGGATATTCGAGCACTGGAATTTCGAGCAACGCAAAAAATGATGTTCTGAGTAAGTAGGATAAGTTTTGAATTGTACATAGGGATAAATTAAGTACATAACGAGTGCAAACGAGTCAGATAGTTAAGTTTAAATCGCGGCGCCGTTTCATATTTTTGTGGTCGTAGCTAGATTAACGGATTATTCGAAGAAATAAAGATATTGTAGAAGATTGTGAACTCTGGTGTGTCCTTTCGAGCTATTTTTCATTAGTGCGCGAAGCCGTCGCAACACTTCTCGCTTCCGGGCGACGGACGAGAATTAGTTTCGGGATTGGAAGCGAGTGGCGCCCACCCACCCCATCTCCGGTGAGTTCAGGCTCCCGAAACTAACCCCTTTTGTCTTTTTGTGCTAAAAGGGGTGCGTAGACGCTCAAGAGATTCAAAACGGTAACATGGCCTTACTTAACATATCAAAGATTTAAATATAATATAAGTTAGAACAACCCGATATGAACTGTGCACAAAGATACAACTTCAGTATTATGAACTAAAAAAATAAAATATATATATATATATATATATATATATATATATATATATATATATATATATATATATATATATATATATATATATATGTATATTAAGAAAAAAATAGAAAGAAAAATATTTATTTTTAGTTGAGTATTCACATATAAATTAAAGTTTAAAATTTAAAGTTTAAGTACAATATCATTTAAGGATAACATATTGAAAAACAGGTGTTTAAGCAATCGTGCCTTTAATTAAAACCACAGCACACATATATTAATTATTAAAGCTTAGGATTAAATTTAATTATACAAATGGCAATATAATTCTCAGAAACTTAAATCAAAATAATAATTTTCTAAGTCATTCATATTATATTTAATGATATTATAAGTTTATTAAAGTAATACAGTAGTTCCAATCCTCGATAATAATTCCTATCCCAGTTATACATCCCCATCCCTGTCCCTGTAATATACACGCTGGTTGATCATCGACAAAGAAGCAGACTAGATATGACAGAGGGGTCTTTGTCACAATACGATATAATATGCAGATAGCCAAATTAACCAACTGTAAACGACCACAAGTTATTACTGAAATATTAAGTCGAACCCGATGGCCAATGCCGATAGGATAAGGCCAACCCCCCGGCTCATGAGAAATTGAACCATTTAGCGAAAAAAAAAATACATTGATTCAAGCGAACGAAGTTGGTCGGATTTAGATATTTTCTCAATGAAAAAGTTTTATACTACTTTTCGGGACTGCTGTCCGGGAAAATTCGAATGAATTCGTTGGCTCTGTTCTTGAATCGTAATTCTATAGCATCTTCCCCGACCTTGATCCGATATGTCAATGGTCTATCATTGCAGAGTCCAGAGTGGATTACTTTTGTGGAAATCGACGTGGGATTGCGTTGCGTACATACTTCAAGTATCCAAATAATGCCGGTGTCTACACGACCATTTCTATTCAAAGTTGGCGGGGCTATCATCGTCAGCATCATCAAAATCCAGAACGATCAAGCGAGGTATTATTTTCCAATTCAATTTCATACATGCGCCATAAGAGAAAGTGGAGTGGTTTTCAGGACGAGTGATTTAGATTCAGCCGTAACATTGTTCAGTGTTCAGTTCCGTGAAGGCTCGCGAGGAGTTAGTATTACTCCGTATGGACTAACTTCTTCCGCACGAAAGTTGTTTACTGCTGTTTACTTTACTGGCTTGTTCGCTCTCGGATCCCGGGGATTGTGTGCCGCGACATTTTAGTCGTGTAATCTTCGAGGCTTGATGGCGCGCGGCTATTTCAACTATTATTTTCTATTTATTCATTAATTTTCGCATGGTTCACTTTAACTACTAATATTTCAACTACTTATTTCCTATTTAATCATTAATTTTCCATACATATTACTAATATTCTTGCGAAGCCGTAACAAGTTTGGCGAGACACGTATATAATTATCTGAAAAGTTCTAAGCACCTTTCGAACTTCAAGTCATTGCAAAGATTCTTCGATAAGAAACCATTTTGGATTCTTCGATAAGAAACCATTTGGAATCCAGAGTACTTGATCAATTCGATGTTTTGATAGCATTTTTTCCATTCCCACCGCCTCTAGAATACACAAAATGCTATGTAGCCTTTTCACTTAGCTGTACTTAATGTTTTTGGAATATGTTCTTATAAATAAATTATTCCAATCTGAGAAACCTCAACTACATAAACTTTATTAGTCTGTAAAGTCAATTGTCATTACTTTTTTGGAGTGTTAAATAAAAAAAGAATGACATAGAAGTGACATGTATTCAATATTCAACACAGTAATGAAGAAACTAAATTTTTAGATTTAGAAAATATATACTTAGGAACTAGAGTTCAACAATTTAAATTGGGTATTGCATTAGACTCAGAAAGTTAAAGCAATTTCGAATAAATTTCAACATTGAAGGCTCTAAACAAATATTTCGTAGATTTGACTTTGACCGCATTCTTACAAAATCTTGATGTTATCGAGCCACAATGTATAATATAGAATAAGTTCAAGTTCACTGGTTAGCACCATGAAACATCTAGTTACAAACAGTGATTTACAGACAATAGATCGTTTAATAATATAGATCGTTTAAGGTATTGTTTTTAAGCTAATGTATTCTATAAATATAAAAATACTATTTAAGGCAAGTTTCTACCTTGTGCAGTCAAAATATCGAATTTTTTGTTTTTGCATTTTCGGATAGATACATACGGATCGATAAATTCATGTTGATAGATACGGTAGATATATGAATTATGAAAGTTATCCCTTAAAATAGAAAGCGGTGTCGAGCGCGCTGAGCCGCCACCGCCCGGCGCGTTGCACCGCATTTTTTGACTTGCTGGAAGTGATTGAAGGCAGACCGGTTAAGGAATGATCACATAATATTTTACAGTTAGGTATCAAAGGCATGTTTATGGCTGGTATCAGAATCATTAAAAAATATTAACAATCTTTCATTTTACATAACAATTTATAGCCAAAAAAAAATGGAAATAATCGTTTTTCTTTTTCAAAATTGCATTACTAATTTAATTTTTCATTTTTTTCACAATTCTGGTAGGGGCCATAGCGACGGCAGGACTTCCACCAGCAGCTAAAATCCGTTTGGCGCGTCGCCATTCTTAGCCTACTTCTTATTCAAATATTGGTTTCTGTGTGTGTGTGTGTGTGTGTGTGTGTGTGTGTGTATGGCTGTGTGCGTGTGTGTATGGGTGTGTGCGTGTGTGTATGGGTGTGTGCGTGTGTGTATGTGTGTGTGTGTGTGTAGAGTTTGTCCAATGTTTGCGTAGAGTTGTGGAATGTTTGTGAAAAGAAGTGTATCCATAATCGCTTGAAAATAGTTTCGAAGAAAATTATTTGAATTCAGAGAACAGAAAAATTTGGGACTCACGTAAAGCCAATTAAAATACGTGATACATTGCGTGCTTTTGTATTCAATATCTTAACGCATCCACACTCTTCTGCTAGTACTGAAGGAATACTTTCTCATTACAGTCTGTGTCAGGCAGTTGAAAAGTGTACAAGTGAAGTTTTGCTAGTGAAGTTTTTGAAACCTTTTGCAATTAAATACTATGAATTGTGACTCCTGTAGCAATAAATTGGGCCAAGCTGAAAAAATAGGCTGCACCACATGTCCATGCATTTACCATCACTTGTGTGTTGGAATCGCTGTGGAAAATTTCAAAAAACAATCGCAAGCTACCAAAGCTAGTTGGAAGTGTCCGCACTGTAAAATAGCGGGAACCAAACGAGGTGACAATGCGAATACGCCAACACGAAACATCCGAAACCAGACTGCAACCGACATACCGCAAGCGATTGAAACGAGTGTCCAGACAATAGAACTACAGCCTTAGTGATCAAACAATATCCAAATTAGCGGAAAAACTAAAAATGCAGCTAAACATTCATGAAGTCACCAAATCAATGCAGTTCATGTCTGACAAGTTCGATGAATGCAGCGGCAAAGTTGATCAGTTGTGGCAGCAGCTTCAAGCGCTTAAATGTGAGAATGATTCTCTTAAGCGGCAAGTCCAGACACTTGTTACACAAAACGAGACTCTTCAACACCAAATGAGGCGAAACAATGTTGTAATCAATGGCATGAAAGTTACGCTAAGAGAAAGTGTGAGCGCAATAGTTCGGAGTGTTTCCAAATGCATTGGGCAGGAGGCCTCCGAAAACGATATAAGCAATGCTTATCGAGTCAAAGGCTCTAAATCGGAGGCACCCGCGATAAGTGTTAGCTTTACAAAGACAACAGTCAGAGATAACTACGTCGAAGCTTTCAAATCGAAAGTACGTGAGCGGAACAGTGGCCCTGGCATAGCAGCAACAGATGTTTGTAGCCAGCTGAGAGATGGTCGCATATTTGTTGGAGACCATCTTATTCCATCAGCTGCTCAGTTCCTGAGAGAAGCGAAGCAAGTAGCAAAGCAAAAAAATTTTAAATATGTATGGGTAAAGCAAGTGCGAGTATACATTAGAAAAGAAGAGAATGCAAATGCAATTGCAATCAAAAATATAAGCGATATTAACTAATGAATATCGCTGCTACGCTTCTATTGAGGAAGGCTGAAAAATAATAGTAATTATAATGATTATCAATAATATATTAGCTAATATTAACAACATAGGGAATACTCTTCTTTAGTCTTAAGTAATGTAAAAGTCTGTAGTGAATTTTTCAACAGAAGTATTTTCGCAGATTTTAAAATAGCTCACATGAATATTAGAAGCATAGCAAAAACTTTTGATGAATTCTGTGTATATGTTCTTCAAATCCAAGTAAACTTTGATGTTATAATTTTAAGCGAGACATGGCTTTCTTACGAAAAAGAATCATTTCAAATCCCGGGATTTCATAAAATAACTAAACCATGCAAGTTTAATAAATGTGATGGGGTTGTTGCATACATCCGTAACACCATTGAATATCAAATCTTAGACATTGAAATAGAACATGCTAACGCTTTGAGCATCGTTTTAAAAATTGAAAAAGAGGAATTTTTAGTATGGGGTATATACCGTTCGCCAAACCAAACAAACGCTATTGAATTTGTTGATTCGTTAAATATGTTTTTAAATTCGAATAATATGTATCTTAATCATATATTGATTGGTGATCTAAATATTGATATTTTTGAGAATAATCTAAGTCAGGTTGGTCACAATTATCAACTTACCCTCCACGAGTATGGTTTTATAAACTATCTGTACGGATGCACACGACAAAGTGCTACGCGGCAGTCTTGTGTAGATCATATTTTTACCAAATGTCGCAAAGAATATGTTTTTAAATCAGCCATTTGTGAATCTTTCATAACAGACCATTTTATAACCTTAGCTAAAATCACATTAATAAATCGTCGCCAACAGCCTATTCATTGCTCGACCAGGGAAATAAAATTCTACAGATCTTAAAGCCAACTTTGAAATTGAACCTTGGAATGATGTGTATTCTGAGACAAATCCAGAGATATCCTTTACGATTTTCCACAATAAACTTTTGACTATTTTGCAGAACAGCACGAATGATCTTGTTAAAAACAGAAATAATTTTAAGAAACTGAAACCGTGGATGACAAATGGTCTACTTAAATCAATTAGAAATAGAGATAAACTTGCTCAAAAACTATCGAAACAACCCTACAACATAGCTTTAAGGGAAAAGTATATTCTGTATCGAAACAACTTAAAATCTCTGCTACGTGTAGTGTTAAATCCGACCACTATAGAATCTTATTTGAAAACAGTAGTAATAATATTAGAAGAATGTGGGATCTAATTAATGAGGTTACAAGTTCAAAACGAAATAGGAGTAGCTTTAATAGTTCTATTCGGACATCAAAGGGGGAACTTATCCCGTCTGAAAACAAATGCGAAATTGCAGAAGAATTTAACCAGCATTTTTCAACAGTAGGACATAAAATAACATCCCTTATTCATTCAGCTGACAATGAACCTATGCTACCGAGAACTCAAACCACTTTTTTCTTATATCCAGTTTCTGAAGAGGAAATAAATCGACTTATCCTCCAATGTAAACCAAATACTGCCCCTGGTATTGACGGAATTCAATCAAAACATCTGCGGGAAAATTCAGCATCAATATCTAAGCCGTTAACTCACATTATAAATCTTTGTTTCAGCACCGGCCACTTTCCAACTCAACTTAAACATTCGTTAATAGTGCCTATCTATAAAGGGGGTGAGTGCTCAAGTTTAACCAATTATCGACCTATATCTCTCTTATCATGCCTTTCTAAAGTATTCGAAAAAGCACTAAAAATTAGACTTACAAGTTATTTGGAAGAGTTAGGGCTTCTTTCAGATGCCCAATACGGCTTCAGGAAATCACGTTCAACAGAAGATGCAATCTATAATGTAACTAAAACATTGGTATCAAAACTAGATAAAAGGATGAGATGTGTAGGAATATTTCTTGCTTTCCAGAAAGCTTTCGACACTGTAGATCACCATTTGCTCCTACTAAAAATGAAAAGGAAGGGTATACGGGGAATTGCGTTGAATCTTTTTAGAAGCTTTCTGCAAGGCAGAACTCAGTCAGTTCACATAGATGAACATTTAAGCTCTAACCTCGGTGTTAGTATTGGGATTCCACAAGGCACAGTACTAGGTCCAATTTTGTTTTTGATATACATCAACGACCTATTGGAATTACATATAAAAAACTCTTCTGTTTTTGCATTCGCTGATGATACGGTAGCTCTTTTTTGGGGCAGTGATTGGAGCGAAGCAACTGAAGTAGCTAATGCGGGGATTAATAAAATATCACGGTGGTTAGATACAAATAAGGTCAGCATTAATATAAAAAAATCTGCATTAGTTCCGTTTTCCTTGAATTTATTAGGATTACCGAGGGAGGCTCCTCGAGTTTTTATGCACAAATCCTCATGCTCATCAGTTATGTGTAACTGCTCTCCACTCCCAGTAAACTCATCTGTAAAATATCTTGGCGTAGTGATAGACCAACATTTACGCTGGGAAAAACATATTACGTTTGTCTGTAGTCGATTAAGAAAAACTATTATAAATTTGTAGAACTAAGAACAATACTAAAAATAAACCAATTGAGGATGGTATTTCTTGTCTTAGTTCAATCTGTAGTAGAGTACGCAATTGTGAGTTGGGGGGGTCTAGCTGCCAGTACCTTACGACCTTTGCTACTATTGCATAAAAAAATAATAAAAATCTGCTTAAGAAAGCCAGTACGATACCCTACTCAATTTCTTTATTCTAATTTTAATATCCTTTCAATATCTAGCAGTTATAAATTTAAAATGCTGCTATATATACACAACCACCTTAGCGAATTCCCTCTTGAATTAAATACAGGCCACTCAACGCATTTACAAAACCGTAGAGCACTTCAAGAACCCAGATTCCTAACTGCAACTGCTGGAAATCATGAATCTTACGTAGCTCCACGAGTTTTCAATAGATTACCAGTCAACATATGTAGGATAATGAATTATCATATTTTTCGAAAAGCTGTGAAGAAGCACCTCCAGAAAAATGATATTACTTAATCGAATTTTGATTTGAAATAACTTCTGCAAATGGCAATCTTGTAAATATATTATTAATACTGCTGTATACAAAATGTTAAATCACTTATTACAATGAATTAATTAGCAAAACTTGTAAAAATATGTTTAAACATACAGGCTTTCTTTCCATAGCACGAGCTTTGCTCTTTACGGAAAGGCCAACTATATATATTTTTTTTGTCTTGTAATTTATGTTTGAAATGTAATTCTTGAATTTGGCAATAAACTTATTATTATTATTATTATTATTATTAAAAGTAAAACTAGAAATTCTCTTTGTAAGGAAACAATAAGAGGCTGCCTGCACATAAAAGCTCTGTTGAAAATAAACATTTCAAACTGTTTTGATTTTAAAATAATGCCTGATATAACGGAGAGAAACTTTCAATTTAGATAATTACTATTATTTGCCGCTTTAAATAGAATCAAACAAAAATTGTATGAACAAATCAAATCCTTCTGGTGAAAACTTTTCCTAATTTTCACAAACTTCCCTAATAATTTGATTTATATCCAATGGTACAACATGAATATTGATCAACGCATTCTGTTCGCACTATCTTTCGCATCGGTTCAAGTGACAATTTTATTCAAATATTATGCGCGAAAAATATGTTTTTTTACGTCACTTGCAACTCGAAGAAGAGAAAGTGAATGAACCCCCAACCGAACGCTTTACCAAGTTATATACGTGAATTATGATTTACCAGACTGTATCTAGCATACATGATTGTCTACGTGCATTGTTTATGAAGAGGGGAGTATATTTTAACATGGAAGATGATTGCCCAGGGCTTTGATATGACAGTCATAAAACTTTATTACCATCTGAGATTTGTGACTGTTCAATGTTTACGACGAGAAAGTTCATATCCGTTTGAATTTAGAGCTGAAACCATTTGCATTTGAGCACCGAAAGTTTATCTGAATTTTTTATTGACTATTTTGCAGAACAGCACGAATGATCTTGTTAAAAACAGAAATAATTTTAAGAAACTGAAACCGTGGATGACAAATGGTCTACTTAAATCAATTAGAAATAGAGATAAACTTGCTCAAAAACTATCGAAACAACCCTACAACATAGCTTTAAGGGAAAAGTATATTCTGTATCGAAACAACTTAAAATCTCTGCTACGTGTAGTGTTAAATCCGACCACTATAGAATCTTATTTGAAAACAGTAGTAATAATATTAGAAGAATGTGGGATCTAATTAATGAGGTTACAAGTTCAAAACGAAATAGGAGTAGCTTTAATAGTTCTATTCGGACATCAAAGGGGGAACTTATCCCGTCTGAAAACAAATGCGAAATTGCAGAAGAATTTAACCAGCATTTTTCAACAGTAGGACATAAAATAACATCCCTTATTCATTCAGCTGACAATGAACCTATGCTACCGAGAACTCAAACCACTTTTTTCTTATATCCAGTTTCTGAAGAGGAAATAAATCGACTTATCCTCCAATGTAAACCAAATACTGCCCCTGGTATTGACGGAATTCAATCAAAACATCTGCGGGAAAATTCAGCATCAATATCTAAGCCGTTAACTCACATTATAAATCTTTGTTTCAGCACCGGCCACTTTCCAACTCAACTTAAACATTCGTTAATAGTGCCTATCTATAAAGGGGGTGAGTGCTCAAGTTTAACCAATTATCGACCTATATCTCTCTTATCATGCCTTTCTAAAGTATTCGAAAAAGCACTAAAAATTAGACTTACAAGTTATTTGGAAGAGTTAGGGCTTCTTTCAGATGCCCAATACGGCTTCAGGAAATCACGTTCAACAGAAGATGCAATCTATAATGTAACTAAAACATTGGTATCAAAACTAGATAAAAGGATGAGATGTGTAGGAATATTTCTTGCTTTCCAGAAAGCTTTCGACACTGTAGATCACCATTTGCTCCTACTAAAAATGAAAAGGAAGGGTATACGGGGAATTGCGTTGAATCTTTTTAGAAGCTTTCTGCAAGGCAGAACTCAGTCAGTTCACATAGATGAACATTTAAGCTCTAACCTCGGTGTTAGTATTGGGATTCCACAAGGCACAGTACTAGGTCCAATTTTGTTTTTGATATACATCAACGACCTATTGGAATTACATATAAAAAACTCTTCTGTTTTTGCATTCGCTGATGATACGGTAGCTCTTTTTTGGGGCAGTGATTGGAGCGAAGCAACTGAAGTAGCTAATGCGGGGATTAATAAAATATCACGGTGGTTAGATACAAATAAGGTCAGCATTAATATAAAAAAATCTGCATTAGTTCCGTTTTCCTTGAATTTATTAGGATTACCGAGGGAGGCTCCTCGAGTTTTTATGCACAAATCCTCATGCTCATCAGTTATGTGTAACTGCTCTCCACTCCCAGTAAACTCATCTGTAAAATATCTTGGCGTAGTGATAGACCAACATTTACGCTGGGAAAAACATATTACGTTTGTCTGTAGTCGATTAAGAAAAACTATTATAAATTTGTAGAACTAAGAACAATACTAAAAATAAACCAATTGAGGATGGTATTTCTTGTCTTAGTTCAATCTGTAGTAGAGTACGCAATTGTGAGTTGGGGGGGTCTAGCTGCCAGTACCTTACGACCTTTGCTACTATTGCATAAAAAAATAATAAAAATCTGCTTAAGAAAGCCAGTACGATACCCTACTCAATTTCTTTATTCTAATTTTAATATCCTTTCAATATCTAGCAGTTATAAATTTAAAATGCTGCTATATATACACAACCACCTTAGCGAATTCCCTCTTGAATTAAATACAGGCCACTCAACGCATTTACAAAACCGTAGAGCACTTCAAGAACCCAGATTCCTAACTGCAACTGCTGGAAATCATGAATCTTACGTAGCTCCACGAGTTTTCAATAGATTACCAGTCAACATATGTAGGATAATGAATTATCATATTTTTCGAAAAGCTGTGAAGAAGCACCTCCAGAAAAATGATATTACTTAATCGAATTTTGATTTGAAATAACTTCTGCAAATGGCAATCTTGTAAATATATTATTAATACTGCTGTATACAAAATGTTAAATCACTTATTACAATGAATTAATTAGCAAAACTTGTAAAAATATGTTTAAACATACAGGCTTTCTTTCCATAGCACGAGCTTTGCTCTTTACGGAAAGGCCAACTATATATATTTTTTTTGTCTTGTAATTTATGTTTGAAATGTAATTCTTGAATTTGGCAATAAACTTATTATTATTATTATTATTATTATTAAAAGTAAAACTAGAAATTCTCTTTGTAAGGAAACAATAAGAGGCTGCCTGCACATAAAAGCTCTGTTGAAAATAAACATTTCAAACTGTTTTGATTTTAAAATAATGCCTGATATAACGGAGAGAAACTTTCAATTTAGATAATTACTATTATTTGCCGCTTTAAATAGAATCAAACAAAAATTGTATGAACAAATCAAATCCTTCTGGTGAAAACTTTTCCTAATTTTCACAAACTTCCCTAATAATTTGATTTATATCCAATGGTACAACATGAATATTGATCAACGCATTCTGTTCGCACTATCTTTCGCATCGGTTCAAGTGACAATTTTATTCAAATATTATGCGCGAAAAATATGTTTTTTTACGTCACTTGCAACTCGAAAAGAAGAGAAAGTGAATGAACCCCCAACCGAACGCTTTACCAAGTTATATACGTGAATTATGATTTACCAGACTGTATCTAGCATACATGATTGTCTACGTGCATTGTTTATGAAGAGGGGAGTATATTTTAACATGGAAGATGATTGCCCAGGGCTTTGATATGACAGTCATAAAACTTTATTACCATCTGAGATTTGTGACTGTTCAATGTTTACGACGAGAAAGTTCATATCCGTTTGAATTTAGAGCTGAAACCATTTGCATTTGAGCACCGAAAGTTTATCTGAATTTTATGTCGCTAGGAAGTGATGGTAGTCTTGTGCGAATCTGATCACTTGAGTTGAAATTTCGGAAGCTTACGGCAAGCTGGAAGAAGCTGGTAAGATATTTCGTTTTCTATGGGTTTGAATAAACATAAATAAGTTAGGGGTTCAGTATCTAAAGCAGCATTATAATTACGATCATTATTTTAGGCTGTCACTTTGAATCAGAATATAAATAAAGAAATACATTAACAAATCAAGTTTATGAGTTAGAACGAGTTAAAGGCCAATCTACTACAGTTCAAAATGTAGAAAATTAAAATTCTTAATCTTCTATCGTATGTTGATAGGATGACTAAAATTGACCAGGATGAAAATTATGAATTCTTAATTACAGGGGCGGGTTTGAACATTTCGCCGCCCTAGGCCTCAGAAATATTTGCCGCCCTTTTCGTTAGTAATATTATATGCAATAATATGCGATTTATTTTCGATTCCCTAGAATATTTCGCTGTTTGTCGTTGCGCCCGAGCTCACAAAAAAGGAATATCAGAATAAACCCGGCACCGGTTTGTTCGTGAAAATGTCCTATTGTTGCGCCCTTGCCGCACAAATAATTAAAATACACACACGGTAAAGAGCCCAAAAGTACCTAAAAAAAACCTCAAAGTATCAATTTGCAAGGTTCCACCTTGCAGCCTTGTTGCTATATGGAATACTTTCGACGAAAAGAAAAAAAAACATGCCAAACATACGAACAATTTATCAATTTATTAAATCATCAATCATTCATTTATAAATCATTTCAATTATACTCGTACATAATTCGTAAACGAAAAACAAAGTTTTTTGGGATATATCCTATATCGCCACACGTCTTGTCTTCTGGGTCGCGAACTATCAATTCATCACAATCGAGAGATCGTTATAACGCGGACTCGATGCTGAGAATAGCGAGAGCATCGAGCCGATCTTCCTTCAATTTAGAACGCAGATAATTTTTAACTCGAAGTAAACACGAGAAGCTCCGTTCTCCAGAGCAGGAGTGCAGACACAAATGCGTAATGCGATGTCGACGTTGGGGTACACAGTCTGAAGCTCATCTTGAATCGATTTCAATAGTGACAATGCAGTCATAGGTTATATATATATATATAATAATAATAAAAAATTCTCAAAGATTTACTTCTGATAAGCATTTCGTAAATTGAAGAGTTATTATTTAGGTTCTTTTTAAGATCTTTTTAGGTTCTTTTTATGTGTTTTTGTGGTTCTTTTAGGTATTTTCAGATACTTTCTCGGTACATTTTAGGTATTTTTGAGTTTCTTTGGCATTTCAACATTTACTAGGCGTATTTTTTTAGTCCCCCTATCTATAACAGAGCAATGCTATCCACTGCAGACGCATTGGAAACAACAACAACTCCCTTTATCCATAATAGGAGTTGTTGTTGTTTCTAATGCGTCTGCCCTAGTTAGCATTGTCCTGTTATGGATAGCGGGAGCAAAAAAACGCGCCTATTATAAGTCTAACTTTTCAATGTCAGAAAAAAATCATCAGATGTGAATTTTTGCGCGATTTGATTTTTTTAGAGAATTAGATCGGCTTGACGCGTTAGGCTGCGGTCACGTCTCGAGCTTGTAGGAGTGTAGGCTCGTTGCGATTGTTGAAGCTAGTAAGCATTTACGCTTTCTATGGTCAGATGTCACGCTTGTGAATGTGTAGCTAGTTCCATTTGTAACAGGTACTAGGCATTTACCCTTCGCCATTACGCTTCGTAATTTTTTTATGCATTACTTTCAACTATGGCTCCTTCGAGTGGAGCAATCTTTTGTGCGGAAAGTAGTTATATAAGAGGATCATCATACAGAAGTTTGGCCTTTAGCTACAGGAGCCCACATAATACAATTTCTGGTATTGTTCCAAATGTGTGCAATGCAATATGGGCTAAATTTGTACGTAGGCATTTGCCTCGTCCATGTGAATCAGACATTATCAGACATGCGGAAGAGTTTTATAAACGCTGGGAATTTGCAAATTGTGCGGACTGCGTTGATGGAAAACATATTCGAATTAAATGTCCACCACACTCTGGAAGCTTATATTTTATTACATGGGATATTATTCCATTGTATTGCAGGCGGTTGCAAATGCACATTATAAGTTCATAGCAATAGAAGTTGGAGCCTATGGGAGGCAAAGCGATGGTGGTATATTTTCATCGTCTGCACTTTGTCATATGCTAGAAAATAACGAATTTAGAATTCCTGCTCCCACATCTTTACCTGACACAGAATTCGATGCACCTTTTGTTTGAATGGGGGATGAAGCCTATCCACTTCGAAGCTACTTGCTGCGGCCTTTTGCCTATAACACCAATATCAGTGGAAGTGAAGTTGTATTCAATGAAAACCACACAAGAACAAGAAAGGTTATTGAATGTGCGTTTGGTACGACCGCTGCAAAGTGGCGCATTCTAACGAAAGAAATAGATACTAGTGTGAATACTACGAAACTGATTGCAAAGACGGTTTGCCTGCTACATAATATAATTATAGATAAAGAAGGTGTCGATCGATCTATGTTGTTGCAACAACAGCAAACAACATCGAATGTCCATTCCATTGCTGAAAGTGCTAAAAAAGCAACCGTAATACATTTAAAAACTACTTTCTTCTTGTCAATGGATCTTGATGTAAATTAAAAACTTCCTATTTGCATTTACAACTTACCTTCATTTTTCAATACATCCGCAATTTTTTTCCATCCTTTTTTTATTGCTAATCTATTTTTATAGTCCTTGTGCTTCACATCCCACAAAAATTTTCTTTTTTCTAATCATAATTGCGCGTGCCACTTATTCTCGCGATTGAGCTTGTAAATCAAATAAATTTGATCTACCAGCTCACACGCTTGAGCAAGCATATACGCCTAAACGCTTCAATCGTTGAACGTGACCGTTCTATTGACATCCCGTGTTTTTGATTTACAATCGTAAATGCGCGAACAAGCTTTCACTCTTACAAGCGCGAGACGTGACCGCAGCCTTAGGCTCATTCCACTCAGGTATATGTATTTGACAGAAAAAAATTTGCCGCCCAAAAAAAAAATAGAAAATTTGCCGCCCCCGAAATTTGCCGCCCTAGGCCCGGGCCTACCTGGCCTAGTGGTAAATCCGCCCCTGCTTAATTATCTATGCATTAAATTTACCAGTAAAATTGGTGGAAAAGTTATTATTTAGCACTATCATTGTCACACACTACTTTAATATTAAGCATTAATCACTACCCAATGCTTAAAAATAATTTGGACTATTACAAAGTTCTTTGCGATTTAGTACCATCATTAACATCTTTAATCATCAATCAAAATATAAATATCTTTAAATTAGATATCACTAAGGAAGCTGAATCTAAAATCTACTTTCCTACAGGCGTTTCAGCTTCTTCGGAAATAATAAGCTATTTTTATAACGGAAAATTTTATTCTGAAGAATCCGTTCGTTTTACCCAGTTTCAAAAAAGGTATAGACGAAGCTAGTGTCACTTTGGCATATTATTTTGCCTGAAACTTACACTAAATTTTGACTCTGTGAAGTTGGATGAGTCCAAATTAAAATATTGTTCCTGCCACAGGAATTGAAACTTTTTTGTAACTTTGTTTCTTGCCGAAGCTTTAGAAAATATTTGCCATCGTGTGGAAATGTGGTATGTTCTTATGCAAGCTTTTTTCGGAGCTTATGAGCTTTTTCGAAGAATGAACAACAAACAAAATCTTTCCGAATGGATTAAGAGAAGATATCTATCTTTTATTACAAACATACAATTTACCAAAATTACATATTGTCAATTAACTGGGGAAAGCACTTGACAAGTCTGGAAGTTTAAAACCAAATCTTAAAAAGTTATTATTATTTTACTAAAACTAGTAGGGGAGAGTCTCCCAAGGTGGACACCCTGGGATTTTTTTTTTGTATCAGGTGGTAACACTGTGTGCTTTATGTCGTTATTACAGTTTGCGAATACGCAGTTTTTAGTTATGTCATTAAGTGTCTAGTCATGGCTGTCTGTCCGCCGCGCCATACACTATTAAAAATTTGCTCTGGAAGTTTCGAAGACGCTTCGTAAAAGAGTGACAATAGTATCGAAAACAGTGATTCCGAAAAGGTAAATACCATTTTGACTCTGCTTTCGTACTAGACAAACATATTCCTTCAAACAGATTTGCATGATGCTGCAAATCTGTTTGGAATACGTTTGATGCTGTGAGTGGAATTTTTTTTTGTTATTGCCAATGAAATTGCGAAATGACCACAAGGTGGACACTTTTTTTACCACAAGGTGGACACTTGCTTTTTTGTATAACAATGTGTGCACAAACGATATCATTTATATTTATGGATGTTGAGAGTGAAATATAGTCACAGGTATGTGAGCAGTGTTCGTAGCTAGAGATGAAGCATATACACTGGAACAGGTATATGGAACAAGTATTTTTTTGGAACAGCCAGTACCTAGTACAAAATTCAAAAATATTGGGAACGAGTATTTTTGTGAACTATACAGGTAATCAGGAATTTACCCAATCGATTTTCTCCATTTGATTCATTCCAATCAAACAGTGAAAAATACCTAGTATACGCTATACCTAGTATACGTAAATTCTAGCATGACCTAACTCTCTCCCCTAGCAATGCCGCCCTTTGCGTCAGCAATTTTGCATCGTGCGAAGATGTTAACTTACAACAACAATTTTCAAACATATTTGTTGCTAAAACTACTGTCCAAATAATTTTCGACATCTATGTATTTCAATATCTTTTTCCATTCATATGTTGGTAATATTCGTTATTACTTAGGTTAGGTTAGGTTAGTGAAGAGGGCTGCCGGGAACGCGGCCAGCATTAGGCCACCAGTTTGGGCCCATTTGCCAACCTCATAGACAATCACACGCATTCACATTTACAGCCATGGCACTGTCGGGATTCGAACCCGCAGGCCCCGTAGCACGCCGCTTTTCGGCCTTACGCCTTAGCGAGCAGGGCTAGCGGGCCCCCTTTCGTTATTACTTAATAAAATACAAAATCTGAACCAACGCGAAAATCTTTGAGGAAGTCAAAACCACTAGCTAAGCAAGAATCTTCAGAAGAAGATAAAGATTTTTGTATAATTTGTTTGAAAAATATGCCTTCAACCCTTACGAAATTCAATTCGATTGCGTGCAACAAATGTAAACGAGAAATGCACTTGAAATGTGTCAAAATGCGGGGCTCTTGGTACACTTGTCCTCAGTGTAACTAATATGATTCAGACTAAACTCTTATTTTTTGTCTATTTTACGCTTGCTGTTCGTTTTTTTTATAATAAATTTCTTTTTCATAAGAATTCTATGTAATTTCAAATGAAGAACATTGAAAATTGAATAAAATGAACAAAATTTGAATTTTTAGATTTCTTTTTCCAACTTTTGCAGTGAATTTCTCAAAGGTGTCCACCTTGGGGGACCTTTTTTGAAAGTCGAAATTTTGGCGTATTTTTAAAACGAACTAAAATTTTAGTTACATTGATGATATCGAAATTGTATTTCATGGATAGTTAGCTCATGAGATAAGGTTTCAGGAAATGTGTCATTGTACAAGACATGCAATATTGTTTAGAATCTACGATTGTTAAAAAATTTGTGTCCACCTAGGGGGACTCTCCCCTAGCATTTATGAAGATGGAATCTTGAAATAGCATATAGAAAAGTTATTAAGTTATTCTAATATTATAGTATAGCAAATTATTATCCACGGGATCTTTTATTATTGTACTGAGAAATTGTCGCGGACAAATTCTTCACTTTATTGAAGAAAACAAAGAAGTCATAGCAACCCTTCTTATAAATGATGGAATGGACCAAGATGATTTACCTTTTTTGACCCTTATTTATCCTGGTCGATCCTTCTTTACCGCCTCTAAGTCTAGCGGTGGCGAGGGGTGAAATATCGATAGAGGGAAGCCGAATAATTGGACACCATTTTATATATAATAATGATCTTTTGCATGCTGATGTAAATCATACTTATTAATTTCTATTTGATTCTCGTCTTACGGACAGTATAAAAAACGTAAGTGAAAAAATTATAAGCACATGTATATGAACAAATAAGAGAACAGTTTTTATAGGGTCACCTTCAATATACATGAAACTTGTAACGCCAGCGAATAGGCACTGTTTGTAATAATATTGTTAGCCAGCAGATGTCACTGCTAATTCTAGGCATTATTGTCAACGCACCCATTAATGAATTTTATCAACCTAGAGTGAGTATAGTAGTTGAGCATCAACAACCAGTGTAAAAACGTCAAAAACATAATCAATAAAGAGCTCATTAATATTCGTCAATTAAAGTAAAGTCTTTCATTGATAATAATTGAACAATTATTACATGGTGTCAACAAGTGGGATCAGAGAACAATTATGGAATTTTAGGAAAACAAATCGTGCTCGGTACCGAAGAAAGGAATTCAGCGTATAAGGGTGATGTCGCTCTGTGAAATAGTGTGCAATATTTCAAATTGCGATGAAATACTGAGCGATAATACTGTCGAACGATCGTCTACCAAAACCATTGGATTGCACAAACGTGGCAAAGGAATGGCGCGCATGGTAAAGTGAATTTTCGATGTATATGCGAGCAAAAAGTAAAGCAAATGGAACTGAATCAACTAAAATTTTAACATTTTTGTGGTTAATTGGCCGTCAAGCGAGAGAAATTTATAACACATTGTTCACAAATGATGGAATGGAAAATGGTATTCTCGGAGAGGATATTGTTGCAACAGCCAAGGATGAAAATGCTGCTGTCGCAGTTGTCAACCAGCGCACTTTAAATGATGTACTGAAGGCGTTTGAGGAATGTTGTAGTCCCAAGAAAAACACAACTATGGAATCGTTCAAATTCAACAAAATTTTGCAAAAGGAAAAGCATCCGTTTTCTGAGTTTGAAACTGAGCTTCGCAAGCAAGTTCCGTTTTGCGATTTCAATAGCAAATATGAGTGCGGAAAAGAATTTAAATATGAAGAGCGAATGCTAAAAAATCGGATCATCCTTGGCGTGGAAGGTAAAAAATTTCAATTGAAGCTGCTGGATATATATATATATATATACATATATATATATATATATATATATATATACATATATATATATATATATATATATATATATATATATATATATATATATATATATATATATATATATATTTATATATATATATATATATATATATATATATATATATATATATATATATATATATATATATATATATATATTTATATATATATATATATATATATATATATATATATATATATATATTTATATATATATCTATATATATATATATATATATATATATATATATATATTTATATATATTTATATATATATATATATATATATATATATATATATATATATATATATATATATATTTGTCATGTCTTAACGAAAATAATTGTAAATTGTAACTGTAATAATTGTAAATTGTAAAAATAATTGTAAATTGTAAATGTACCATTGAACTAAAATTAACTTCCTTTTGAAAATAGTAGTAGAAAACCAGTTCCCCGTGCAGTATACAATTGTCCGCGCTACGATTCACACTGTATTAATAAAGTTGTTTTACAGCAATAACATAATCGGCGTTTCATACTGACATAATAACTGGCAACGAGAATGTTTTGGATATTTATTATGTGATTAGATTACATTGATTACATTTTGTGATTACATTTTCTCTCGGAATCACGTGCGGACAAGTTCCTGATACCCTATCATTGTCTGGTTTGCATGGTGTCGAAATTGCATCGATAAGCATCATTATAGATATACACGAAAAAAGTGGAATTTGAAATTCAATTTGGTTACACCAATTGTGGTGAAAGCGCAGATACAATGAGTTTCGTTTTCGAGCCGTATGACAAAACAGGCTCTTGGTCACGTTGCACAGTGGTCCCAAATCCAAAAATGCTGGCCAAAATGAAAAAGAAAATTTTTTTTAATCGTTATTTCGACCGGCACAGTCGATCGTGAGGGTTCTTGTACCTTCATTTCAGAAGTCAGATAGTCTTTTGTTTGTATAACTAACTTCGGAGCCTAGTCTAAACTTGGTCTTATCTGTGGTGCCAAATGTCTTCGAGCGAGGTACGGAAAAAGTGTCTCTTATTTTCGATCAACAACAATTCTCGAAAGTGATCGTTTTAAACTGGAAAAATGGATTTTTCAGATGAAGGTATGTACAATATCAGAGTTAAATTTGGAAGCGAAATTTCGCAGATATTTTTTGACGAATTAACTTTTTTTTAGAAACAAATTATCTGATCTCTGACACAAATTTGACTTTGATACATAGACAAAGTTTATTATTCTGCTGTATTCTCACGAGTTATATTTATCATAATACTCAGTAAACGTTCTTCAATTTATTCAGTAAAAAATTAGCTGCGGATGCGTATTTTATTTGATATTTTCCGTCTCGAAGCATGATATTTTCCGTCTCGAAGCGACGCCGACGTGACGAGGAAAATATCACAGCTTGTCCTGATAGTATAAATGATTTTTATAAAAACAAAGGTGTTAATTTTTTTTCAATTAATAATCATTTAATACATATAATGTAGTGATTATGTTGTGCTAGATTTTTTTGAACTTTTGGTCAAAACACTGGAAATAATTTAATTGCAAACAGTTTGGATTGTAAATTATTCGCATTTAAAGTAAACAGGATTTTTCCACAGTTATTTTTTAATAATCATGAAACTTTCTATCATATTCCAGATACCAAAAATGCTGACCGCAACAGTGCTAAAGGTTTCACGCGAGAACAATTATTCACTTTACTGAAACAGCATTTAAATGACGATGCAAGTAATATTCAAAATATTATTGAAAAAGCATATATAAATAAATATGGTTTGCATCTTGAGTTGTCAAACGAGAAAAAGCAAGTTGTTAGTAAAATGATGTTCGACTTCAAAAAAAAATGGCAGCAAGTTTGTCGAAAAGAAAACATTTTTTTGAATAACAATATAAATTGGCTCGATACTTTCGTTCCTCTCATCGATACTGATATTGTCGAAACTCAAGAACCCAATCGCAGTAGTTCCGGTCGTCCTTCGATCAGCTTTTCTGAATCCAGCGAGAGAACGAAGCGCAGAAAAACTGAAGGCATACGTGAGCATGGAACTTGCGACGAACGTGCCTATGCAACGCAAAAGAGTCTCAGAGCTGCGGGAAAAGTGGATGCAGCGTGTGTTTTGAAAGACATCTCAACCGGATCACCATCCATTGAGATACAGAAAAGCAATCAAGCAGGTAGAGGAGCAAACGTTAACCGGGGAAGAAGCATTATCTCTTATAATTGAAAATAAGCTTTCGAAAAGTCAGTACACGGGTATTCGTACTGTTAGTTCACAGAAAAATTCCAGTTTGTATCCATCTTATAAAAACGTTTTAGAATCAAAGAAAAATTGTTATCCCGATGAAGTTTCTGTAACTGAAATTGGAGCCTCTGTTAAACTTCAAGCATTACACAATCACACAAGTCGAAGAATCTTATTGACACAACTAGAAGTTATCGAAAGTCTTCCGGCGGATGAAGTGAAAGAATTGAATTTAATTTGCAAATGGAGATGTGACGGCACTTCAGGTCAAAGCAACTACAAGTAAAAATTTAGCGATGAAAACGTTTCTGACGAAAGTATTTTTTTCATATCTCTTGTGCCTCTACAAATAGTTTCAAGTTCGAAAGAGAGAAATTCGCAAATTATTGTTTGGAAAAATCCTCGACCTTCCTCCCCAAGATTTTGCCGTCCTATAAAGGTACAGTTTATGACAGAAACAGTATAAGCGACTGTGAATGAAGTCAAAAACATTGAAGATCAAGAAAAAACCTTGTTCCTTTCCAAACAATAATAGCTGGAAAAGAAATACAGTGGGTCACAGCTTATTTCGTGCAGTGCTGTTTTCAAAATTAAGAACACGTTATCTGAAAAACTAATAAGAAAATCATGTAATTTTTAACGTAGGTTTACAACAGCATGCTCATTGGTAACACTTGAGAAAAAAAAATTATGAAAATAACCTTCGACACGCTTAAAACGACAAAAAACCGATTGTGGAGCAGAAACGCGCGTCACAGCTTATTTCGTGCAGTTGCTTTGTCTTCACTGTGGTTAGAGTTTGCCGCGTTGAATAGCGGGACTTTTTTTCCTGCGTTTTGATTGTAGCTGTCATTACCAGCTGTGGTAAATATTTAGTCTGATATTGTATGTTTAAGCGTTAAGAAGTATTTTTTAGAAAAATGCGCCGACGCACAACAATCGAGCAGCGAGAATTGGTGTTGAACCATTTCAAGGAAGGTCTTTCACAGCGGAAAATTGCCCAAAGTGTTAAGTTGAGTTCCAGCACAGTGCAATCCATCATTCAACGTTTCATTCACGAAAATCGGATTCGAGACAAGGGCAGAACCGCTCCAAATAAAATTTTCAACTCGTCCGATGAGAGGTTAATTGTGCGGAAAATCAAGGCGAACCCCAAGTTATCGGTTCCAAAACTTCTCACGGAGATACAGCAAGAACTGGGTAAATCATGCAGTGAGGAAACGGTTCGTCGCGTGCTCCGAGCCAACAATTTGAATGGTCGCGTAGCAAGAAAAAAGCCTTTCATAAGCAAGAAAAATCAGATGACTCGTCTTGCCTTTGCTAAGGAGCACGTAAACAAAAACTCGGACTTTTGGAACAGCGTCATATTCGCGGACGAGTCAAAATTCAACATCTTTGGCTCTGATGGTATGACATATGTGTGGCGGGAACCCAATACGGAGCTGCAGAAAGAAAATTTAAAACCTACAGTTAAGCATGGCGGTGGAAGCGTGATGGTTTGGGCCTGTATGTCAGCAGCCGGGGTTGGAAATTTAGAATTCATTGAAGGGAACATGAACAAAACCATGTATCTCAATATTCTGAAACAAAATTTGCTTCAGAGTGCTTCTAATCTTGAAATACAGAACACTTTTCGTTTCTATCAGGACAACGATCCCAAGCATAAGTCTGGGATTGTCCAATCTTGGCTGATTTGGAACTGCCCTCACGTTATGACACCGCCAGCACAAAGCCCAGACTTGAATGTGATTGAAAATTTATGGTCAATTTTAGACAATAACATTCGGAAACATACTATTTCCAACAAGGAACAACTGAAAAGGGTTATTTTGGAGGAGTGGATGAAAATAACACCAGCTTGCACCCAAAAACTTGTGGATTCTATACCAAGTAGACTTACTGACGTAATAAAAGCAAAGGGCTATCATACTAAATACTAAACTTTGTACATATACATTTTCTTTCCTGGAAATTAATATTTAAGTTTAACTGCACGAAATAAGCTGTGACTTTGAATTTAGCATTGTTTTCATAATTTTTGTTTTTTAACTATTATAATTTACAATTTCTCTAGTTTTTAAGTTTATAATCTAAAGAATACATATTTTTCTAAAATTTGACATTTCAATCTTATCAATATTTTATATAGTTTTCCAATAGAAGCATAACAAATTTTAAAATTGTTACTGCACGAAATAAGCTGTGAGCCACTGTAAATGTTCATTTTCAACTTTTTTTTACGATGGTTGATGGTAAAGTGTGTAATTCAGTTACGAGCACAACATCGGCCATGCGTTGTTATATTTGCAATGCCGCAAGTAAACAGTTTAATGATATCGATCAAATTTTGAACAAACCAATCATCGAAGGGAATTTGAGATTTGGGATTTCTTCGCTTCATGCTTGGATCAGGTTTTTTGAATGATGTTTGCATCTATCATACAAGTTGGAAATTTGTAAGTGGCAAAGTCGAAAAAACGACAAGGAAATTGTTGAAAAAAAAAAAAAAGTTCAGGAAGATTTTCGAAAACAACTTGGATTACTTGTCGATCAACCTAAGCCTAATTATGGCACCAGTAATGATGCTTAAAAATAATTTGGGCTATAACAAGGTTCTTTGCGATTTAGTACCATCATTAACATCTTTAATCATCAATCAAAATATATATATTTTTAAATTAGATATCACTAAGGAAGCTGAATCTAAAATCTACTTTCCTACAGGCGTTTCAGCTTCTTCGGAAATAATAAGCTATTTTTATAACGGAAAATTTGATTCTGTAGAATCCGTTCGTTTAATCCAGTTTCAAAAAAGGTATAGACGAAGCTAGTGTCACTTTGGCGTATTATTTTGCCTGAAACTTACACTAAATTTTGACTCTGTGAAGTTGGATGAGTCCAAATTAAAATATTGTTCCTGCCACAGGAATTGAAACTTTTTTGTAACTTTATTTCTTGCCGAAGCTTTGGACCGAATTTACCATCGTGTGGAAATCTGGTATGTTCTTATGCAAGCTTTTTTCGGAGCTTATGAGCTTTTTCGAAGAATGGAAACAAACAAAATCTTTCCGAATGGATCAACAGAAGATATCTATCTTTTATTACAAACATATAATTTACCAAAAATTATAAATTGTCAATTAAGTGGGGAAAGTACTTGACAAGTCTGGAAGTTTAAAACCAACTCTTAAAAAGTTACTATTATTTTACTAAAACTAGTAGGGGAGAGACCTCCAAGGTAGACACCATGCGAATTTTTTTTTGCATCAGGTGGTAGCACTGTGTGCTTTATGTCGTTATTACAGTTTGCGAATACGCAGTTTTTAGTTATGTCATGAAGTGTCTATTCATGGCAGTCTGTCCGCTGCGCCTCACACTATTAAAAATTTGCTCTGGAAGTTTCGAAGACGCTTCGTAAAAGAGTGACAATAGTATCAAAAACAGTGATTCCGAAAAGGTAAATACCATTTTGACTCTGCTTACGTACTAGACAAACATATTCCAAAAAGATTTGCATGATGCTGCAAATCTGTTTGGAATACGTTTGATGCTGTGAGTGGAAATTTTTTTGTTATTGCCAATGAAATTGCGAAATGACCACAAGGTGGACACTTTTTTTACCACAAGGTGGACACTTGCTTTTTTGTATAACAATGTGTGCACAAACGATATCATTTATATTTATGAATGTTGAGAGTGAAATATAGTCACAGGTATGTGAGCAGTGTTCGTAGCTAGAGATGAAGCATATACACTGGAACAGGTATATGGAACAAGTATTTTTTTGGAACAGCCAGTACCTAGTACAAAATTCAAAAATATTGGGAACGAGTATTTTTGTGAACTATACAGGTAATCAGGAATTTACCCAATAGATTTTCTCCATTTGA
>OZ022264.1:195720431-195977931 GCA_963978885.1 Nemotelus pantherinus | reverse complement strand
TTATATAATGCATATTTGTTTATGTTTCCTTTTTTAAAAATTAGGCCATGTGCTGAGACATGGGACATAAAAGGGTACAGTGGTCATGCTAGTTTAGACCACACCATACTGTCCAATGGGTATACCCGTATACAAAAAATAATAAAATGCAGCGAATTCCTGATGAGTTCCTATTACATTTTTCACCGTTACTCTCACATCTGATGAATCATATCCTAAAGTGATTCAGGTTCAGTGTATAGAGCCTGCATGGAGGATATATCTGCTAGTGTTTCCCCATTTAATCCTCATAACGTGATAGGTCTCCTTACATGTGAGACCATATAATAAGAATACATCTATAAGTTCCAATATGAATGAGATTTGTTGTTGCTTATATGTTGTGACAATTTTTATATAAGAAATATATGTTGATTACAACAAGGTGTCATATATTAGCTAATATTAGTTACATCCTATTAAAAACCCACTGCGCAAATCAACAAAGAATCAAAAGATCAGTGTCGAGATATCATGCCCTGATTGACCATAAACCATGAAAGTGTCAATGATAGATTCATTGTTCTATTATATGTACTGTTGTACTGTTATGTAGTGTTATGTACTGTTGTACTATGTACTGTTATGTAGGTATCATAACGAAATTCGTATGGCAAATTGATCTTATTGTTACTGTTTTATGAGTATCCAATTTACAATCTATTGTATTTTCTTATTCTAATTCCCTATCTTTCGATTTTCCAGAAAATTTCCCGATTTTCAAAAAAATTTTCACAGCCATATTTATCAATACATTGAACTGTCATACGGTTCTGCTGTCAGTATTTAAAACTGTTGGAAACCCTGTTTGTTACAATACTTTTGTGACATTGAACGTACGCATTGAGCTTTGAACATACACATTGATATACTATGTTGAAATAAAATTACAAGTCAGTCTTCAAGTGAAACGCATTGCATTCGTTTGTTTTTCCGTGGATCGCCAACAGGTTATGGGCCCAGGCAGACAACCAGATAGGTTCCAGGCAGCGAAATAAAAAAACGTGTTTTTGTGTGTACGCGAGCAAAGAAAATTTGTATAGTGAAAAAAAAAATATTTTCGTAACTATGGCGTCAATGTACAATATTGAAAAACTTAATGACGAAAAATATGAAACGTGGAGTGTGCAGATGAAAAGTGTTCTAATACACCAGGAGCTTTGGAGTATCACAACCGGGTCGATAGCTAAACCTGAAGCTGAACCCGACTTAGCAGCATGGTCATTGAAAAATGATAAAGCTATGGCAGCTATGACGCTGGCGGTGAGCAATGCGCAAATCGCGAATATAAAGAATTATGAAACAGCACTGAAATTGTGGGAAACATTAAAATCAATTCATCAACCAACCGGTCCAATAAGGAAGGTGACTTTATTCAAACGATTAATTGGGATACAGATAAAAGAAGGAGATAATCTTCAGCATCATGTTATGGAGTTTTGCAAGGCAATTGATTCATTGAAACAAGTAGGAATTACTCTTCCAGACGAAATTTATACAATTATGTTGTTGGCAAGTTTGCCATCGTCATACGAGCATTTTGTTGTTGCGCTTGAATCGAGAGACGATTTACCTACCATGAACGCAATGAAAATAAAACTTAAAGAGGAAAGCAAGCGACGTAAAAGGAACGCAACATACATGAAAGAGAACGCAAGAGTATTGGTTGCAAAAAATGCTAAAAATAACTCAAGCGACCGGCGGCAGATTGACAGCAAACCACACACAAAAAGAAACAACGTGAAATGTTTCAAGGGCATTATGCTAGCAGCTGCAGAGTTAAGGAAAAAAAAGAGACTCACGTGAAAATGAAACGAGACAAAGAGATGAAAAAGCAACAATTTCAATGGCAATGTATGGTGCATTGACAGTGGGGCAACGTCTCACATGTGTTGCGAAAAAGAAAAGTTCGAGAAAATTGAATGGCATTCGGAAAGAATTGAACTTGCTGGAGGAAAATACATAGAAGCTCAAGGTCGCGGTTCTGTTAAGTTAAATTTAACTGGAAATGTAGTTTTGCTCCAAAATGTTTTATAGTGCTCGGAATTGCGCGGTAATATCATATCTATCAGCAAAGCTGTAGAACAAGGGGCAAAGATCCATTTTGATAAACAAGTGGCAATAATTAAAGTAAATGGACTGATCGTAGCAAAAGCTAAACGAATAAATGGATTATTCCTTTGCGAAGCGCAAGTCTAATCGCAAGACCTACATTTTAGTAATTCTAGTTACCATGCAATGAAATGGACGAGCGTTATGGACACCTCAATCTACGTAGCCTAGCTGAACTACAGAACAAAGGACTAGTTCGTGGCATGAAGTATAACACAAACATAAAGAAACTAGATTGTGTGCCGTGCATGAAGAGCAAATGTTCAGTGAAACCATTTGAGAAAGCAAGTGTAAGAGCTTCAGAACTTTTGGGATTAGTACACACAAATATATGTGGTCCTATGAATAAAATATCCCATGGAGGCGCAAAATATTTTATGAGCATAATTGATGATAAGAGTCGCTATACGCATGTATATTTCTTAAATTCAAAGTCAGAAGCTTTGGACAAATTCAAAGCATATATGCTTATGGCTGAACGTCAAACAGCCAACAAGTTGAGAGTTGTGCGCAGTGGCAATGGCACTGAATACGTGAATATAGATTTTGATAAGTTCTTGAGCGAAAATGGAATAAAGAGGCAGCTGACCGTACCATACACACCAGCACAGAACGGAGTCGCTGAAAGGTTAATTAGTCAAAATGATGGAATTATGAAGAAACCAAAAGTTTTTATTTTTAAGTAGCATCATTTTTGCGCAGTAATTTCAAATATAATAACTATTATTTTATTTTAATCTATTTGAATATGGGCGCTTATGTCTTAAACAGTCATTCTGGATCATTTGAGTGCCTATCAAAAAAATAACGGTTCTTAGCGCAGTCTGCTGTGTTCTGTGTGCACTAAAACTGTCAAATTCGTTCCCGTCATTGTTTACACGCGCAAAACCGATTGTGATCGCTGAAAATGGCTCGAAAAAGGATATTTCACTTGAAAAATGTTCACAAATACTTATTTTGAGAAAAATGGTTAAAACAATTCGTGGAATTGCAAATACTGTTGGTGTTTCAAAGTGTGGAGTTGAAACCACGTTGAAGCAGTTCGCCGAAACCAACTTAAATATTAATCGAAAACGCTCTGGCCGACCAAAAAAAAACAACTCAAGCTGATGATCGACACATTTTATTGATGAGCAAGCAAAATCGGTTCAAAACAGCACCAGATATTCGTGCAGATATCAACGAAACGCTGACAAACCCTATTTTGGTGGATACTGTCAAACGTCGTTTGCGAGAGAACGGATATTTTCGTCGCGTTAATGTAAAAAAACTACTTCTACGACCACAAAACAAGCGGTAAAGATTATTGTTTGCTCGAAAATATAAAGATTGGCCAGTAGATCAGTGGAAATCTGTGTTATGGACCGATGAATCAAAGTTCGAGATTTTTGGATCCAGGTGGCGCCAGTATGTTCGTCGAAATAAAGATGAGCGGTATAATCCCCAATGTGTTGCGCCAACAGTTAAACATGGCGGAGGCTCCGTGATGGTCTGGGGGCCTTTCAGCTACGATGGTGTTGGCAAACTGGTAAAAATCGACGGAATAATGCGGAAGGAACACTATCACAATATTCTTCAGCGAAGTCCCATTCCATCTGGCATTGGTTTGATTAGAAATGAATTAATCTTTCAACAAGATAATGATCTCAGGCACACCTCTCATCTGTGTATAAATTAACAACGGTCCAAGGAAGAGAAAGGTGTGCTCAAAATCATGGTTGGCTGCCGCAATCTCCTGATGTCAACCCGATCGAATTATTATGGGACGAGCTCAACCGCCAGTTGAAGAACATGCAGGTGACCAGTGAAAAACAGTTGTTCGACAGCATAAAAGTGACTTGGGACAATCTTGCAACCAAAACACTTCAAAAATTGGTCAAAAAGCTTCCAAAAATTTGCGCTGCAATCATCGAAGCAGGAGGTGGACACATTGATGAAAAGAACCTGATTTAACTTTTCGTGATATTTTCGGTATTTTGAAATATTTTTAAACAAAATTTTCATATAATGAGCATAAATCATAGCAAAATAGTATATTTTCTAGTTAATACACAAGATTTAATCATAGAATGCTGTTGAACACTATAAAAAACAATCACAAACTCGAAATATGCAAACATGCAAACATTTGGAATGAAAATAAGTAAACATTGTTTAAATTTTCTAAGCTCTGCACATTTTTCGGATGAAAACCCCAAACACCTTTCTATCGCTGTAAATTTCGATGAAGTCACCGAAATTAAAGTAAGCTTAGATGCTATTATTACTTAGGGTATATTAGTTTTAAATAGGAAAAGTAAGTAGTGGTAGAATACACACTCAAAATCTGCACAAATCCTCTACTGTTCTTCGAATATTAGTGTTTCTAGCGGTTCTAATGCGCTAAGGTTTTTCCATTCTTTTCGCTTTGCCAGTTCAAGGAGCCAGACAAGTGTAAGATTATTGCTGTATATTGTATTGAAATTAATTAGAATTTCTCGTAGTGAAATAAAACAACGACAACCGGAGCCACGGGAGTTTTATTTCGAAAATCCTAAAACTGACAAATTTTTATTTCAACTTTCGCCTGTGGAATTGAAGACGTTTTATAGGCATTCTGCATTGCATCGTGCCGGTTGCAATCTGGTTTATATCAAAACATTCATATTGTGTTGCGTCAACGGATCAGCGTGTATTGGCTTTCCCATCGGTCCGAAAACGCGTTCACAGAGAAGTCCAGCTCCGACAGGACGATCCAGCCAGAAGGAGACGATGCTGCCGCATCGTCAAATGGAAGTGATTTGCAGCTTGCCGTTTTGACAGACGCAGTTAAACGAATGATGGAGCTATTGATGGCCAAAAAAGAGGCTCGCTTAATGTTGGAGGAGCGGCTTCTTCATGAGCCGCAACATATTAAATTGATAATAATCAACATGTGGAAACAGGTGATAGTGTCGTCAGCAGTACATTGGACACCAAGCAGGTGCAGCTAACGTTTCTTTGGCTGCGCAGTGTGTGCCACATAACGCCGTGCATGTCGGTGTTTGTCCACAAGAGAATGTGTGCGGTTTTGTGGCACCAAGTGTGCCGAATTTTGCCGGCAATCGAAAGTTATATGACTTGCCGATATTTTCTGGGAGCGCCGACGATTGGCTAATATTCGAGGCGTCCCTGCAGCAGTCAACGTCATCGTTGGTTACACGCAATTGGAGAATATATTTCGTCTCCGGAAAGCATTGGTAGGAGAGGCGAGAGAAACAGTGCAGTGTCTCTTAATCCAGACTGATAATGTAAAGGAAATTATGGCTACTTGAAATTTCGATTTGGTCAGCCCGAACAGCTAGTGCGGTGTCAGATTCGAAAAGTATCTGAAATTCAAAGTATTAAGGAGAACCGCATCGACCAATTAGTGCCATTTCCATTTCAGGGTGTGAGTTTAATGGCGTTCTTGAATACGGAATGCACCCGACAAATCCGCAGCTCTTAGAAGATTTGGCCCAGAAGCTCCCAATATTCAAACGTCTGGAATGGGCGCAACTAGCTATAAACACAAACCCCTTTCCAACGCTGATGAACTTCAGTGAGTGGCTGAAAGGTGCTGCCACTTATGTTATTGTAGTGAGGAGACCGTCAATAGAGCAAAATTCGCGCAGCATTAAGTCGAGATTTTTCATTTAAAGATGCAGTCGACGTGATGGAAATATGGGTACGCTGTTGCACACCAGTAATGGGTGTAGCAGCGCTTACGTTAAGTGTTCTTATTGCGACAAGAATACACACATAATAAGGGATTGTTTGGAGTTTTTAAATCTAAATGTGTCTTCTAGATGGGAGAAGTGCAAAGAAATGCGCTGGTGATTTAGTTGCTTGCAGCCGGGTCATCAAGCTGCAAAGTGCATCAGAAAGAACAAATGTGGAGTCGATAATTGCATTCACCTACATCATCAGTTGTTGCAAGAAACGAGGGTTTCTAATCGGGAACGTGCTGGGACTTACAATCATTAAAAGCAGGTAAGATCAACAAGTGGGATTAGCGCTGAGTCAAATCAGGGTTCTGTTTTGAACTGCCGGAACAAATCAATTGAGCCAGAATTGATGTTTCAAGTAGTTCCCGTTAAACTATTTGGACCTGTTGGTGAAGTGGAAACCCTTGCATTATTGGACGAAGGATCTTCGGTGACCCTCATTGAAGAGAAATTGGCCGACCAGCTGCAACTAGAAGGCGAAAACGAAGTGCTATCTTTACAGTGGTGTGGAGTAAGATGCAAATCAGAGCCACCACGTCGGATAAATCTGCGAATTAGGCGAGTGGAACCGGGGAATACGCTGTACCCAATAAACAACGTACGCACTGTTAAGACGTTGAAGTTGCCATCGCAGCCCGTAGCACTTTCGTCTCTGCGCAGAAAGTATCTTATTCTCAGTGATCTACCTCTAAGAGACGTGGCAAACAAGCCGCCATAAATTATGATAGGTCTTGAACACGCACATTTGGGTAGTGCTGTTCGAACTATTGAGTGTCCTGCTGGACCGATTGCCGTTTTACGAAATTCGGTTGGAGAATATGGGCCATGCATCATGGCCCATGTTCTAGAGATCGAGATGTTATAGAGATCGAGATGTTAGTTATGCAACGGAAACATCTCACCACCACGTGGGAAGAAATTCAAATGCTAGAGGATTATTTCGCGATGGAAAATTCTGGAATAGAAAAACCGGAGCATATCCTTGAATCATACAACCAGAATCGTGCGCGTCAACTGTTGGCTGAAACGACAAATAGACTTGATGATTGTTTTGAGACAGGCCTGCTGTGGAATGAAAATAAAATATTATTTCCAGAGAGTCGGCCAATGGCATTAAATAGACTTGCCATTGTAGAGAAGAAGATGATGCGGAATAAAGCCTTTGGTACCTCTTACCAAAACATCATCAACGACTATTTAGCTAAAGGATATGTAGCACTTGGCAGAAGTTGACTACCAGGGCCTGCAATTTGTCCTCCCTGTAAACGCAGTCAAAGCTAAACTTTGAACGTATTCCGGCACGCTGGTTGGCAGCCATGAGTCAATGGCGACGGGAAGCTAGTTTCGGTGGGTGATGGAGAGTGTGGCTGGAGACGGGAGAGAGGGAGATTGTTGGGCCGTCGTCGGAAGAAGCCGGATGTGAGGTGGGGAAGAAGGTGTGGAGGCCGAGGTTGGGGTGCGTGTGATGGTCGCGGGCTCGTTTGCTCGAAGGAAAAATTCGAAAGATAATCCGCGGATCGTTGAGAAATAATCCTAAAGTGTGAATCGTGGTGGTGTGGAAATATACACAAATGACAAGAATTGGATTGTTTTTTTTTCTTTTCTGTGATACAACGCACCACGCGGATAATTGTCTACGGAATTTAGTGAAAAAATTTCGCCCAGACTGTGAGGATGATGTGAAAATCGTGCCATGAAAGGGAAGTTTAACGCGGAGAAGTTGTTAAATGAAAAAACTTGCAATTTTTAGCGCACCTAACATTTATTCGGTTTTACGGAAAGTGGATAAAGTGCTCATGAAAATCACATAAGTGCTAGCCCCTAATACCTATTTTGAAATCTATTCACTTCGTAATGTGTACCTATGAAAGGCTTACGATAAGAGTGTTTTGCACGGGCCGTAGAATTTTCCGGGCCTAGAAACACGTGGATGTTTACGTATGCAATTGGATAATCGCAAAACTAGCCAATTTCAAAGGAATCGAGAAATTTGTTCAAGATGTTACGATTCTCGTGGTGATCCGTGCAGAGCTACCAAATCCGGCGACGAAGCTGGAGTTTTTCGGCAAGTAACAAAAGTTCCGTTCAAGGCCTATCAACAAGTCAGGAAGGATATCAAACCCAGCACTTGGGAATGTGGGGGCCATGTAGTGGCGTGAACTCGTCGATTTTGCCTTATGGCCATGCGGTGCCCCAAACGATCATACATTACGCCACGGAGATATTTGCCTGCTCGATAGGGGCGCAAACTACAGTGGCTACGCAGCAAACATAACGTGTAGTTTACCGGCTAATGGAGGTTCTTCTTCGAATTGTGCAGTATTGCCGTCATCCAACTTGCGTGACTCTAGCTGCAAATGCTGTTGAGCAGTCTTCACGCGTGGAAATATATTCAGAGTTCATCAGATGCAGCAACGGGCGTGACCACAGCGGCTCCTACGCGAGTTATCCTGGTAAACTAAGGGATCAATATCAAGTTAGTAAGGTGATTGACTAGTTTTTTTGTTAACGGTAATCAAATGTTCGAACAAAGTTAATACTATTGCACGGTTTTAAGCTGGTATGCTCAACTGGCTAGAGTTCCGTCCTACAGCTTGTAGTTTTCTTGTTTCGATTCCAGTCATTAATGATCAAACATGGTGTCAAAAACAAACTTGCCACGAACTTAAATTTAGTTGATTGTAATCAGGTGACTCTAAAAATAATACAATATAATTGAAACTAAAGAACAGAAGGGGGTAGAATTGACCCTTGTATCTATGCGCCGTAAGTTAAGCATTGTGACAAAGTTATTCAAAGCGAATCTAGAGATATTTCAGTCGGTCACATACTTACTCTCGTAAGGATTTGAATTGCGTTTATACAAATCATGGATCTATGGTTACTGTACTTTACGATGCGTAGGTAGAGAACTAGTTTTTCGGCATCGTTTTGGCATTCCTGTTATATGAATATGCATGGCTTATCGATGATAGGAGGTAAAAGACATGTTATTTTGTAGAGGTGGTATAGCTCGATCAGAAAAAAAAAGTAAAGAACTAAGAAACACAAAATCTTGTAAATGTTTTGATACTCTGTAAAAGAAAGGTTTCACTCGAAATAAACAACTACGTCAGATCTGCAGATCAGTTATTGTAAGAAAGAAAGAAGAAAAACAAGAGAAAAAGAATATTTTTGATTTAAACCGAATTCTACATAATCGTTTAAGAGTAAAGTGGTCCAACTTGACCCAGAATCCAAATTTGTACTAATCCGATACATTTGGGCATTACAAGCCACTTGAGTGAGTTAGACAATCGATAAACACATGCTGATTCCGCCGGGAAATATTCGCATTTGTAAATGATTTATATAGAGAGAAAAAAAAATGATGAAATCTTAATTTAATTGTAACTTGTAATTATAAATTGATGATTATTTGTAATTGTAAAAATGATGCGAATACCCAAATTTTTGTAAAAATCATTTAATTTAGAATGTATTTAATTTATCCTCCTTGAATTAATCTGCAGAGTTTAGTGATTAAATTTCGGTGAAAGAATTCAAATTCATTATTTTCTGTGTATATCTGAATAATACTAGCCTCAACATTTATTCGATTCGAAGAAATGACATCTTTCGGTTAAAAATAATGTACTTCAAAACGCTTTAAATCTGACATCACAAGATTTCTATAAGTGGAGACAAATATGGTGATAGTGTAGATGAGGTGTAAGCGAAGCTAATACTTTAATTGGCAGTTTTAAAAAGTCGAATAGTATGTCAAAAATTATATCTGCGTGACTTTATTCTTGTTACGATATCGCCTGGAAGGTAGAGTGTTGTGCACAATATTCTCCGTCACTGATGAGGAATCGTCCTTTCACGGAAAAAAAAATGACGCTGTGAGAGTTGTTTACTATTACTGTATGATAATTCCAAGAATCAGAAATAGAATTCCCCTCAACTATTGAAACTGAGACATAGAGAGACCACTGTATTGAAAATTTTCAACATGAATGGTTATATAATTTTTTTTTTCACTTACACCGCATCATCATAGACAAGTCAAAATATAAGTATTGTAATAATATGTTAGCCACCAAGAAAATGCCTCTGTTAATTTAGATTTTGGTTGTTTGCATACTTAAGAAAAAAAAACTAATTCAGTTTATTATTTATTAATTTCATTTATTAGCTAGGTTATAGATGTTGCTTGTCAATTAATTTTGTCAGTAAGAGCTGTTTTTACAAAAGTAGGTATCTTCAAAAATAATAATGAATTGTTAAGTGGAAACCTTCAGGCCTTCTTATTGGGCGAAAGCCCGGGAAGTTCTTTCTCGTATTTCAGGGTCTGCGCGTGGCCTGGCTGGCCATAAAAAAAAAAAAAATTATTAATTCGTGATTTTTCGGCATTTTTCAGCATTTCTTTAATGGGAGGGATACTGGCCATCCATATGTAGTTTCTGGTATTGTTTTGATTTAGATTTTTGAATTTTGATATATGGCCAGTATCAGAGGGTGGAGGACCCCAGACCATCGGGGTCAGGGCTCCACTACCATCGGGGGCCCGGGGCTGTCTGCCTCACCCGGGTTCCTTAGAAAAGAGAGGTAGCCTTTTTCCTTTTCCCGTTTTTAGATTTTCAATTTTATTGGCTCCGTGTTTTGTCACGAGCACTGGGTCTGGTTAGTCAGCCCATGTTGCAGAGCCTGGGTGGTTTCCTTTACGGAACTATGCCCCCTTTTGGTCCCTGGGTATTTTATATACCAGTTTGCGGCTACGAATTCATGACGGACGAATACTACGTAGCATCCCGTTTCTTGAGAGCCAACCAACTCCATTTTCAAGAACCCACCCCAGCCGCAGCGAGCTAGCAAAGCGGCAAACCAGCATCCGTCGGGGTTGGTTAAAGGGTGCTCCGCTAATGCGGACGAGGGGCCTTCACGGCCATTTCTAGGGCACCCTGCTCTCGGGGCAATTCTTTTTTTTTTGATTTGCCTCTTGAGTGGCATTAGCCATTCCCACTTTTGACCTTAGCACTCTTGGTTCTAGACTTCGGTCTGGTTCTAAGTTGTGCTAAGGCCATCCCATCTTCATAATCGCTACAGATATGCAAAGAAATTGTCAGTCGAAGAGGAAACGAGGATCGGAGAACGTACGTGGTATCTGTCTCACTTTGGTGTTGTGAACCCCAACAAGCCAAAGTAGATGCAATTAGTGTTCGATGCTGCTGCCACGGTTAATGGTGTGTTGCTTAATTCGAATCTGTTGACTGGTACTGATTTAAACCAACCACTTCTTGTTGTTTTATATAAGTTTCGTATGCGTGCGGTCGGAGTGTGCGCCGATATTCAAGAGATGTTCCATCAGGTACGGATAATATCAAAGGACCAAGATCACCAACGGTTTTTGTGGCGAAATGTTGATACATCACTTTTCATCTGAAACAAAAAGACTGTGGGTGAAAGCAACCGCGTTAATTTTTCCAAAACTTTGGGAAGATGGAAACCCGGAAATTTTCGTATGGCTAATATTATTTATGTAAAATTGCGTTTAATTTACTTTTTTTTTGTACAATTTCAGAGAGTATTTTATAGCCCCGCTGATAGGACTGGTTTTTTCGCGTTCCGCTTGAGAGCCATCAACAAATGCCTGGCAAATTCATCACGCCAAATTAACGAAAGCCGAAGTTCTGAGACAACTACAGAGGAAGATAGTGAGGAATATTATCCCGAGAGCGTAGAATTTTTGAAAACAGCCTGTCCGAAAACTCAGGGGGAAAGAAATTTTTGAGCACATGGTTAAGAGCAGGTCTTTCAGACAGCAACCATTTGAAATTGTTAGGTATAGTCAAATTAACGTACGAGTAGAAAGCAATAACACCAGAACGCTATTATATTGTCTCACATACATTGTATGTATGTGTATGAGCACGGCTAATGAATAGCCAGAATTATTTTCTTTTGTAATGTAGTTAGTTGTAAGTCAACCGGCATCATGCACACACCACTGAATTTGTGAATAATAAAGTTTGTGCGATAATAAAAACTCCCGCCTTGTTTTTCTTCTGGACGTCAACAGGTTATGGGCCGCGCATCTGGGCCCATAACCTGTTAGAAAATTACGCGATAATCCAAATTGTAAAAAAAAGGTGTATAGTGAAAAAGGCCCAAGAGTGTTTCCATGATGGCATCGTCGACGTTTAACATAAAACCGCTCAACAAAGACAATTACGAGAGCTGGTCAGTGCAAATGGAAGCAGTGGCAGTGAAAAATGGTACGTGGAAGCATGTGTGCGGCAAGGTACTGAGACCAGTGCTAAAATCTGTAGCGGAAGAAGATGCGTCGAAAATAGCGCAAGAAAAATGGGATGATGAAGACACCAAGGCAAAGGCCGACTTGATAATTTCGATCGATCCGAGCTTATTGCGATTAGTAAAGGGGTTGACTACGGCAGCTCAGGTGTGGGGCAGATTAAAGTCCGAATTTGTGTCCACGGGGCAGTGAAGAAAGCGAGCCTGCTGAAGCGTATATCAACGTTCAAGATGGCCGAAGGCGATGATCTTAGAGCTCAGCTAATGGAGTTTTTCGACGTCACAGCGCAATTGGAGTCGATGGATATTCCCATAAACCCGGAGCTATTGTCATATATGCTGCTAAATAGTTTACCACCGAGCTTTAACGTGCTGAAGTGCTCAATGAAGTCGCGAGATGCTGTGCCGAGTCCAGAAATTATTCGGCAGAAAGTTCTAGAAGAATTCGATTCGAGGAAGCAACAGCAGAACGACGGAGCGGCAGAAGCTATGTGGATACAAAAAGAAAGGGGAGCGCATCAAAATAGCCGACGTGGTAGGAAGATCGCAAGTTTCCGCCAAACGCCAGAGAAGAGAGCGAGAGAAAGCAAAAACTCCCGAATCAAGTGTTTTAGGTGTCACATGTTTGGTCACAAAGCGGCTGAGTGTCCCGAAAAATGTCAGCAAGACAATGCAAAATGCGAATCATCGTCAAAAGCCGAAGTGGTCGGAGTAGCATTCCAAAGTGTAGCAACTGAACAGTTGCTCGGTGCAAAAGAAAACGCTCGTGTGAGACGCTGGTGTTTAGATAGTGGTTGTACATCGCACATGTGTAACGATGAAAACATTCTTCAAGAAAATACCAGTGCTTGGAAGGAAAAGCTGTTTCTAGCCAGTAACGCCAAAATTGACGTAAACGCGCAGGGGACGGCAAATATTGTGACAGCAGATGAAACACGAAACGAGTCCGTAAAGCTTAACAATGTGTTGCTAGCGAAAGAATTACGCACAAATCTACTGTCGGTGGCAAAAACCACAGATCATGGATACAGTGTTCTGTTCGAGAAAGACAGAGCCACAGTGCGCAAAAAGGACAGAAAAACAAAACTTGTCGCTAAGCGTGAAGGGGACTTATATTTCTTGGGTGAAAAAGTAGAACAAGCAAATCTTCTGAGTGATAGTTCCGCAAGTGTAGATGTATGGCATCGAAGGCTTGGTCATTTGAATGTGCGTGATGTGCTGAAGTTATCAAAGTGCGGCTTAGCAACAGGAATAATCATAGAGAATGAGAAACTAACACAGCCGTGTGACGTTTGTATGCGTGGAAAACTGACCGCTTTACCGTTTCCAAAGCAATCCCAGAGAAGTTCAGATGTGCTGACTATAGTGCATTCCGATGTATGGGGACCTGCAAGAACAGAGTCGTTTAAACGTTCAAAATATTTCGTCACATGTATAGATGACCACAGCCGATGGTGTGAGGTGATATTTCTCAGAAATAAAAGTGATGTGTTGCAGGCATTTAAAGAATACAAAGTGTGCGTTGAAAATCAGACTGGAAAACGAATAAAATGTCTGATGACGGACAATGGATGCGAGTATTGCAACAGTGAGTTTGATAAATTTGTAAAGCAGAACAGCATTTCACGGCGATTGACAGTGCCACACACACCTCAGCAAAACGGTGTTGCTGAGCGCATGAATAGAACCCTCGTTGACATGGCGCGGTGTTTACTAATGCAATCCGGACTGAAATGTGCATTTTGGGCTGAGGCACTTGCCGCATCAAATTATCTTAGAAACAGATGTCCAACAGCAAGCTTAAAAGGTCACACTTCATATGAATATTGGTTCAAAAGTATACCGGACCTAAGCAATCAAAGAGCATACGGAGCAAAAACGTACGTCTTACAGAAGGAACCTGGTAGAGGAAAATTTGAGCCCAACGCCACAGAAGGCGGCCTGGTGGGATACTCTGACGAAACTAAAGGGTATCGAGTGTACGTTTCTGGAGATAGAAAGGTTGTGCTAACGAGAGACGTGAGATTCATCGAGACCGAAGCGACAGAAGAGATGACTGAAAACGAGAAGAACTTCAATGAACCATCAGAGAGTTTCGATGATGACGAAGTCAATAGAATTGAAATTCCAATCATTTCCAGCGAAAATGTGATGAATGACAGACCGTCAGTGCCGAAAATGTGTATAGATTTGCCAGCACGGCCGACATGTAGGTCAACTGTAAAGCGAAGAGTCGGCAGACCGAGAATTGTACGTTCAGGCAGCCGAGGAAGGCCGAGAAAAGTCTATGCGTTAAGATCAGCACCAAGCGAATCCACAGCGCGCAGCGAAGAATCTGATGATGAAGATAACAACGCGGAAAATGAAAACGAGTTCGAGGTTGAAGACAAAGTGTTCACAGATGCCGCAGATGATGAAATTCAAGTGATAGAGATGGCAAACCTTGTTGATCTATCGTTGAAGAGCGTAATGAATAGCCACGAAGCTCAAGAGTGGTTAGGGGTTATAGCTGAAGAAATAAAAGCGCTCATAAAACATGATACATGGACATTAGTAAATCGACCAAAGAATAGAAAAGTCATTACATGTCGAATTGTGTTGCGAATCAAGGTGAAGCCAGATGCAAGCTTAGAGCGCAGAAAAGCAAGAGTTGTCGCACGAATTATGTTAAACCTTTTTGCCCGAACAAAAAAAAAAACAAAGTTTCACGTATTCCGATTTATTAAATCATCAATTAGATACAATGAACTGAACTTAATTCTAGTCTTTACTTCCATTTATAATAAAATTGATTTGCTTAGTTGCTAAAATTACGACATGTGCAGTAAATTGAATAGTGTGCAGTTTTAATTGAATATTGTGCAATGAGAGCATGGTGAAATATAATATTGTGCATTGAAATCGTATTGTGCAACTTATTGATAGCTCAGGTGCGACACGTTTTTAGGTGATTGGCATCGGGCATGTATCATTGGCATCGGGCATGTATCAAGGTCAATATTGGTGACATGGTGACATAACTCCTCCCCCCTAAGAGAGCGACATCTGGATGAACTATGGTTCAGCTGGAGCATGATTCTTTTTTCGACATTGGGCGTTTTTGCAGCCTATATACGTGCTGATGATAATGACGGCGCTTAGCAGAATCCAAGAAACTGGAAAAATACAATTCCCAATGTAGCTGGAAATGTTTAATAGTTGGAACTGATCTCCGTCCGGGAATTCATATTTATTCAGTGGGTGTATTTGAATATTCCCTATGATATTAGTGGTATTAATTTCGGTTGATGTTACGGGGAAGACGTCTATGTTGTCCCAGAAGATGCTGCTTTGGCTGCTATAGGTAATCTCGTTTATTGAGATTTTGCACCTTTCAAAGTGTATGAGTGCGGTTCCGGCGATGGTTCGGTTTGAAAGTTCACAAGTTGTTTCGATTTTAACTTCAGGAATGTTGACTGGGAGAATATAATTTGGCTCAGGTTGTGATATTTCCGGTACTCCTGGCATGGCTTCGTACTGGCAAGATGCTGGCACACCGTTTATGATGTTTGCTATGCATCTGGAATTTCTCGAATGTTGTTGGTTAGTGACTTTCTTGCAATAATAGGTTCCCTCGATTTTCGGGCATTTCTCGTCAAAAAATTGAACACTTTGGGTATTTAGGATGACATAGGGTCTCGTGATGATTTGAGTTTTTTGTTGAGGAAGGGGAATAATATGGAAAAACGGGTAGGTTGTGTTAGATAGGATTGGTATCTGTATATTAAATATGATATTTGAACCATTGTAGTAAGCTTGAAGGTTAAGGAGTTCATAAATATTTTCATCTGATTTAATTTCTACTGTTTGCCTTTGGAGTACCCGAGATATTTCTGTTATTTCTATTGGACTTAAAATTTGTTTGGAAATTATGTTCAATCGGGCGAGTATCACAGCTTCTGCTATGTCGGAGAGGTGATTGTTCAATAAATCTATATTGTAATTAATTTGATTTAGATATTGGACATGAATCATAGACTCATGGTCTCTTCTAATTTGATTCTGTGAGTGTAATAGGTAGTTGTTAATGATTTCGGTCTGATTATTAATATGGTTCGTAATATTATCAAATCGTTCCATCATGAGATTATTCAATTTAGTTTGTTTGAGGACCATCGTGCCTAGGTTGGATTGATTCGACATTAGCTTCTCGATATTCTCATTTATTTTTACAGCGTCGTTTGCGTCCATGTTGCCCGTAATACCTTTTATTATGGAGCCAAGTCCGTTAATTAGTCCTCGTTTTGGTCGAAGTCTGGGCATTATTGTTTGTAGTTTGTGCGTCAGTTCCTTTGTTTTTAACTTTGTGACCACTAGTGTGTCCGTTGCCTCGGGTATTTTGTCAAATTTATTTATTGAGTCTATGATGTTTCCAATAGCTTGCTCGTAGTTCTCAAGTCTTACTATGTGTATTAGATTTTGATACGTAATAATGGTTCTACTCATTCCCAGTCGTAACAGTAGAAGTACCTGGTCGTTGTTCAACGTCTGTATTTCTATTCTCTGTCCTTGAGCTGTCAATATTACCCTGAAATTTACGTCTTCGTTTAATTTTTGATTTATGTAGCTTTTGGTTTTTAGTAGTAATTAATGTAACTTTCATGTCTTTCTTAACTTTATGCTTACTAAATCTAGGAGTGATTTTATTCCGTCTGCACTCTTTTCGATATACGGTTTCATTTTCTTCGAGAACTGGGGGATCTGTTCTATTTTTGTTCAATTTCTCTAAATTATTTTTTACTAACTCATCAATCCTATTTTTGATCTGTGGGTAAATTTGCGATCTGAATTCATTTAGTTTTTTAAGGTAATCATGTTGGTTGTTGTAGGTAAATTTTTTGTTAAATATGTGTGTTCTGCCTGAGAATATTTCATAGGGAGTAAATTTTGTAGTGGAGTGAATAGCGTTATTGTACGTTATTACAGCTTCATTTAGTATGTCGTCGTGGTCTAAGTCTAAATTTTGTTTCTTCCGTTTTTCTAAAATGATTCGGTACGTCTCTGTAAGGGTAGAGTGCCATCTCTCCACATAGGCATTGCTGCTGGATTGCTGGTATGACGTATAATGTACCCTGATGTTGTATTGTTTGCAGAAGTCCTTGAATATGCTGGACATCATTTCAGTGCCTTGATCTGCAACCAATACTTTAGGGATGCCGTGGAGGCTAATAAAGTGTCGAAGTGATTTTACAATATTAATACTATTTTTTGTATCTAGCGTATATGCAGCGGCGAATTTTGAGAATCGATCTATGATAGTCAGGATAGATTTACCATTGATTGTATACACGTCCGTATACAAACTGTCTAAAGGTTTGCCAGGGCTTTCAGAGGTCTGGTATTCTATTTTTGGGGGGTTCCTGTCGTACTTTTGAACCTGGCAGGTTTCGCAATTATTTATTATTTTAGTCACCTTTTCCTTAAGATATGGGAAGTAGTAATCTCTTTTGAGGTGTTGGACGGTTTCGATTATACCTCTATGATTACTATTTATATGGTAATCGTTGATTACTTTATCCTGCTCGTCTACATCTGTTATTTCTTTAAGTATTTCCATGCATCGGATCAGCTTAAAGGTTTGGGATTCAGAGAAAAATTTGGAGTAAACAGTTTGGACTATCTTGAAAATGTTATCGGTCGTATAGATTGCGTTAATTTTGTTAGGGGTAAGAAATCTTTTGAAGAGTTCTGTAACATTGTTTTCGTTAAAGTCATGCATACGTATAGTTCGTCTTTGTCTGTTTTTGAATGGCATTTCCAAAGAGGTTTGTGGTGTCCTGGTGGTCTTTTCGAGAATAATCTGAAGGGTGAATTCATTTAAGGGTCGTTCGGAGATCGGTATTCCATCATTTAAATTTTCTTGTGCGGAATGTATGGTTGAACCATCTTCTACCTGCAATGAAGTATTCGCGAATCTTTCGAGGGTTTCGTTGATATTGAGTTCAGCTTGTTCATTGGGTACTGCGCCGGAAGGTTTGATTCTACTTAAGGCGTCTGCATTTGAGTTCAGTCTTCCTTTTTTATAAACCACCTGGTAATCAAACTCCTCTAGTCTTAGGCGCCATCTTACTAACTTAGAGTTAGGTTCTTTTAGGCTCATAAGGTAAGTCAGTGGCTTGTGGTCAGTTACTATCTGGAATTTTCGCCCAAATAGGTAGGGTCTAAAGTACTTCACGGCCCAAACGATAGCTAATAACTCCTTTTCTATCGTGGAGTAATTAATTTCGGTGTCTTGAACATTGTCGACTATTTCTGGTTGTCCGTAGTAGTATAGTATTCGTCCAGGTCCTGTCTGTAAGTTTCGTTGGGTCCCGGTTGAAAATACGTGTTATTACTACTGTTTGCAGGGTAAGGTTCTATTTGGTTAACGTTGCGTAATTCTTTGACGGTAAATCTTGGGGGTCCCGTAGAACGGAAAAAATTATTGCTCTGTGGGTGGTGAAATTGAGGTTGCCTGTTACGCAAATGCGTGTTACCAGAACTAGTGTCCATCGGCTCTGGTCTTGGTAACGCTGGACGTTGTGAAAGAAAACCGTTGTTATTTGAGTTGAAAGTAGGAGTCGAGAGTTGATTAGAAGGATTCCTTTGTTGGAATATATTTTGAGATTGAAAGAGTTGTGTTGGTCGAACCATTTGTTGGAATGAATTTTGAAATTGAAAGGTTTGGTTTGGCCGAATCAGCGTTCGGGGTTGCTGAAAAATTGATTGGTTAGGGAAAACCATGGGTTGTTGTGGACGAAAAATCGATAATGCATTGTTATTATTATTGAATGGACTCTTTGGTGTTTTCTTAAGTATGTTTGAACTTTCGTGTTTAGCGTAAAAGATGTTTTGTTCCCGTATGCAATAAGCAAAAGCGGTTGCCAAGGAATCGGGTTTCATGGCTCTAATTGTGGCCCCAAGGGGTTCACGAAGTCCCGTCAAGAATATGTTCAAGCACATCTCTGAATATAAGTCCCGTTTTGCTTTAATGACATTTTCGTCGGATTCGTGAATTAAAACATGATTAACCATTGTAGACAAAAGTTCAATTATCTCACTGTAATACTTTTCCACGGTTTTGTCGTTTTGCTTTGTATTGTGCAAATCCCTTATTAATGAGGTTTCATTCCTCTTATCACTGTAGTGAAGGATCAGATTTGTTTTGATTTCACTCCAGTCCAATGAAGTTCCATACATGTTCAAAACTTCATTCGCAGGACCTTCAATCTTGTTGCGTATAGCACGTAGTAGTACCCTGCTGTATGCAGGTGTAGTGGTGCCAATAAGTGAAAGAATTTCTTCCACATTATCGATGAAATCCCTCAACAGTCTGGGATTGCCATTGAATTTCGGCAAGCGTCAGGGACTCTGAGAGCATTAAAAATATCACTGACGGTAGCCGCGGTAGCCATTGCCGAATCAATTTCTTGGGAATTATCGGACCGATTTGATAAATTTTCACAATTTAGCACTTCACTTTCACCACTATCACTTGATTCTTCCAATATCACTTCCAAATTATTCCTTAAATCTTCTAAAGTATCGGTTAAAGGTATGATTCTTAAATTTTGCCTATTTCTAAATTTTGGATATGGTCTTAGTCTAGGTTTTTTGTTCAAATATGGCATAAATATATATATGTTGAGTGTTTAGTATGAAAGGAAAGGAACGTGTTCAAATTTAAATGACTTACATGCAAACTATGGCTATCGAGTTCATTGCAGCTTCCAGGATGCTTTTCCGGTATTCCACTCGATAACCCTTCGATGGCGATGACCGTCTTCCTGATACGATTTTTCTCGTGAATAGTTGAAATCTTAGTTAAACTGCTGGTTCTCCTTTGTTGCACTAACGGGGATAATATTCTCGGTACAAGACAAAGTTTTTCACACTACGGTTCGTTCTTTTCGCGTATACCACCGAAAAATTTATTCAACGCGTAGAGCAAAGATCCGCACGACTGCGCCAATTATGTTAAACCTTTTTGCCCGAACAAAAAAAAAACAAAGTTTCACGTATTCCGATTTATTAAATCATCAATTAGATACAATGAACTGAACTTAATTCTAGTCTTTACTTCCATTTATAATAAAATTGATTTGCTTAGTTGCTAAAATTACGACATGTGCAGTAAATTGAATAGTGTGCAGTTTTAATTGAATATTGTGCAATGAGAGCATGGTGAAATATAATATTGTGCATTGAAATCGTATTGTGCAACTTATTGATAGCTCAGGTGCGACACGTTTTTAGGTGATTGGCATCGGGCATGTATCATTGGCATCGGGCATGTATCAAGGTCAATATTGGTGACATGGTGACATAACTCACGCGGATTCACTCAAACTGAAGGAATCGATTTTGTTGCCTGTAGCCCGCCTTGATTCAGTGAGACTATTGATGGCTCTGGCAGCGAGAGAAAATCTCCAAGTGTTTCAACTAGATGTAGTTGCTGCGTACTTGAACGGAGAGCTGAACGAGGAAATATTTATGGAGACACCAGAATACATCGAAGAAGTGCTACGTGAAATTGTGCCAAAAGATGATGAAAGTGATGTTGGTGTGAAAGCTCGTAAAATGATTAGTGAACTACGAGAAGGTGAAAAAGTATGCCGATTGAACAAAGCGTTGTACGGTTTACGTCAAGCTGGTCGACAATGGAACAAGAAAATGATACGTGCTTGTATTACAATACGGATGGGAGTGAACGTACGTTTGTAGTTGTATATGTTCATGGCATTTTATATGCGACAAACAGTGAGAAAAGATTGCAAGAAATTCGAACGGTACTAAGTAAAGCTTTCGATATCAAAGACTTAGGTCTTGCGAATTGTTATCTTGGTATTGAAATCAACCAAAAGGCCGATTAAATAAAATTAAGTCAAGCACGATATGTAGGAGACATATTGAAAAAGTTCGGTATGAACGAAGCAAAGCCTGTGAATACACCAAGCGAGCCGCGAGCAAGTCTAACGATTGGAGTACCGCAAGGGAATGTAAAATCAAAACAAATACCATAAAGACAGTTAATCGGTTCGCTGATGTACTTGGCCGTCGCCACGAGGCCCGACATTGCGTTCACTGTAAATAGATTGGCACAATTTAATGTGAAATACGGCGAAGAGCATTGGGCCGCTACTAAGTGTGTGTTACGATACCTGAGGGGAACACAAAATCACGGACTTGTGTTTAGGAAAAATAACCTTGGAATTGTTCGTTTTTCTGACGCGGACCACGCAGCAGATGTAAAAGACAGAATATCATATACGGGGTATTTGTTTACACTAAGCGGCGCGGCGATCACCTAACGATCTTGTAAACAAAGGACTGTTGCGATTTCGTCGACCGAAGCCGGGTATATAGCATTGTCGGAGGCAACTAGAGAAGCAATGTATTTAAGAAATTTAATGCTTGATATGAAATTGATTTAGCTGTCAAATATAGTGATCGGGACTGATAATCGCGGAGCAAAAGCGTTGGCTGAGAACGCAGTATATCACTCCAGAACAAAACACATTTCAACGCGATATCATTTTGTACGTCAAGCGCTTCGTGAAAAGAAACTCGAATTAGTACACATACCAAGAGAAGAAATGCCTGCCGAGGCTCTTACCAAGGCATTACCGGGGCCAGCGCATTTTAAACATATGTTCAGTATGGGAATGAGTATTTGCTGAGCGTGAGTGTACGTCGAATTTGAAGAAGGCGTGTTAGGTATAGTCAAATTAACGTACGAGTAGAAAGCAATAACACCAGAACGCTATTATATTGTCTCACATACATTGTATGTATGTGTATGAGCATGGCTAATGAATAGCCAGAATTATTTTCTTTTGTAATGTAGTTAGTTGTTAGTCAACCAGCATCATGTACACACCACTGAATTTGTGAATAATAAAGTTTGTGCGATAACAAAAATTCCTGCCTTGTTTTTCTTCTGGACGTCAACAGAAATAAATCAATTTCCGAGATTTGTGGACACACCTGGACCTGTAAGTTGCAGATATTTTCTTCATTAAATAAAAATATTCAGTGCATTTTTACAACATCAAACAAATTGAATATTATGGTCTATTGTATAAATATGAAACAGTCAATGATTTTTGAATCTCTTCAGCTCTGTTTTCTTGATATTCAAATAATTCATTTCTATTGCAGTTACTTAAAGCAAAGTGGCAACTTTTTATTTTATATCATTTTGCATTTATTATCAGATTGATTTTGATTTCAGTATTAGATTTCAAAACTATGACATCATTTTAGCTCAAAAATGGGCTACGATAAAAAAAGTCTTTGAAATAGCCTTAGCAGACAAAATAGAAGTATACGACGAATATACACTTGCAGAAGAAAGTAAGAGTTGATTTCAGACAATTTTCCTTTTGAATGGTTACCTGCAATCTGAAAGCTTTCTTGTTTTCCAGAGTTTGATGAAGACATAACGGCGCTTTTATTTTTGACGAAAATAGTGAACACTGTGGGGAAAAAGCAAAAGGGCCATAAATACACATTATTCTAAATGACAACATTTTTATATTATAATGATTACTTTTGCTTCAAATTTACAGCTTGGTGCTATCGCAGTTGATGAAACCTCAGTTTCAAACAATCCGCATCTTATTTTAAGAGGAATATCAAAAAAAAATATCGTAACATATTTGATTGCCATAGATGGCAATAAAATCCCGTTAGAATCGAAAACAGCTATTGATGCTTTCGAAAGCTTACTTAAAATTTTTTCTATTGCACGCACAATATCCAGAGAATCAGTTTGCATTTTTTGTTTTCATACAAGTTTTTTTTATGAACTGAAACTTAAGGGGAGGTTCTTTCAGATTTTTTCATGCAAATCGATTTTTGTTGTTTTACAAAAACTGAAAGCTACACACGTGTAGAATATGTGTGCACAAGGATATTCCGATCTGGAACATATTTATAGCATTAAAACGTCTCAAACGCACCTACCCGGGTAACATTTGCCGATACTGAAATTCAGTACTGATAATCAGAGCTCTCTGGTGACTGTGAGTTCTGATAAATGCCAGATAGAATTACGTTAATCGTAATTGGAATATTTGGTGGGGATAGTATGTATTTAATTCTGTATAGGTACTGAAAAACGGACGATATTCATTTGTATTGACTTTTTTTCTCTTTGAAACTTCAGTTTGGAATTTCGGTTCTCAGTCAGTTCTGCATCAGAACTCAAATATTCATGTGCATATTATTTTTCTGCGAATTTCAAATTCAGTAATTCTTAACAGAAGTAGTTTTGCATAAAAATTGCGTATCTGATACATTCACCATTCAGTAAAAATTGGTTAAGTGCAAAAGTTGTGTCAGAAATGTCGTTCCGAGTATACCAGTTTTTGAGTGATAATGCAATAATGGCTCTACCCATATTTTGGGTGAAAAATGGCAAGGTAAATAATTTGAAAAATATAAGCTATTGCATTTTTATTACATTGTGTATGAAGGCACCTTACAGTCCTGATATGCGGAGTGAAATGAAATTTAAAAAGGATCCAAAAGCAACTTGGCCACTTTATGATGTGGTACCGATCGGCACGAAAACCTACGGTAAACCAGAATTATTTATTATAAATAGTTATTTCTAAACACATATGTTGTATATTCACAGAGAGCTATGGTGCAGCATTAACAGCTGAACAGATATTAATGTACGAGTCCGACGTAAATACATCAGATATCGATAAAATTAATACCGCCAGGATTTCCAAAAGACGAAAAGTTGACAGCAGCCGGCATTTGGATGATAGCAGTGACGGTACTTGCGATGATCTACCTGTAGTGCCACTTAAAAGGATAATTCCTGTACATGATGCGGAAGTCATTAATAAAGAAGTATCAACTAATCGTTTGACTTTCACGCTTAAATGCGCTGAACAAACTTCAAAAGGATTGACACCACCTGACACCACCAAGTCATATATACAAGCAGACGAAGTTACTTTCTCGCAAGAAAATCTTGTAGACAGTGGAAGCATTGATACTTCTTCCATTATTACTGTTACAACCATTGACGGCGATGAAATAAGGAAATCGTTCGTGAAGAACTGGAAAGTTTCAAAAATGAATTACTACAAACTTTGAGAGGAGGAGCTAGTATCATGATGCCACATAATAGAGTCGATTCAACCAGCTTTGAAAAAGAAAATAATTTTCCGCTTAAAAGTGTCGAAGAATTAATATTATTCGACAAAAAATTTGAAAATGAGGAAACACTTCATCATAAATTCGTGAGTATAATTTCATATTTAACATTACTAATATCAATCCTTTTTTAAAATTTATCATTGATTTCGTTTTCAGACATCGTATATCCAGCAGTACGGAGGGCGTAATTTAAGGGAAAATGTGAAAATATTAAATCGGGTGTAGGATTTGTCACCGCAGAAGGAGGTGTCTTACACGGGAAGGGAGCGAAAGAAAATTGCTATGATGAACTTCAAACATGTTCAAATAATCAAAGGTAAGATTATAAACTCGATATTCAAAGCGTTGTCCGAACAAAAATTAAAACGACCATTATTAATTACAGAAACCTTAGGAAGAATTTATAATGAAACGGAAAAATATGTGGTTCTTCATATACAAAGATATTTTCATCAAACCTGCGACAGAGTTCGTGCTGCAGAAAACAAAAAGATTTGATGAAAATGAAAATGATATGCAAAAATAATAACTTTTGCTTGATATTAATTATGTTTTATTTGTTAATTTGAATCATGTAGATAAATGAAATACATAGGTATATTTTTTCAATAAAATAATTATTTAAAACTATAGTCTGCGTACTGAGTTAATTTTTTTCAAAGTATGATTCAAAGGAGCGAGAAAATAGATATTATCTTTATACGGCATGCAACACATTTAGACTCTAATAATAGAATAGTTTTCTCTTAGCATAAGACAGTTATCATTACCAGTATTCGCTCTTATTACATAACTTGGAAACTTACATTCTCTGTAAATATTTGAGTCTCCTATTCTTTTTAAAAATTCAGGTTCTTCATCCGGCATTAAGAAATCTTGTTGATTTCGTATTGAATTAATTTCAGAAATTCTGTTGAAACATTGTTCAAGTGGTCTAGAAGGGGATCGTAAGAACGATTTAATAGTTTTTATGTAAGCTTCAAATTTATAGCAAGAGTTTTCGTCAAGTGGGTTCGTCGCTAAATGAATAAGACCGTGTATATTGTAAGTAGTGTTAGCCAATCCATACACTTTTGGAAAGTGTTTAAGGTATTAGTACACTTTAAAATTTTCAAAGAATCGTTTTTGAGTTTTTTGTATTTTTTGCTTACTTACACCTTTAAAAATCACCTCCTAAAATTTTGGGTCGAAATTTTCAATAGAAAAATTTTGGTAGCCGTTTAAGCGTTACGCGTCGACGCCTGTTTTTACGTCTTTTTGCAGCTTCTCGGCGCGCAGCTGCTGTGAGGGTGCCCTCTCCAAAATACCGGTTTCTTTTGTAAGATTTGTATATTGTGAGCTATTTCCTTCATACTCAGTGTCTATTTAGTCGTTTACACGCTTACGTGGTAATCAATAACATGGCTCCAGCTAGCAAATACTATGTGAAAGGCAGTCGTCAAAATAGGCAAGCGAAAAAACGTAAAACTAGAAATTCAAAAAAATTCCAAGGTAATCAACATACTGCCGAACAGAGTGCTTCCTTTACTAGTAAATCGGCGGAAAAATTATCAAATAATACTGATTTTGACGTAAAAATAGACGAAACATTTAGTTATTGTATCTTGGCGTTCAACCTTGCGTTTTCGCAGTTGACTGATATAGTGAAGTGTAGTACGTGTGACAAAGACGTTAAGTTTTTCAAAACTGGAGTTCGTGGGCTTGGTTTTAAAATAAACGTTCAATGTGAGTGTGGTGATAGAACAATAAGTTCTTCCAATATTATAAGTACTGGTTATGAAATAAATCGTCGAATCGTTTTCGTTATGCGTTTGTTGGGCAATGGTTATAACGCTCGCAATTTATTTTGTGCTCTAATGGATATGAAAAGCAAGTTTAATAAGACTACATACTATAAATTATTGGAGAATATTCATATTGCTGCAAAATCTATATCTGATATTTGTTTAAAAAAGGCCGGACGCGAAGAAATACAAAAAAATAAAGATAAGGGTTTTCCCGAGGACGAGTTGTCAGTTTCTGGAGACGGCACCTGGGCGAAACGCGGTTTCAGCTCGCTGCTTGGCGTGACGACATTAATTGGGAAATATGCAGGAAAGATTTTGGACTTTTTTGTGTCATCTAAAACTTGCAAAGCGTGTGATGTCATGAAAAAAAAATTAAACCGTGCAGATTTTGATATATGGTATGAAGCTGAGAACATTGAAGAATGCCACGCTAATTATGAAGGTAGCTCTGGAGGGATGGAAGTGCAAGGTATTAAAGAGATGTTTTTCAAATCTTTAGTTCTCCACGCAGCCAAATATGCCTTCTATATAGGAGACGGTGACGCTAAGACCTTCTCAAATCTTTTAGATGCCAAGCCATATGGCGATTTTGTCGTGAAAAAACTGGAGTGTGTTTTACACGTAGGAAAACGAATGTTTCGGCATCTTAAAGACGTCAAAAAGTCGTTAGTCGAAAAACGAAAGCTTACAAGAGCCGAGGCAAAGAAAAAAGAAGAGCAGGATAAAAAAGAAGCAGAACATGAGCAGAAAAATCAGGCCAAAGTCAAGCAACCACGTAAAAAACGAAAATTAGGCGATGAAGCTGTACCTCAAAAAACTACCGATTTAACAGGTAAAATTATGAAGCAAATGTCAACAAATTACTCTCTAGCTATTCAAAGATATCCTGACTCTATGGACGAAATGAAACGAGAGATATGGGCAGGCTATTATCATCTTAATTCAACTGACAATGCACCAATGCATGAAAAGTGCAATCCTGAGTGGTGCAAATATCTCAAGGCGCCAGCAGATAATTCTACCTTCAAACATAAACCTGCTCTAAGTACTGAGGTACAAGAACTCGTAAAACCTGTGTTTGAAAAGCTGACCGAGGAAGAATTACTGAAACGTTGTCTGGGAAAAAACACTCAGAACAATAACGAGTGTTTTAACAAAACTCTTTGGGTGATGGTCCCAAAGCATGTATTTGCCGGCAAGGAAGTTGTTGAACTTGCAGTTCAAATTTCGTCTTGCATCTTCAACGAAGGACGAATGCCTATTTTGAAAATGATGGAAGTAATGGGCTGCACTATTGGAACCAGCGCCTACGAATATGTCACATCTAAGGACGAAGAGCGAATTTCTTTGGCTGATGCCCAGGCCAAAGCTGCAACTAAAGAAGGTCGTTTGGCTTCAAAAAAGAAAAAACAACAGGAAGAGCAAGACTTTATCGATGAGGATTTACTTCTATATGGACCAGGGATTGCGGATTAATTGATTGTAAGTGAAAAAATCCGTTTTTTTTTTAATTATTCGAGACCAAATTGAAAAAAAAACTTTAAACGCGTTTTTCTCGAAATGACCTTTTTTCGAACTGTCCAGAGATAATCTCCGAAACTACTGAACCGATCTTAACCTTCACCTGGCCTCATGGGGTATGTACAAACCCCACGCTCTTTCTCTTCGATTTTCGATATCTAAATCTTCGAAATCGAAACTCGTAACGACATCTATCGGTAGTCAAGGGATACACTTTTATACCTATGCCAGTGGGATAGCGCTGCGACCGTTAGTTCGTCTGCAGCAGTCATCAAAAGCAGTTTGGGGTGTGTACGTACCCCACCGTGCCATCAACGTCGTTTTTTCGTGAATTGGAGCATTTTTTGTGTTTTAATTTTGGTGTTTAAGAAGAAAAGAGAGGTAAGTAATAAACGTTTCTATGCATCAACATTTTTTTTTACGATTTTGAACGTTTTTTTTAACGTTTAGAATGGCGTATAGTTTGCGTTCTCGATATTTACGAGAGCAGTTACTCGAAGATGACTTGGACGAGGACCCAATGGAAGATAATAGTGAAGATCATCTTTCAAGCTTGGAGAATTCTTTAGACAAAAGCTATGAAGAATCTGACGATGCTATGGACCCATTTGCAAGAGCAAAAGGGAAATCCCAGCGGATTTTATTGCGAAGATTCCAAGAAAAGATACCGCGATACTCACAAAGTTCTGCCATGTTGAAAACTTAACGCTTCTCAGCTATGCTCCGAAGAAAAATTGAAAACTGAAAAAATTGTGCTCCTGGCCTGCTCGCTACTTCACACAGAAGAAATGACAGAGGATAAACCTAATATTGTCCTTTATTATAACAAAAATAAAGGAGGGACGGACACTTTTGATAAGTTGTGTCACTCTTTCAGTGTGCATAAAAAGACGTACAGGTGACCGTAGCGATATTTTCAAGGCATTTTGAACATGGCGATCGTGAATGCGAGAATTTTGAGAACGTGCAAAGCCGTCCAAAATTGAGAAGAAATAAAAATAGCTGCAGTTTATTGCTTAGAAAAAATTTATTTACATTTAATTACGCCGCATTTGGAACGTCGTCTTACTCAATTAAGGCTCCCCAGAGATTTGAAAGTAGTAATAAGAACAATTTTGAATCGATCGGTCTTGTCTGAATGCCATGTATTAAATTTGAATCTTGTCATCAAGCAAAGATGCGCCTTATGTGATCGGAAAAAAAGACAAAAAGTCAGATAAAGGATGCACATCCTGCAAACGACCTATATGCCTAGACCATAGGATTTTGATGTGCCCCGGTCATTAATTTAATTTTTATTTTTATAAGCTAAAACGCTCTTTTTCATTAACTCTACTTCTTTCAATGATTATTTTCTAATACATTTGTTTAAAAAAAGAAAAAACAACGACTTTTTCCTATATTTCGAAATTAATTTTTTTCGTAAAACCCATACCTTAATTTCTCAAAATAAATACGTTTTTTTAAAGACCCATGAAAACTATTATTATTTTTTTTATAGTGATATAACAGAAGAAGACAGCTAAAATTTCAGCCCTTTTTATCGAAAAACAAAAAAGTTATGATTTTTTTTTGTAAAAAACGCAATTTTTTCAAGTTTTTCAGGTTTCCGCATTTTGTATGAACGCTGATCTTGATTTTTCTCAATTCTGATTAGCCTACAGTTTAAAGTGATTTCTATAGATGATCTCTGATTTTTTTTAAGACAAAATAATCAATATTTCAATTTTTACAGAGATATTTCTCACTGGGGTTCGTACGTACCCCACGAGTCCAGGTTTGTTACTCAGGATGAGCATGCCAGGTGAAGGTTAATGGAATTTTGCAGAATGATTTATTTAGTCTTCTTACACATGAATATACCACAATTAGGACAAAAAATGAAAAAAAAACAAATTTTGGCACATGGAAATTTCCAAAAAAAAAAAGGTTATTTTTTGAAATTTTTTTTCAGACTTTCGCCAAATTTTATTTTTTTTCCGATTTTTGACTATCGGTGGTATATTCGTGTGTGACAAACCTTCATCTTTAAAACCCATTTTGAATTTTTTGTTTCAGACTGCCCAATCGTGAGATTAACTATGGATAGTGACGTGACCTTTTTTTTCTGGTCTAAACTTTGGCGCCATCTACAAGCAACATATAAAATTAAAAAAAAAAAAAAATTTTTATATTCTAAAAGACATCAATAATATTGCCTAAAAAGATTTGTATTGATATCTAATAAAGGAGCTCTAAAAAAAAATTCCCAAAAATTTGATGCTTTTTGAGCCTTGTAAAGTGTACTAATTCCTTAACAAAATATTCGAGTAAATCTTCTGCATATCCGTTATATGCTTGATAGTAAACTGATGAAGTTAAAATCCTTATCGCTAAACTTAGGCACAAAAAGTGTTTATAAACTGAGGAACTTAGTATCCCTCTGAGGACTACAGGTCCAGTATATAAAAGAAAAACTCTAAATTCATGTGCTTTAAAATATGAAGATTTTAATTTGAGGCTTCTTATATTCCTCTGAAACTCTGAACATGAATGCTTAGAGCACAATTTTATGCGCTCGTTTAATCGTAAAACTTGCCAAATTGATAATTTTTGTTTACTAGGCTTTCCCGTCCATATTTGGATTAACTTTTTACAAACGCCTTCGTCTACAAGATGCATTTTATCGATAAAAAAGTCATCAACCATATTTATAGGAAGATTTTCAAGAATTGAACGGTTCTTTTTATGATGATCCTGATCGCTCTGTCCGAAATGATTTATCCGCCGTCTAAAGTTCTCGTCATTTCGCAACCACGCATGTATTTCATGATACACTACTTTACTTGTTTTTGCTGTTGTGATAGAAATACCTTTAGTAAAGCACTTTTGACAACAAAAATAACCCCCGTGAGACTTTACTTGTTTAATAGCTGCCATTGCAGGCGCATCACATACAAAGGAAAGAACATTTATAATGAATAGTTTCGATTTGTGCATTAATCCATTTTCTAACAAATTTTGCATCTCGCTGACGAAAGGTTATAAAAATGTATTGAAGTCATCAGGTTAAAGACCGTATTATTTAAATTATTTATACATCCTAATATAAGCCAAAAGCTGTGTCCTCCGCTCTTCGAGGTAGGCGTGCCATCTACATTAAATGATAAATTTAAAGTTGATAAATGTAAATTTTGTTCACAGCCTAATATGGGCTTCAGTGATTCAGCTACTCCAAAATGTAGATATTTGCCGTTTCCCAAAATTTGAATACAGTCTGATTTATTTAATTTAGGTGTACATAACAAAGTCCTTGCATCTATTCCACCATGAAAGCATCCTTCTTCCACAAGTAATTTCAATAATGAATTTAAATGTACGTGTTTAATATTACAGGATATTGCCCAACGTTTTAGTTTTGCTGATAATGTTTCAGATGTCTGCTCATTTTCATTTGGTAATAGTTGTATATTGTTGTTAAATGTTTCGTTGAGAAAAATTGCGTTTTCCTCGAGGGAGACAATTTCATGCACGACTTCATTTTCAGGTTCGTTAATATGCATGTCTTAAAAGGAACAAATAATGGACATTATTTAATATAGTTGCAATTAAGTAGCACTATGTCTTACCTTGAGCAATACTCTTAGAGTTCAGTGGTTTCGAAACCGATCCATGTCGACCTGTAATTGCACAATACGTGTGATCTATCATGTGCCTAGAGTTCTCATTTGGAGTTTCTAAATTTAAGAATTTCGTTACTTTAAACGTTCGAGGCATTTTCGAGTTTGTTATTCCACTGTCATAAACGTCAACACTTCTTGAAGCCGCACGTTTTTCTTCAACGATTCTGAACTGGTTCAGTACCTACTAGTACTAGTAGATACTGAATCATTTCAGTTCAGATCCAAAAACCAAACTGAAATATGAACAACTATTCTGAGGCAAGAAGTAGCTTAGTGGGTAGAGTGGACGACTTCCACTTTAGAGGACCTGGGTTCAAATCTCAAGGGTAAGAAATGAAATTTAGCAATTTACAATAATATAACAAACACGAATATCTTCTAACTTTACAGCTGGAGTAGTAAACGCCTTTAAATAGCCTGAGAACATGTTGTACAGCCTTACAAGAAATATTTATTTATTATTTTGATTTACTGGAATAATTCAGTACTGCATAAAAATTGTTTTCAGTACTGCATTAGTATTTTTTTGCAGTATCAAATAAATACTGATTTTCAGTACTGTAGGGATTTTGTTTTTAAAAGATTTAAGTATCTATTATCAAAACCTGAAGGGTACTTATCAGTTTTGAAACTCAGTACTGATGAAAGGCTGTTTAGTGGATTTCATTCAGTACTTATTGAATTCATTTTGACGGAACTCGTTTCGTATTCAAAATGTTCCGCTGGAGCTCTGCATGTTTCAAAACTGAGAGGGGAAATATAGTCCGATTGAGTTCCGTTTGAGCTCCGCAGTGTTACTCGGGTACTAGCTATATTAAACTCAGAAGTGGTATATTTAGAGAATTCAGAGAATCAATTCATTAGAAAATGTGGAACGTTAATTGAATTTGCGAGAACAAGTTAGGCGTGCAATTTAGAAAACGTGTAGGTTACGTAAATTGAAATAGAATTGAACTTATAATTAGTCGAGTAGTCGAAAGATCATGGCGATGATTACAAAGTTGACCTTACTATGATCAGTTGGTACGAATGCACACTAATTACAAGAAAGATCCACAGGCACGTAAAACCGCCACTTATTTCACAAAGTTATTAGAGAGACTCGAAGTTATTCAAAAATCTTTTGAGAAAACTCTTGAAGCAATTTTCCACTCATTGACCGGCAGTGAGTCTGAACTAAATAATCCATATTTAAAGGCCCCCACTCACGAGCAGTCAATCAGTCCAAATGGCCTGAGGCCAAGCCAAAATCTCACCGTGTGTGGGAGAACTCGAAAGGACTCTTGGACTGAAGGAAACAAATTGGATTTCCAATCAGTCCAAAGCTCATGGACTCAGGCCATCGGGTCATTTTTTGGCTCGACTGTGTGTGGGGAAATAGTAGGCCGAGTTTTGAAAACCCATAAAATGGACTGGTCGTGTGTGTTGAAGCTTCAGTCCAAACAACGTGGCAGTCTTGCTTCACACGCGGATCCGTGACAAGCTAATTAACTGTTTGTGTGATTATTTGATATAATCGAAAAATTTAGCATAATGGGTAGCGGTGGCCCTGATTTTATTTTTGAAAGTTATAGAAAAATATAGGTATCATGAATGTCTTTGGCAAGTCGGAAACGAAAACTATCACAACAAAACGAAACGAAATTCTGCTCTGAACGATATTCTTGTACTGTTTCGTACAAAGGACCCCCAAGCTAACAGGGAAACTGTACTGAAAAAACTACAAAGTATGCGGTATAGTTACAATAAGGAACATAGAAAGGCAGGTTTTTGTTTTTATTTTAACAAAAATTGTTTATTTAATTTTACATTGTATAATTATTATTGTAGGTGAAAGCATCGCAAGCAAATGGCCTGGACCCTGATAGTATTCATATCCCTAAACTTTGGTACTATAGCTACCTCAGTTTTTAACGGATCAAGACGTACCACAAAGAAGCAAAACAGTTTCATCAGTAGTTGATGAACTTCCATTTGGTGAATGTCAGGTATGTGCATTTTAGTGCAATATATTGTAGATAAATTATAAGCAGAAAATGTTATATTCTTTCTTCTTGCCAATAGACTTATAATAGCCAATAGCCTTCACCAACGATATATTCCATAAACAATTCACGAACAAGCTTTGCTGAAGTAATTGCATTTCTGGTTGTAGTAGACTGCAGACCTGTTAGTAAACTGATACGTTAACTTTCCGACTAGCCATTATTCCAAACACTATCACGGTTTCGCGGAATATATATATTGTAAAATTTAAGAAAGATGATGAATGAAAAGAATACTCAATGGGAAAGGTAACGTCAGGGCATAGGAAAGGTTGTACACTGAAATAAAATTGTAAATTTAATTAAAAATTGTAATGTTAACTAAGAATTGTAATAAAAATTGTTATGGTAATTTTGTCGCGACGAACTTGGACTCCCCCGTGATGTAGACGAGCGCTCCCCGCCAAGCCAAGCCATCGCCGTCGATGTACATAAGACGATCGGATTTCAATTCTCGGGAATGGAGCTGTTTCAATCGGATATGATCGTTTGCCAGTCTTTCGTTCAATATATTGTGATCGATTGCATGTTGCAATGCGAAATAGCCATTCGATACATAATCATCGTAAATTTGCATGCCAACAACTGCACAACCATGGTAATATAATTGCCTGGTGGAAACTCTGCCGGGCGTTGCAGCGATTGAATATGATAAGTTTCCCCATTGTGATGATAACATTTCAGTTTTGCTGCTAAATGATCGCCATCGTGAAGGTACTACGCTCAAGTCTCGTCTGATGGATTTCATCATGTCATCCAGCCAAGGGTCGTACGGCGCGTAGCCTATAACATCTTCTGGTTCACTACTTAAATGCGCGCTGTAGATGTCCTCCGATCCTTACAACAACACGATATCAAAACTGATTAAAAAACACGATATCAAAACTGATTAAAAAACACGATATCTGACACAATGAAATAGAATACAAACAATCCGATTGGAAATCAAGAAATATCAAAGGGCGATCGAACCGCCACCAAGCGGCGAACGAAAAGGGTGCGCTCCGATCGCTGCCACTGCAGGAAAATGCACTTTTCGTATGCGCGTGCGAAAAGTGCACTGGGCCAATGCACCCGTCTGCATGATGCAATGGAAATGGTGGCAACGGCATTTGAAATACCGCAGAAGCGGTGGGAAATACCACTAGCAAAGGTTTCGTGGTAAATCGAAGGGGCCTAGTGAGGGCTCTTTTGGAAAAACCAGGGTGAGACACGGACGTATTGGTGCAAGCTCTCCCTTAATAGATTTTCTTTTCCTTGTCGGTAAACTGTCTGGATGAGATGAAGAACTTGGTGTTGGCGATAAGGCGGAATAAAAGTAGCCCTGAGGTGGGAACTTGACTACAGCAATTGGTCGATGGCCGAGTGGTATGAAGAAGCCAAGTAGTACCGAAAGGAGAATTTAGCTGCGAAAATTCGACGACAGCCAGGTGGTGTGAAGGCGGATCGAAGATTACAATTGACAGCAAGCGAGCATCGGTGGAATTCATCATCGGGGGCAGCAGCGCAGATCGACAATCAACCCACGGCGGCACTGGTACGACGCTTCGGGGAAGCACCGGTTTTGCAACTGAACGAGCGAGTGTCGGCAGCGCATTTTTGCGAAGAAGGTCCAAGGTAGGCTAAGATTTTCTTGTTGTAATTAGAGTAAGTGGATAAGTTTTCTTGTTGTGATTATAAGAAGTTAGAAATTAATTAGATAGCGCGGCGCCGTCGGTAAGGAATTCGAGAATTAGATTGAGAACTAAGCGAAATAGAAATTGTGAGCCTTGTAAACTGGTGTTATTTTTTCCGGTGAGTCGCGTGGTTTAATTCTTTTCAATCGCGGGCCGTACATAGCCTTCGCCGCCGTCTTCTCGGCGATTCAAAGGCAGTTTCCGCAGTTGAAGCGAGTGGCGCCCACTCACGACCCTTCTCGTGAGCTAGAGCCGCCGGAAACTGCCGCCCTTGCATCCCAGCTGGGGAGATGAAGAGTTTTAGACCGAAACAGGAAAATATTCGGTAATAAATTGGCGCCCAACGTTCTAAGGGGTGATAAAACGGTATTTAATTTTGAAGAGTTAACGATTGAGTCAAAATTTGATCAAAAAGAGTAAATTATTTAGAGAACGCGAATGTTATTGAAATACGTAAATTGGAAACGGGAATTTCAATTAAGCTCTTCACTAAGCGAGTGGAATTTTGAGAAATATTTTATAGTATCGCATGCTAAATTATTAGACATCATTCTTACAAATATTGAATTTTATTTAAATTTTATTCTATATTGTTAATACGCATTTTGTGGGTGGAAAAGTGGTTCTTGGTTCTACCTTCGATAGTGTGTGAAGTGAGTCTAAGAGTGAGTCATAAAGAATAATTTATGGTGTATCGAGTGTTGGTTTTTGCATCTCTTGTTGGCGAGCGTCTGTAGCGGTAGAGGCTAAGAAAATTGTGCCAGTATTTCCAGATTGTTAACAACGAGGTTGGAAGAATTTACTGCCGCCTGTTCAGTGCGGTGTGTATAGTTTATGTGCGAAGTTCTGGGTTTGAAAATCGGTATTCGGGCTGTCCTAGGTGGTAACTTGTGTCCGACTCGTGATTCTTGCGGATTCAATATAATAGTCAAAGTAACTAAGTACAGGGCGAGCGCTGGGAATTGGGGATTGTGTTTTGCGTTACGTTGGTTCAATTGGAAGAAGAATAGTGTCTTGTTGATGGGAGTAGGTCCCCGACGCTCGCGTGATCAACAGCAAAGACGCTGTCGAGTGGAAAAGTAACGGTCTGGTAGACATGTTGCATTGTAAAAGCTAAAACTCGAACTTAGTACTAATTTGTCGGATAATTTTTTTGTTGCGTGGGTAGGGCACGGGAATTGTGATAGTAGTATACTTTTTCGTCGATCTCATTGTGCAACCACCAGTGGTTTCATCAGTTTAGCTAAGCTATTTGTTGCGGTTTGTAACAAGCAAGTAAAAAGTTGAGGCAGGTTTTTGAAACAAGTGAGGAATTTTAGATTTACTGCTGCATATTTATCGCCCCACAGCAAAGGCAGCAGATATTCACGCAGTACGAGAGGCGCTTGGGTTTTGGTGGCAGTGGGTATTTTCTGGTGGTGTTCAGTAGGGCGTTGGCGACTGGACAGTTCGTTAATTTAGTTTTATTGGATAGATTTTGGTGAAGGGCGAACATTAGAAAATGGCTTGCGGAAGCGGTGTCGGAAAGATATCGGTCGATCGGCTGAGTAAAGACGAACTCGCGTATGAGCTAGCAATCCGGGGTCTGCCTGGTGACACGGTAGAGACCATGCGGAAACTGCTGAGGGGAGCGTTAAGAAGTGAAGTAGCCTTGGGTGAGTCTGTTGCAATGGCAACGTATCCGTTTTCATTCTCAGAGGACCGAGAGGTGATAACCGCAAAAATAGCTGAGATCAAAATGTTGGTGGACCCATTTGTGGGTGACTTTAATTCGCCGGAATTTAGTAAAGTCAAGGGGAAAATATGCTTCGCCCTGCGACGGTTGGGTAGAATGAAAGGGGAAACGGGGGAAGAAAGAGACTTCTTGAGGCAGGCCAAGGGCCAACTAATGATAGCTATGGGCGACCTGCTCTTCAAGACAGGCGGCGCAGAAAGCGAGGAGTCTGAGGAGGTATGGACTCTGGACAGTCCAACATTGTCAGCCCCGAGTACTCCGATGTTTCAGCCTCAAAAGCCGATAGATCTCCAAAAGTGGGGGTTGAAATTTAGTGGAGAATCGCCATATTCGGTGAGTGCGTTCCTCGAACGGGTGGAAGAGCTTAGGGAGGCGAAGGGACTAACAAAAGCGCAGCTGTTCCGGTCGGCCGTGGACCTCTTTGAAGGAAAGGCTCTAATCTGGTTTCGGGCAAACCGCGCAATCTGCCAGAGTTGGGAGGGCCTGGTGAAGGAGTTACGAGCCGAATTCCTTCCCGCAGACTACGATGATAGGTTGCTGGATGAAATTAGACGTCGTACGCAGGGCAACACGGAGTCAATCGGGGTATTTGTGGCGGTGATGGAGGGTTTGTTCCGTCGATTGAGTGACCAACCGAGCGAAGCGGAGAAGTTGAGTATACTCCGTAAAAATATTGCTCCCTTTTACCGGGCGTATCGAGAAGCATCACGTGCTGGAATTGTAAGAAGTCGGGACATACGTCGAGGGAGTGTCAAGATCCTGCTAAGTGTTTCGGGTGTGGAAGAGTGGGAACGGTTAGGGCGAGGTGTGTTGACTGTAGGGAGGGGGGACGAGGAAATGAAGTTCAAGCAAGGGCCGCCCAGTATAACCGAAATTCGACTTGGGGGGTTTGTCGCCAGCGAAACAGCAATCGGGCCTAGTGGGCGACAAACTAGGCTCTCATCCGATTTCGAACGTCGCAAGAAATACCCAAGTGGGGTATATGCTGCACAGCGCAGAGGGGGATAACCGCCCTTACTTAGAGGTAGTAGTCCAGGGTCAGAGATTTCTGGGGCTAGTGGATTCAGGAGCGTCGAAATCAGTGATTGGTGGGAAGGGATGGGAGCTGATCCGGAGTCTAGGGGTCAAACTTCAGCAAAGCGGTCGGAGAGACATACGATTGGCGAACGGAGTGGGTTGTGGTGTGGAAGGAGTAGCGTATTGCCCAATCACAGTGCAGGGGAAAGAGAGATGGCTGGAGGTCTTGGTAGCACCTGCGATCCCTCATCTCATACTGGGGGTAGACTTTCTGAAACTTTTCGGAATAGTGCTAAATGTAGCGAGGGAACAGTGAGAGATGGTTGCATCGGTAGAGGGTCTTAAGCCGGAGCAGCTGGTAAGCAGAACGCATTTAACGAAAGAAGAAGAAGGACAGCTAGAAGCGCTACTCGAAGAGGAGTTTGGGTTGATGGGTGAGGGGATTGGCTGTACTAATAGAGTGGAGCACATAATCAAGACCAATTCTCCACCAATCAAACAGCGGTACTATCCCGTCCCACCGGCGGTACAGAAGCATATCGATGCGGAACTTAATGAGATGCTTGAGGCTGGGATAGTGGAACCGTCGTGCAGCCCGTGGGCTTCGCCGATTGTTTTAATTAAGAAGAAGGATGGGTCGTTCCGGTTTTGTGTGGACTATCGGAAGCTCAACAAGGTGTCGGAAAGAGACGCCTATCCTCTGCCCTTCGTCACTGCAACTTTGGATAAATTAAGAGACGCGAAATATTTATCTTCACTGGACATTAAATCCGCGTATTGTCAGGTGCCGATGGCGGAAAATTCAAAAGAGCTCACCGCCTTCACGGTTCCCCACAGAGGACTGTTCCAATTCCGTAGGATGCCTTTTGGGTTACAAAATGCACCGGCAACTTGGCAACGACTCATTGACAGGGTCTTGGGACCAGATTTAGAGCCATTCGTCTTCACTTATCTGGATGATATAGTGGTAGTCACCCAGGATTTCCCCAAACATCGGGAGATTTCGAAGGACGTTTTTAGATGGTTACGCGAGGCGGGATTGAGGGTCTCTAGGGAGAAATGTGAGTTCTGCCGTTCTCGCCTTCGATATTTGGGCTACGTGGTGGATGGAGATGGTTTGAGTGTGGACCCGGACAAGGTCAAAGCAGTAATGGATATTCCTCGTCCAAGAAGAGTGAAGGAAGTCAGACAATTCTTGGGGATGGTTTCGTGGTATCGGAGATTTATTCCGGAGTTTGCGACGCTAATGTCGCCACTAACGAACCTCCTAAAGAAACAAAGGAAATTTCTTTGGACTGAGGAATGCGAAATAGCATTCGCCCAGGCTAAGACCAAACTGGCATCTGCTCCCATTCTGACGTGTCCAGATTACAGTCTGCCGTTTATTGTATAGACCGACGCTTCAAATACGGGGGTGGGAGCGGTGTTGACGCAAGAGCATCCCGAAGGCGAGAAAGTGATTAGCTATCTGAGTCGAGCCCTAACTAGCGCCGAGATGAAATATTCGACAACAGAGCGGGAATGCCTGGCCGTGCTATGGGCCATTGAAAAATTAGGACCATATGTGGAGGGAACCAAATTCAAGGTGATAACTGATTATCACTCCCTGGTTTGGTTGAATAACTTAGAGGACCCCAGCGGACGGTTGGCACGGTGGGCGGTGAAACTCCAACAGTACGATTTCGACGTCGTCCATCGCAAAGGTAAGGAGCACCTGGTTCCAGATGCTCTCTCACGGTCCATCGAGGTAGCGGAAGTGCAAGGGGACGAAAGTAAGAGTGACCGATGGTATGAGCGAATGAAGAAGGAAGTAGAAGAGGATCCAGATCGGTTCCCGAATTGGCGGATTAGTAATGGCCATCTATGGAAACATGTGGAAGGGCGATACCCAGAACTCCAGTCCGACATTGCATGGAAGAGGGTAGTCCCGTCCGCGGAACGCTCAACAGCTTTGTTTCAGTGCCATGACGCGCCCACAGCAGGTCATATGGGGGCACGAAACACATTAGAACGGCTGGCACAGAGTTTCTACTGGCCGAAGATGGCCGCGGATGTACAAAAGTATGTCAGGCGTTGCAAGGTTTGCCAGTCAGTGAAAGTGGAGCGAAAGCAACCAACTGGACATATGGTATCGAGGGTTGGAGAAATAACATCGCCCTGGGAGATGATCTGTGTGAATCTAGTAGGTCCGCTGCCCCGTTCGTTGCACGGATATACGTATATTTTGACGGTGGTAGATTATGCTACGAAATTTCCGCTAATACTTCCTTTAAGGAAGGCAACGGGAACCACTGTAACTCGTATTCTTGAGGAGCATGTGCTGTTTGTGTTTGGAGTCCCACGAGTGCTGGTGTGCGACAATGGAGTTCAATTCCGCTCAAAGGAATTCTCAAGGATGGCCGAGACTCACGGGATGACGCTGCGATTCACGGCACTCTACCATCCACAGGCGAATCCAGCGGAAAGGGTGAACCAAAACATCAAGCAACTGTTACGGTCATACGTATCCGAAAACCACAGGGATTGGGATAAAGTGATTCCACAAATCGGCTGCGCTCTAAGAACATGTACCCATGAAGATATGAAAGTTACGCCATACTTCTTGAACTTTGGAAAGGAAATGGTGATTCATCCGGGAACTCTAAGCAGGCCGAAGGCACGCGGTAAAGTGGACACGAACGTAAATGGGGCTCAGAAGGCAGAAAGGCTGCATGTGGTCCTGGAGGAGCTGCGGAAACGATTAAGGGAAGCGGCAGCTAAAGCGAAGTCAAGATACGATCTCCGCCGGCGAGACGAGAAGTTCCTACCAAAAGATCTGGTGTGGCGGCGTAATTTCGTTCTATCTGATGCAGCGAAATTTTTTTCAGCCAAATTAGCACCGGAATATGTGGGACCCTTTACGGTGCGGAAGCAGGTGTCTGGTTGGACCTATGAGTTGGAAGACTCTAATGGGAAAAGTATGGGGGTATGGCACTCTAAAGACCTGAAGAGGTATGTTGCATGAATAAACCGGAGGAATTATCGATCGCATTAAAATATGATATTTGACATTGAATTAGTGGTGGCCATTTGAATGAGTGGGGTGACGGTAAATAAGGGGATAATGGTGGAGGTTTTAATGGTAAGTTACATGCTACATAGCTCGCTAAGTAATGAAAGGAAGAAGAGAAGAAAAGGAAGAAGTTAGTAACTTAGTTTAGCTTGTAAATGAGAATTAGAAGTAAGTTACGTAGAGTAAGGGGTGGCGGTGTTAGGAGCTAAGCTAGGAAAATTTTAACGGGAACAACGGGCTAAAAGAGAAATCAATAAGTTTGTAAAATAGGAATTAATAAAGAGAAAACGTTACCATTGTCGCTCGCGTTGCCTTCGCGTTGTTTTCATCCTTACGTTGTTGTGATTCTTTGTTTTGTTTTGGTGACGGGTTTTCTTTGATTTTTTTTACTATTTATTTTTTTTACCCTATGCTCATTCAGTATTATTTTTGTGTGGCCGTTGTAACCTAAAATATAAGGAATGGAATTAACTGTGAGTATATGAAGGTGGTGGAATTTTTGGTAAACTGGTTAAGTCGAAGGTAGAACCAAAAATATATCGCGGAGCGGTCCAGGTCAAGTCCGAAGAATAAGCGGGTTTTACGTTAGTAGATATATCGAGAATGACTGCGTGATTCTCTGGGAAGGGGGGAAATATCACGGTTTCGCGGAATATATATATTGTGAAATTTAAGAAAGATGATAAATGAAAAGAATACTCAATGGGAAAGGTAACGTCAGGGCATAGGAAAGGTTGTACACCGAAATAAAATTGTAAATTTAATCAAAAATTGTAATGTTAACTAAGAATTGTAATAAAAATTGTAATGGTAATTTTGTCGCGATGAACTTGGACTCCCCCGTGATGTAGACGAGCGCTCCCCGCCAAGCCAAGCCATCGCCGTCGATGCTGTCGGGGGGGCAGCATCGAGGGGGCCTAGTGAGGGCTCTTTTGGAAAAACCAGGGTGAGACACGGACGTATTGGTGCAAGCTCTCCCTTAATAGATTTTCTTTTCTTTGTCGGTAAACTGTCTGGATGAGACGAAAAACTTGGTGTTGGCGATAAGGCGGAATAAAAGTAGCCCTGAGGTGGGAACTTGACTACAGCAATTGGTCGGTGGCCGAGTGGTATGAAGAAGCCAAGTAGTACCGAAAGGAGAATTTAGCTGCGAAAATTCGACGACAGCCAGGTGGTGTGAAGGCGGATTGAAGATTACAATTGACAGCAAGCGAGCATCGGTGGAATTCATCATCGGGGGCAGCAGCGCAGATCGACAATCAACCCACGGCGGCACTGGTACGACGCTTCGGGGAAGCACCGGTTTTGCAACTGAACGAGCGAGTGTCGGCAGCGCATTTTTGCGAAGAAGGTCCAAGGTAGGCTAAGATTTTCTTGTTGTAATTAGAGTAAGTGGATAAGTTTTCTTGTTGTGATTATAAGAAGTTGGAAATTAATTAGATAGCGCGGCGCCGTCGGTAAGGAATTCGAGAATTAGATTGAGAACTAAGCAAAATAGAAATTGTGAACCTTGTAAACTGGTATTATTTTTTCCGGTGAGTCGCGTGGTTTAATTCTTTTCAATCGCGGGCCGTATATAGCCTTCGCCGCCGTCTTCTCGCTTCGAAGCGGCGATTCAAAGGCAGTTTCCGCAGTTGAAGCGAGTGGCGCCCACTCACGACCCTTCTTCACGACCGCCGGAAACTGCCCCCCTTGCATCCCAGCTGGGGGATGAAGGGTTTTAGACCGAAACAGGAACAGATTCGGTAATAACACATTTTGAACAATCCTCGTCGCCCGGGATAGCCGATAGTTAAATATTTTTCGTTCTTTAGTTAGAATTTGTTGACTAAATGGCTTCATGAGGTCCATTCTTTAGGCAAACGCCTCATCCTCAACAAAAACGTAGGGTAACTTTATTACTCCATTGGAAAGCGTTTTTGCGGTAAGCAAGTTAAGTTGACCATATTCAAGTAATTTATAAAACTCTGTATTTTTTATTACTTCTTCATCTGATAGTCGGCCATTTGTGCCAACATCCACCCAAATGAACTCATAATCAGCATTAACACATGCCATTGGTATAACGGAGTGAAAATGTTTATAATTATAAAAGAGCGATCCACTTCCTGGGGGTAGGTTAATTCGTACATGCTTGCATTCTTTTCCTTCGTTCGATTGAAGGTAGGGAGACATCAAGTAATCTAGCTTCTCAAACAGAATCAATATATGAGAGTGATTTAGGTGAAAGAGCAGAGCCAATTGTAAAACTTCCAGCTTCTTCAACACCAAACGCTTTCTGGAAAAAATAAATTGGTAGCACTAGTCGTCAAACGAAACGGCAAAGCAGTCGGTCGTCGGCTGCCTAAACATAATTATAGACCCGCAGTTTTCATACATCTATTTAATAAATTAGATTTGGAACATTAACATTAGGTACATTGAACTTTACAAAATATGGAGCCACGAATGAAAATAATATTGTATATGTTGCAAACATAAAATATGTTCTTGGTTTGCCGGAAAGATAAGCGTACAAATCACAATTTTGGTAGCAGTTTATTCAAATAAGTCTTTTCAAAGAAAGAATAAAATAAGATGAATCCAACCAGAAAGTTTACAACGTCAAGGTCAGAATTAAACGGAGGAAAATTCAATTCTAAAGTATCTAACGTTTTTTATAAAATAACAAATAAACAAATTCACAAAAATAAAATAATATATCTTGGGTGTGGGAAAACTTCGTGGCGTTTTTTCCGATAGATGGCGTCAATTGCAAATAACTAGAAAGGTGACAGTTTGAGTGTTACTTTGGATTCATAAACGTCGAAAGTGGTGCAGTGGTTGAAACGTTTTTCGCATTTGAAAATGGAGATATATAATGAAAAATTGCGCTATATTTTGCAATATTATTATGACAAAGGGAAGAACGCTGCGCAGGCTTTTGAAAAAATTTGTGCTGTGTACGGTGGGGGTACTTTATCGAAATCTGCTGCACGGAAATGGTTCACTCGCTTGCGTTCCTGTAATTTTGATGTGAAAGATGAGTCACCATGGCTGTCGAATTACTCAAAAAGCAGATGCAGTTCTTGAAAAAGTGCAGCAAGATAAGCATATCAGCAGTATCGATATTGGTATGGAGCTAGACATTGACCGCAAAACTGTTTTGAACCATTTACGCAAAGCTGGTTACAAAAAGAAGCTCCATATATGGGTTTCTCATGATTTGAGCACAAAAAACATGATATACCGAATTAACATCTTCGATGCGCTGCAGAAACGCAATGAAATCGAGCCATTTCTAAAACGTCTAATAACCGGTAATGAAAAATGGATAACATACGACAATCGAAAAAGTAAAAGATCGTGAACAAGTGATGGTGAGCCGTCACAAGCGTTCGCGAAGCCAGGATGGACGCCGAAAAAGGTGATGGTGTATGTGTGGTGGGAATCGTCCACCATGAGTTACTTCCAGTTAGTCAGACGATTAATTGTTAAGTGAACTGTGAACAAATAGATGGATTACGCCAGGTAATTAAAAGAAATTGGCCTGAATTGAATCATAGAAAAGGCGTTGTCTTCCATCACGATAACGTCCGACCACACACTTCTTTGGTGACCCGTCAAAAATTTCGAGATCTTGGTTGGGAGGTTTTGATGCATTCACTCATATTCTTCATACTCGGCGTGCATATTCAAATATATCTAGTTAACTAAGTTCCAATAATTACTATCAGTGCTCGGCGGAAACGAGGCGCTACCAAGTCAAAGATGATAGCCATGATGGGATAATTGAAGGACTGCATGATAGACATAGCACACACTGACTATTACTTGTTCCAATCCCAGCAGAACTATCTCAATGGAATCAAGCTGGTTTCCAAAGAGGCCTGTGAAAACCACTTGATTTAGTTTTTCAGCCAGAAACAACGGAAGTTCTTCACCGATGGCAGCATGGTTCTACCCGAAAAATTGCGAAACATTGTGAAACATTGTCGATAATATTGGAACATATTTGATTTACATAAATTCATTCTCACATTATAAGAAAACCAGTTTAATTTAATTTAATAAAACCCCACACCCAAAACATAAGAAAATTTTAAAAAAAAGCTAACACATAAGTATAAATTAAAATTGGAAAAATTGTAAAAATAAAATTATAAAAAACAAACAAAAAAATAGCAAGGAAAAAACTCAAGAAAAATATATTCAAAAATAATATTAGAATTTACAGGATCAATTTCTATGTTATTGTTTCAATGCTTGAGGCATATTACGTTCAATCAATGCACTATTAGCATTTATTCTGAAATTAATGTGCACCTTTCTGTGAAAAAAGGACTCGCTTAGCATATTTTATCGTTCGAACACGTTTCACATTTTATTAAAATACTTTCGAATTTTCCAATTTTATAGCATTTTTTTCAAACGAGATATAAAAATCATCTTGAAAATGAACATTCTTGTCCGAATGATATAAACAAAATATTGTCAGCAATACAAGTAGTCATATATCTGCTTTTGACATTTATTCAAACCGTATTTTCTACTTATATAGACATGATTGTGATAAGTTAGCATTTTAGTCTTAAATATCTTTCGAAACCCTTTAAATTTACAAATAGACAAACCATAATTTTCAACTCGATGTATATATTCTAGAATAATTTGTGCTAAATATGCATTTTGAAATTACTTTGGCAATGACGGATTTTCCTTCCAGATAGTGACGATGAAAAAATTTCTCGAGATCGGACCACACAAAAACTATCGAATTATAACAGATGAATTCACAGATGTTCCCATGGTTTCATCTATTCTTTTTTCATAAAATTCAACGCCTGATTGACAATTCATATATTTCACTACAATCAGGCTATGAATTTCATGAGTAACATTGATTAGGCAACATTTGCTTTGATTCTTTTAGATATTTATGTGCCGGAATATCTCTTTTAAGGTTTAACAAGTATTTTCTCGGAAATCAAACTAATTACGTAAGCATTAATGAACAGTAGCAGCATTAATATATTTTGTAAGCTCTTTTATGCAAAAGTAGTAAGCGCGGACACATCGAAGTCGAATCGGTCTTGGTTCAAATAATAACAACTCCTTTGGCAAAAGATTTTCAATATGAGCATATAGAGCAGAATATTTTCGATTTGAACAAGTTGCCTTGCTAAAAGTCTTTCTTTGCATTTTGTATGATTTGATTGATTTCTTTTGCACAATTCATTAGGAAGTTATACAAATATTGTCTGATTTGAATATATTTCTTTTAGGACATATACTTATGCATCTTAGGGCAAATTAATTGAATCTGTAGTCTTGAGATTATATCTTGAAATAATAGTGACTAATTGGACATAATACTCATGATTTCTGGTTGTTTTCTGTGGTTTTCATTAAGATCTTTTTCAGTGTTCTGAGCTTTTACTTCTGGCAGCTCTAAATTTGTCCATAGTATAATTTTGCTCGTTAATGATCTTTCTCGTACAAATCTCCTTACAATATAGCTAGTATACCTCTTTATAGCCAGTATATCTCTTTATAGCCGGTATATCTCTTTATAGCCAGTACAACATGAGTTGATACCGTTATTGATTTTTCAGATGTGCGTGTTTTCACTGTTCAACATTTTCCATACATCTATTTTCACATTTTCGAACAGTATTCAACAATATATTTAGTTTGCACTAAAGATTAAATTGAATATTACACCCAGTTTCAATTTTCTTGTTCTCACGAAACCATGGACAATTGAACAAATGGAATCAATGGAATGAACCACTCAAATGTTAATTTTTTTGGTTTTTGTTTTGATTTATAGAGATATTATCATCTCTATTTAAAATCAACACGCACAGAATCTATACAAAACGATGTATTTTTGAAAGGAAATATAATAAAATATATATGTTCTAAGCTCAGGATTCGCGATGTTTCACTCGTCGTTGTATCACACAGAAGAGAGCGTGAGTCCTGAGGTCGCTGTCCAACGTTGGATCTTTTAATTCATGTTACATGTTTGGGTTGTCGTAGAGGTGGCGCTTTACGATTCTAATTGTCGCTACAATACTTCCCCCCTAAGACTTGTCTCATTGACAAGTAAATGTGACCTTCGCTTGCGATCTTGTTTTGGCTGGCTTCGAATATGTCCGAGTTACAGGTGGTCGTCGGCTTTCGTAATCCGAAAATGGTGATGGTGTCGGTTCTTCCATATCCGGGTTTAACACGTAGGCTGGTTTCAATCGATCTATCGTGACTTGAGATTCTTTGCCGTCTAACAAAATTTTAAACACGATATGGCCCAGCATATGGCTGTTGCAGAGATCTCCTCATAGCATCGATACGTATAAAGACATGACTGCATGTTGCCAGATCTTTGAATATAAATGTACTTTTATTCTGATGGTGGGCAACTGGAGTCGGGCGCAGACGTCGCATATCCTGTTGAAACTTTTGGATAAATGCAGTTGGATCGCTGTTCGTTGTTGTATCGTCAATGAAGTCGCCAGGTATTCTCAATGTAGTGCCATACACCATCTCCGCTGCTGAGCATTCAATGTCCTCTTTATAGCTTGTTCTAAGGCCAAGTAGAACTGCAGGAATTGCCTGGAGCCAATTTTCGTTTCCGTGGCGCATCAATGCTGCTTTCAAGGCCCGATTCCAGCGTTCTATCATCCCATTTGCCGACGGATGATACGCGGTCGTTCTTATTTGTTTGCATCCTATTTCCCTTGTAAGTGACCGGAACAGCATGGTTTCGAACTGGCTGCCTCGGTCTGTTGTTACCATTCGTGGTGTGCCAAAACGTGCAACCCAGTGATGATAGAAATTATTCGCTACCGTTTCTGCTGTCGTCTCCATGATGGGTACAGCCTCCGTCCACCTGGAGAAGCGGTCAATCATCGTAAGAACGTACTTCATGCTATTGACAGGTGGTAGCGGACCGACCAAATCAATATGCACATGATCGAACCGTTTATCTGTCGCAGCGAATTGTAGTGGAAAAGTTGTGACATGTCGGCTCACTTTTGATCGTTGGCACTGGATGCATGATTTTGCCCAGCTCGCAATGTCTTTATGCATCCTTCGCCAAACGAATTTTTCTCGCACTAATCGGCTGGTTATTTTTCCACTATTTTTTCCGAGTTGAATGCTTGTCGCCGAAGTGCCACTGGTATATATGGCCGTGAAGTTCCCGTTGAAACGTCACAGTATACCTGCCTTCCATTCATTTAACGTCGTTGTAGTTCGAGCGATGTTTCTGAGTGCAGGAGTGTTTGTAGCTCAGCATCTTTTTGCTGTGCGGCTGCTACGTCGGCCATATCGATTGTTTCTTCCTCTGCAATAACATACAGGCGAGAAAGTGCGTCTGCGACTGTGTCGGATTCCCCTTTTACTTGGCGTATGTCTGTTGTGAATTGGGAAATGTACTCGAGCTGTCGTATTTGTGGAGGAGTTGCTTTTACCGATTTTTGTGCAAAAGCATAGCATAATGGATTGTGATCAGTTCGTATGCTAAATTGAATTCTTTCGACTCTGTCTCGAAAATACTCAATTGCAGAGTACATCGCTAGCAGCTCCTTATCGTAGACGCTATAATTTTTCTGTGCATCGCTAAATTTCTTCGAAAAGAATCACAAAGGCCTCCATTCGCCATCAACCAGTTGCTCCATTACTGCTCCCATTGCAGTGTTTGAGGCGTCAGTCGTCAAGGCAAGTTGGGCGTTTTGAGCAGGATGTGTTATCATAGTTGCTGATGCTTGCATACTTTTGCTCTTTTCAAAGGCATCTTCCGCTTCTGTAGTCCAACATATCGGAGTCTTGTCATTTTTCCTTGAATGCTTTAAAAATGCATTCAATGGTGCAAGGGTTTCGGCAGCGTTCTTCATAAACTTCCTATGAAAGTTCAGCATGCCCAGGAATCTTCGCAAGCTCTGGCCTGTTCGCGGTTTTTGGCATTTTAAGATGATGCCTTTTCCAGTTACTAAGTTTCTTAAGTACTTTATCTCTAGTTTTCCAAAATTGCATTTTGCCACATTTACTTTGATGCCATGCTCCTTGAGACGACTGAATAGTTCTCGGAGATGTTTTCGATGCTCCTCCTCTGAGCTCGATGCAACAATTATGTCGTCCAAATAACCGAAACAGAAGTTCAGTCCAGAAAGAACAATGTCGGTATACCTTTGGGAGGTTTGCGTTGAATTTCTGAGTCTCGATATCTTCTTCGACAATCGGAGCCTGATGATAGGCTCGAATTAAGTCTATTGTAGAAAAGACTGTTCTGCCATACATATCGTGGTTGAAGTCCTCCATGTTTGCTACCGGATAGCGATCAAGAACTGTGACAGCATTTAGTCGCCTGTAGTTGCCACAAGGTCTCCATTCACCCGACTGCTTCGGGACCATATGCAGCGGGCTCGCCCATGGGCTGCTTGAAGGACGGTATATTCCTCTTTCAACCATAAACTCGAACTCGGTCTTCGCTGTTTGGTACTTTTCTATTGGTAGACGGCGTGCCCATTCGGCTATCGGTGGGTCTTTTGTTAGTATATGATGTTGAATCGTTTTTCTTTGTGAAGATGTTGACACAGCGGTGTTCGTGATTTCTGGAAATTCTGTCAGCACGTCGTGATATGGAGCCTGTTTGTTCATCATCGTTATAGCTGCTGTGTTTTCTTTCGTCCGAGCTGCGGTCGTTTGCAACTTTGATTGTCCACCAGCCTTTTCCGTCTGACGTTTACTAGCAAATGATAATGCTGTAGAAAATCTTCTCCCAGTATCGGATAATCTACTGAAGCGATACAGAAGGGCCACTTAAATACACGTTGGAGTCCTAAGTCGAGTGACAGGATCTGTTCTCCGAATGTATCTATCTTCGTTCCATTAGCAGCATACATTTTCTTTGCCTGCTTTTGTCTTTTTTCACGGCAACGGACTACCGATACCTCTGCTCCTGTATCGACGAGAAATAATACTCCAGTTTGCCGGTCGGTTACTGATAAGCGGCTCTTATGAGAGTGGACGTCACCGATGACCGCATTTATTGGTAACGGTTTTAGTTTTCCGTCTGTTGATATCTACACGGCTGCCGACATTTGTAGGCTTTGTCGCCGAACACGCGATGATAGTAACAGTATGGTGAGTTTCCATCATCTTTTGTTTGCTCTTTTCGACTGTCGAGGTTTCGAGAATCTTCGCCGACGGGAACGTGAGCGGTTTTTGGTCCGGCTTTCTCGTTTATTTGCCATTTCTAACCTTTCGAGGCGATGTGAGATTTCGATCAATATTGGATCGGATTTCGGAGCTGGTGCCTGCGATGCTGCTGCTACTGTTGGCACGGCGTTAAACTCTTCCACAGTTTTATCGGCCATCTCAAGAACCGGTGCCATGTCCTTTTCTGTCGAGACGGACAAGATGGCTCGCACGTGTACTGGCAGTCGCCGCATCTACAAGGCACGCAATGTCTCTTCTGGCAGTTGAGCTCCTGCCATGGCCTGCATCTGTCGGTACAGATGCGATGGTTTTTGGTCCCGCAGTTCTAATTCCGTGAGGACTTGCGTTAATTGTTGCTGTGGCGAAACGGAAAATCGCGCTAAAAGCTGCCTTTTTAGTTTATCGTATTTTCCTATTATCGGCGGTCGTTTAACAATGTCTGCCACTTGTTTCAATATTGTTATGTCGAGCGTCGCGACTATGGCATTGAATTTCGCTTTATCTGTCAATACTTTTGAGTGCGCAAAAGTTGACTCTACTTGAACGAACCATAGTTCGGCTTCCATGCCCCAAAATGGAGGCAGTTTCACTTCACGCATGGCGTCAAGACGAGGGGGTTCACTTCCCGGCCACAATTCACGTGCCACATGTAAGGATGTTTTTGGCGTTTCGTCAGTAATCGTTTTTTCCGCGGGCGTATATTTGTCATCACCGGTCGCCATTTTTCTGCCAGAGCGTCCTTTTCACTGCACTAACGCAATGCCACAAAATTGTTTTTTAGTCAGATCGATTGTCGGGGTCACCATTTATAGAGATTTATCATCTCTATTTAAAATCAACACGCACAGAATCTATACAAAACGATGTATTTTCGAAAGGAAATATAATAAAATATATATGTTCTAAGCTCAGGATTCGCGATGTTTCACTCGTCGTTGTATCACACAGAAGAGAGCGTGAGTCCTGAGGTCGCTGTCCCACGTTGGATCTTTTAATTCATGTTACATGTTTGGGTTGTCGTAGAGGTGGCGCTTTACGATTCTAATTGTCGCTACAGATTTGTGTCTTTCGTATCTCCTTTTTTCGTGCGTCTGCACTACAATTTGACATAAGCACTATACATATTTTTCACACGAAATCGTTACAGATTATCGTTAACGGATTGTATCATTACGATATGACGGTTTATAGCAGGAAAGGCAACGTTAACCTGTTTTTTTTATTGGTGAGAATTGCATGAATACTAGTTTTCGGTCTTCCTAGATGCAAGAAGATACTTTTCGGAGATGAATGAAATCCAGAAATGATTTCAATCTGGTGCTTCTTCTTCTTCGACGGAATCATAACAAGGTTCTTATTTCAGGTTCTGGCCATTTATTAAATCCATGCTTAATTTTCGATGATTAAAGTGATATATCAAATATCTGATTGGATTCTTGAACCAAGTGTGCCGCAAAAGAAAAATCAATGGTTTTCTTCCGACTGCTGTACAATTAATGTTCCTTGGTCGTCACATGATTTTTGTTATGCTCTTGTCCAAGGAGCCGGGAAATACTTATTTGATGGCGGCATTACTCGCCATGTCGCAATAACGTTATTGGGCACATGCAGTATTTCTTGAAGTAGTCTTTCCCAAGGACTACCCACCACACCCTGATATTATTGCCACTACTTTATTTCTTCTGCTTGATCAATGTACAAAAAAAGCTCACAAAATATTTATTTGTCCACAAGAATATCAGAACATATCATCCGAAAATTAGTGTGTTTCCGAGAAAAACAGGTTTTCATTTTGTTTTTTCCAAGCGAAAATTTTTGATATAGCCATATTTATTGATTTTTTCGCCCATAGTACACAAAGATGGCTGAGTTTTAAACAAATGCTAGCTAATCAAGATTACTTATGTCAAAATAAGGCAAATATGGAATTGGTATAGCAATGAAATCTCGAAAATTAATCTCATAATATTAATTGATAGTTACATTGACCATTGCAATAACGATATAAGTCCGTGAATGTTGAAAATTTGTTTGATATTTAAAAGGTTTCTTTTCTTTTATTAACTAAAATTTGAACCCAAAAGAACTAAATTGTTTCTTAATATTAGTTTAATTTTCAAAATCTATCGCGAAGCTCTCATATCGTATGCTGTGTAGCGTTGATCGTATTAAATATTCTATTAATATGTGCAGATACGAAGCGGACATTGGAAGAATACTCATTACAACAAAAAATATTTTAAGCATATTAATTTCGAAAGCACATAGTACAGAACATTATAGCGAGTAACACCAACTTGCATTGAAACATAAAATAATAGAAATATACATATTATTAAATAGGAGTATATATTATTAATCCTTTGAATGCCAAGGATACACTTGACTGAAAATTCCCAAATTCTTCTGCTCCCGCGCGAACTTATACGATCTCTATTTCATACAAGTCGATTCTAGTTAATTGTTTTTGGAATTGGAATTAGAAGTGGAGGACGCGCACAATAATATTTCAAGGTGATTATTGCAAATTGTGTAATTTATTTATTGGATGGACTATGTATTACGCAGCATAAATATTCATATGATATGGACTGTGTGTAAAAGAGTTACATTTTATTTTTAATTATAATAGGGTAATTTCGCCTGTTCGCGTCCATCGCCCAATTCGCGTCCATTTCGCGTCCATTTCGCGGATCTCCCTTTAAAAATACTCGAAAATAAATCAACTAACACACCAGTCAAACGAAAAGTCATTACCGCTAATACTTAAATGCATAAGAGGCACGCACACATGGTCAAAAGTTCTGTGCGTCAAACCTATTCCGTTTAGAATAAATAGTTAGTCTCGGTTGTTCAACAAGGAAGGTCGTACTCGTGGAATGTTAAAGAAAAATTAGTGTGCAGCGGCGTGTTTGACGGTAAGTTTTTTATTGTTTTATGTGAATTTTAGGATACATAGCAGTTTCTACACTTTTATGATGAAAAAAGGAATAATATTAATTATGAATTTGCTTATGTTTTTTATATTTAACGAATAAAATAAGGTGGACGCGAATTACCAAGGAGGCTTTAGGTCTGGTAGATCAACTACGGATCAACTCTTCACAGTCAAACAAGTGCTTGAAAAATGCTGGGAATTTAACATCGACGTCCACCAGATTTTCGTGGACTTTAAACAAGCATATGACAGTATTGACCGAAACATACTGTACAAAATAATGCTATACTTCGGTATCCCGGCAACACTAGTTCGGCTGACCAAAATGACGATGACGTCGACAGCATCACAAGTCAGAATCAACAACAATCTGACTGACAACTTTGACACAAATGTCGGACTAAAGCAAGGGGATGGGTTTGGCCCCTCTGCTGTTCAACCTAGCACTTGAGTACGTGATAAGGAAGATTCCTGTCGACACAGGGGGTACGCTTCTGTATAAGTCGAACCAGTTAGTGGCCTACGCGGATGACATTAACATCTTGTCCCGTTCCTTCACATCCGCCAAAGAGCTCCTGGTGAAACTTGACCAGGAAGCCAAGGAAGTAGGCCTGAAGATCAATCAGACGAAAACAAAAATCATGACGCAAACAAGAAAGAAGACCCCCATTAGACAAAATATAATTCTTGACGAATATAATTTAGAGAATGTGGACGAATTTATATACTTAGACTCGAAATTGACAACGAAAGGCAGTGAAACTGACGAAATTAAACGGAGAATACAGCTCGCTAATAAAACTCTCTACTCCGTTCTGGCCCCACTGAAGACCAGCTGCATACACAGGAAGACGAAGTTCCAAGTCTACAAATCAATCATCAGACCTGTGTTGTGCTACAGATGTGAAACTTGGACCCTTATCCAAGCATCCGCAAATATGTTGAACGCCTTCGACAGACGGGTCCTCAGGCGTATAATTGGAGCTAAACAAGAGTGCGGCCAATGGCGGATAAGATACAACCACGAGTTGTACGAGGTTTTTGACGAGCCGGAGGTTGCTACAATAGTGAAACTGCGGAAACTGCAATGGGCTGGTCACGTAAGACGAATGGACGAGCATCGAGTACCTAAGAAGGTATTCGACGGAAGGGCCGAGGGTCGAAGACCAGTGGGAAAACCCAGAAAACGCTGGTCTGACTCTGTCGACGAAGACTGCGCAAAGCTGCTCGGATTTCGAAATTGGAGGACGCGGTCATTGGACCGAGACAACTGGAGGCGTCACCTACGAGAAGCAAAGGCCCGAGAGGGGCTGTAGTGCTACGACGACGACGACGAATTACTGCATCGAATTTTAGAAAACTTTCACGTCCGCAAACTATACCTACAGGGGATAATAATAAGCCAAATTGCGTCCACTATTTTCGTTAAATACTTGCTTGTAAAAATAATTTGAATAATAATTAATAATTTAAATAATAATTAATATTTTAAGATGTATTTTTTATTATTATTGTATTTTTTTCATTAAAACTACGTGTTTATAATTCTATTTTGTAATTGGAATGCGTAATTTCTTTCATTCTTTTTTTTCATTTAAGATGAGTTCTTCAGAGACAAGAAAGAAGAAGGAAAAGAGATCATACACAGAAGAAGATTTAAAGAAAGCGTTAAATGAAATTCGAGAGAATAATAAATCGATGACAAATATGCAAAGAATATGCTATTCCCAAGACCACAATATTGGACAAAATCAGTGGACGCAGACCCGATGGAGTAAAGAAACCGGGACCAGAAACAGCGCTAGGAGTAGATGGTGAAAAAAAAAACAGTTGAATGGCTTCTTAACATTTCCAAATGTGGATTTCCAGTAAAAAAGCAAGAATTGTTGGATACTGTTCAGAAAATAATTCGAGACGGAGAGTTTAAACATAAATTCAAGGATGATCGCCCAGGTGAAAAGTGGTTTCAAAAATTTTTGGGCAGAAATAAAGAAATCACACTTAAAAATGCGGAGGGTATTAGTAAAGCTCGAGTCCAAGTCACAGAGCAGTCAATCAGATTGTGGTTTAAAGAATTAGAGGAAACACCAAAAAGATATTTTGAGTGACCCGAAAAGAATTTTTAATGGGGACGAAAGTGGTTTGGCGTTTTGTCCAAAGACAGGAAAAGTTTTAGGTCCAAGAGGGTACAAAAACTTATACCAAATAAAGCCAAGTAACGAAAAAGAAAATATAACGGTATTATTAACATTTAATGCGAATGGAGATATGTGTCCAAGAGCTGTGGTGAATAGTATGCCTCCAGACTGCTTAGGCAGATCGGAGACAGGTTGGATGAGAGGAGATGTATTCTTTGAATACATCACCAACGTGTTTCACAAATGGGTAGTGGAAAATAACATAAAAAAAACCAGTGCTGTTGCTGGTAGATGGGCATAAATCGCGTATGTCCTTAATGTTAAGTAAGATGTGTGAACAAATGGAAATTATTTTGTATGCCCTTCTGCCCAACACCACCCATATTTTACAGCCAGCAGACGTTAGCATATTTGCACCGGTAAAAATATATTGGAAATCTACAATCCGCGCATTCCTATCAAAACCAGAAAATTTGAATTCTGCCGTCACAAAAACAAACTTTTGTAAATTGTTAAATGACGCATTAAATCATCCTAACATGCCCGACAACATCAAAAATGGGTTTAAGCGATGTGGTCTTTACCCATTCGATGCTAATAGTCCAGATTACACTAAATGTGTAAGAAACACTTTGGAAAATGTTCAGGCCGTTGATCAACAGTCACAAGATGTTATCCACTCGGACATTAAAAGTTTTAAAAAAGTTTTGAAACAGCTGAAGCCGACACTACAAGAAAAAAATATTGACATTAGAACTATAACGAAAGAAGTCAATAGGTTGAAAAAGTATCTCCCTGCAGAAGTAGGATTTGCAGAGATTTCTATCGAAACTGAATCTAATAGGTCACATATAGAACTTTCAACAGAAAAAAATAGTACTATTTTTAGTCATATTGATGGCAAATTGGATGCAACTAAAGAAATGATCATCTCTTCCTTTCTCGAAGACGCCGAAAACCAAAATGATGAAGCTAAATCCGATCCTACTGTACAGGTTCAAACAGTATCAGCCGAAATACATTCTGCACCAAAACAATTTACCGAACCTTGCACATCAAACACAACCACCAGCAAAAGAACTCTACCATCTTCTGAGATTGACTACGATAAAATCACAGTATATCCAGATAATTATTCAACTCTTGACACCAGCAAAAACAATTTGTTCCCTGACTTGTCCCTTTCGACGTTACATCTTTCTGGCAGTTACCTGGATGTCGGCTCTATGGTGTCCTTAGACGACGTTCTAGTTCTACCATTAGAAGATATTGAATCAACTCCAACCATATCAAGTGTTGAAAAAGAAACTCTCATCAAGGAACTAACTCCAGAACTGCCTCTGACTTCATCAGCATCAACTATATCGCTACCATTATTTTTACCTACAGAGTCTCTAGTACAACCAGCTTCAGCAGCAACGCAAAAGAAAATCTCTGATTCATTTAAAGACCACCTGATGCTACCTGAAATTTCTAACAAAGCACGAAAAAATAAGGAAAGAACTCCAGCATTCATATCTTCTGCTGCATGGAGAAAGTATTATGAAGATAAAGAGCAGACCAAGAACGAAAAGCAGGAATTAATACGAAAAAGAAAGCTAGAACGACTACAAAAACCAGAACAGAAAAAGACTTTAAAACATTCTCAAACGGTTCGTAAAATTGCTCCTAAACGAAAAAAGAAGATACAAGAAGTCACACAGGAAAGGGTTAATGAGGAATTTGAGAAAGAAAATTTACCAACCGTGGAGCGAGTGAAATGTTCTAAATGTGACGATATACTAATTTCAGATGTAGAAGACGACGATGAAAAAAAAACATTGGCTGTGACAAGTGTATTAGATGGTATCATATGAAATGCACGCGATTTGCAGGATTAAGTTATTTAGAGGCCAAAGCTAAGTCCTTTGAATGTGACCTGTGTTATTTATTGAAATTCTAAGGCTACAATACTGATTACTGTTTATTCTTAAAGTTGCAATTGTTATTTGCCTACTACTTACCTAATTTTAAGTTCAACCAATGTTGAGAAGAATAATTTTTATTTTTTGAAAGTGATTTTTTTAATGATAATAATGGTAATTTTTTATATTTATATTCTTAAATAAAGAAATTGTTAAAATACAATCTTTCTTTACAAATTCCTAAAAATATCACCCCTATATCCCTTTTCTAAGCTGCTGGACGCTAAATGGTCCACGGATGGACGCGATTTGGAATTTGTGGACGCAAAGTGGGTAAAACGCCTAATTCTGAAGTTTATCTATTTAAAAAGAAAACACAAGATATTTCTAATAAAACTGAAAGTTAATCTTAAAATAGACTATGTAATGAATACATCACATACATTTATCATAGAAATTAGTGCCGGGGCATTTTTATTATCGCCGTCAAATTTGCCAACTGCACTAAATGGACGCGAACAGGCGAAATTACCCTAATTAACCTTCCGAGAACACAGGGGGTCAAATTGACCCCAGAGACCTTTTTGACCAATCGCAGCGCTTAGGCCTGCGGGAAAAGGAGGGTACTGTAGGTTCCTTAGTGTATTTCTGTGCCTTGACTTTTAGTTTAAACCTTTCTCATACAGTCCCATGTCGTCAGTCGTCGTTGAGAAGCCTTTGAAGCAGATCAAGGGGTCAAATAGACCCCATGTGTACTCGACGTCAATTTTGAGGTAAAATTCAATATTTTTTTTTACTTTATAAATCGATAGATTAATTTAAAATAGCCAAAAAATAATTGTTTTTAATATGTACCAATTTTTTCCAGCTTGTAAAAACTGTTTTTAAAAAACCGATTTTTCCTTTCGAAGCTAGATATATTTAGTTTTTGTGACAAATATCGATATTTCGAGGGTAATCTGTCCTCTTCTTCTTCAGTGTATATCGGTCTATCGATAGACACTGACGCTACCAAAAATAAATCTGCCATTGCTGCCTTGAAAGAAGTTGTGGCTCATCTCGTCGAGCCATATTTACGAGAAAAATTAAATAATACCATTCTACGTGTAGACATTCGAAAAGGGATCGAGAATATTTTAGGAATAAATATCCCAAATGTTCCTTCAGAACGACCAAAGCTCAATAAAAGAGCAAGATGTTTATTGTGCTCTCGAAAACAGGACCACAAAACAAAAGATGTGTGCGCATCTTGCGATCGACCGATGTGCGACGAGCATCGGGCATTTTTATGTAATGATTGTGTTGGATACGAATAATTTTTCAATTTCTTCTTTATTTTGTTAATATTTTTATATATTTTAATGAATAAAAAATAGTTTTTTCTATTCAAAAATGAAAAAATTCATTATTTTTCATACCCTCAAAATTACTACTACCAATATGCGTAACGAATATCTTTTTTGCAACCCTTTATATAGGCATGATTTTTGTATTATTATAACCATATAAATTTTAAGCTCAAAATATTAAAAATCAACAAATTTATTAATTTTTTTTTTAAATATGCAAATATAAAAAACCTTCAAAATCGCCACCGTAAATATGCAAAATAAATACTTTTTTTAAAGGTCCAATATACATCTAATTTTTTTATGATTTTGTCATATCTTGAGAGTATCTGTCTAAATTTTTAGCCAAAAATATTGAAAATTAAAAAAAAAATAACGATTTTTTAGTAAAAAACCTGATTTTCGGCAAAACTGTTTTTCGCGAATTTTTTTAAGGTATGTTAAGGACATTTAAGGCACGTCTTATGCATAAGAACTACTAAAAAAGGTCTCAAACTATACCAACAAATTTTTTCAAAGTAAAATCTTCAGTGGCGGCGATTCTATAGACGTTCAAAAGTGCTTGGGGTCAATTTGACCCCAAGTGTTCTCCATGATCGAAAAAATAGGTGTGTACTCGGAAGGTTAACGAAGTTGGTTTTCTCAGGATTTTTTATTAGGGGTAAAGTAAAGCAATCCCACGACAACCCTTGTACGGGTCTAGGGGTTGAAGCTGGTAGAGAGCTTCATTACAATTTTTTTAATCATTGTGGATACGAGTGTGGAGTGATTAGTTCCACGACTCACTTTACCCCTGATTTAAATCAGGTACCTATTCAGAGCTAGGTGAACTCAAAGCTTGGTGAGCGGACCCTCGTCCGAACCAGGATTCGAACCAGGGACCCCACACGCAAGAAGCCAGTGCTCTACCCACTAGGCTACTCAAGCTTCTATTAGGGGTAAGGCGATAAAATTTAATTTATAAACACGCGTTGGTATCGTCCATCATACTCGTACTAATCAGGTATTCACCGGTAATTAGATAATAATCCAAGGAAGCTATCCAGATGTGAATATAAGTCATTTTTAGGTAGGTATTATCTCTAACACAGATGTAGCAAAGTATCTAGGTTTCTATAAAAATAGTTACTATTTGCTCTACTTGGATAGATTAAATATCGTTTATAGGGATTATTTTTCATTAATGTGCAACCAGGAAAGGAAAGTAGATGTGTTTCGCAGTCTAATTCTATTTTCGAATACTAAACGTCCGTGATTTCATATCGAATAAAAAAATTTTCGAATTTATTATTCAATAAAAGCTAATTTTGTAAGTCGTGTGCGTGGCTGCAGCCTGTGACTTTTGAACAATGTCAAGTGCATGTTTTTCTAAAACTTCGGTCGTGTGGAACTTTTTTTTCAAAAAGATGGACAATAAAAAAGTTACTTCAGTGAAGTGCAAATTATGTAACGCAGATTATAAATACTTTGGGAACACTACTAACTTGAGGGAGCATTTAAAAAGGAAACACCCTATCCAGTTAGGGGAAGTAGAAAATGAAGGCAATGTTGGTGTGACTCAAGCTACGATAATGCAGAGTAACCCGAATCCAACAACGTCTGGGTTAGTTTCGACAGTTGCATCTAGTTCATCGATAAGCGGATCTATTGAGCCCACAACTATAACTCCAAGCCTTACTGACTGCCAAAAGAGTGCGGCAGATGAGGTTATATGGTGCACCACAAATGTGGCCCTAGCAGTGAAGAGCAGCGTGAGTTTCAAGAGGATTTGGTGCGTATGATGGCGATTGATTGTCAGCCATTATCTTTAGTTGATAATCGAGGTTTTTCATCTTTTGTGAGCAAATATATACCTGATCACAAACTTCCGTCTAGAAAAGTAGTGTCGGAAAATATTTTGAGCGTAGTTTAAAGCTCAGTAAGATGTAAAGCTATAGATATGCTAGAGGAAACTCCATACATTTCTGCTACGACAGATTTGTGGTCATCGGACAGTAATCGATGCTACATAACAGTTACTGGTCATTTTGGTTTTGACTTTAAAGTCCGTGCTCTGGCTGTATCGACCGAAGAAATAGAAATTAGCCATACTTCTGAAAATATTGCTGAAGCAATATTAAAAAATATTCAATAAATGGCACATTGCAAAAACGGTTGTAACAGTAGTTACTGATAATGCCGCTAACATGAAAAAGGCCATTTCGGATGATCTTCGAAAGTGTGACCATCCATGTGTCTCACATACACTAAATTTGTGTGTTCAAAATTCCTTGAAGGCTACCGATAATATTCTCCACCTGTTAACCAAATGTAGGACTCTCGTCACATATTTCAAGCAGAGCAACTCAGCTGCATATAAACTAAGAGAGATTCAGGAGCAAATAAGCTTACAAGAGCTGAAATTGAAAAAAGACGTTCCAACAAGATGGAATTCCTTTGTCATTATGTTGCAAAGAGTAAATCAACTTAAATTACCTATTTCAGCCGTAGGGGAAGGTGGGGTAAGACGGGGTTGCAAGGTAAGATGGGGACCATACCAAAACAGATGATACATTGTCACTAGAAAAGTTATTTTATCGCCATCTATTGGTGTTTACCAGAAGTTGGAAGTGTCATAAAAAGTTTAGTCGAAGGTGTGCACGTTGTGAGTTGGGAAGTGTTTTTTTTTCACATTTTTGGCGGTTTTTTCTAATTTTTGACGTAAAGTAAGTGCGTGGCTGTTCATAATGTATGGTATACATTTTGTGTGACGTATTTTTTATTGATTTTTGTTTATTTTACTACTCTAAATTCACTAATTCGTTCGGGCCTGCTTTGATCGATAACCTTAAAAAATTTAGTACAACTTGAGAGTCCGGTGTGGGAAAGATGGGGTACCTACTTGTGGGCAAGATGGGTTGGTTCCCGCTTATTTGTTATTTCTTGGATTTTGATTTAATTTAAAATTGTCTTTACTATTAGGGTTAATTTATATTATTTCTTTATAGATTATGGTTCGAAATTACAAAAGAAAAACTGACAGAGGAGGGTGGAATGAAGATCAAATGAAGCTAGCGATTTAAGAAGTTGTAGAGGGAAAAAGGGTTATAAATTAGCCAGCAAGACTTATAATGTCCCTCAAACTACACTCGAGCGTAAAGTTAACCAAGCGAGAAAAAATGAGAGCAGTGTACTAAATGTCAAGGTTCCATTAGGTCCAATTTCAACAGTATTTTCCGAAGAAGAAGAACATATACTTGTAGCTTATTTAAAGGAAATGGAAGGAAGGTTATTTGGGTTGTCAACTTCCGAATTGCAGAAGTTAGCCTATGAGTTGGCAGTTCGTAACAACAAACAGCATAAATTTAATAATCTCAAGGAAACTGCTGGTAAGGACTGGCTGCGTGGATTCCTAAACCGCCATCCTGACTTGAGTTTACGAAAGCCGGAAAATACGTCAGCGGCTCGCGCTGCTGGGTTTAATAGAGTGGCTGTTGGACAATTTTTCGAACTGCTAGGAAAAGCACTTGATGATAATCCTTTTACTCCAGATAGAATTTATAACTGTGACGAGACAGGCGTTTCGGTGGTGCCAAAATCATGGTCTAAAGTGATCGCAGCAACTGGTAAAAAGCAAGTGGGAGCTTTGACATCGGCCGAACGAGGCACAACCATAACGATTGAAATTTGTTTCAACGCTGCAGGGACATACCTTCCTCCTATGTTTATATATCCCAGAAAACGTATGAAGCCCGAACTCCTCAATGGAGCTCCACCAAACTCATGGGCTGAATGTTCAGATTCTGGGTGGATCACTGCAGAAATCTTCTTAAGATGGTTTCAGAAGTTTGTGAAACTCACCAGCGCTTCTAAAACCAACTCAGTCATACTAATTTTAGATGGTAATGCCACTCACACCCAAAATTTGCAGTTGATCGATGAAGCACTTGAACATGGTGTGACAATAATATGCTTCCCACCACACACCACTCACAAACTACAGCCAGCAGATGTTGGTTTTATGCGGCCTTTGAGCATCTTTTATGATCAGGCTATAACAGCATGGTTAAGATCAAATCCTGGGAAAGTAGTGACCCAATTTCAAGTGACTAAACTCTTCGGGCAAGCATTTATTCGGGCAGCAACAATGCCAACGGCAATTAATGCATTTCAAACATGTGGGATCTCGCCTTATAATGCAAACATTTTTACCGAAGATGACTTCGTTGCTGCAGAGGCCACCGAAATCGCATTGAATGCCGAAGAGGCACCCAAAACTGATACAGCTTCCACATCATTGATAGCAACCATTTCACAACAAACACTGACAGTCTCACCAACAGTAAGCTCGTCAGCTCCTGATACCCAAACGGCCACCTGCACCGCCTCAAATTCTACAACAAACACACAACCTCAAACAACTGCTGCAACCTCATCTTTAGTACAGCAAGCATCAGTAAATGATTCTTTGGATAATGCAGCATTTCGTCTGGTTAGCCCGAAGCAGTTAATGCCTTATCCAAGGATGGCCGAAAAGAGGACAAGACAAGTTTGAAGAAGAGGAAAAACAGCTATAATCATTGCTTCTCCATATAAAAAAGAGTTAGAGGAAAGAGAAAACAGTAAGAAACCGAAACCAAAGGTAACAAACAAAAGGAAACTGAAAATAACTAATAAAAGATCTAAAAGAAACAAGAAAGCTGACGAAGGAGTTCAGTCATGTCTGACAAAGGAGGTCAGTCAGAATGTCTGTATTGCCATGGCTTGTATTCAGAGTCTACTGAAGGATGGATCACTTGCCAGAGTTGTGGTGAGTGGGCGCATTGTGGCTGTGCAGGAGTGGAAGATAACGATGACGAAGCTGTGCATATCTGCCCGGTTTGTGAAGATAACGAGGATTAAATATTCTATACCCCATCTTACCCAAGGGGGTACCCCGTCTTGCCCTATAGGTGGGGCAAGATGGTTGATGAATCTATGAGAAGAATTTCCTTTTTTCGTTTTGACTGATTCTAATTAAAGGAGGATAGACTGGTTTTTTTCTTAATAAAAGTTCCTACATTGTGCAATAAAAAACGGAGGGTTTTATTTAAGAAATACCTTAAAGTCCCCGTCTTACCCCACCTTCCCCTACTTTCATCATTAACGAACGCACCATCAAATTTAAATGCTTTGCAGTGCGAAGAAGTAGAAGACCGCATTAATATATTGCGGTTCTTTATAACCATGATAGAAGACTTGTCAGGTGAAACGTATACTACAATATCTCGCATTCCACCTCTTGTGAGAGGATTGCAAATTCAAATAAAGGAGCAATGTGTGGCAACAAGTCTTGGCAGACAATTGAGACTAACTCTGTTAGAAGCAATCTCCAGACGAATTGGCTCTCTGGAAACAAATGAAATAGTGGCAAAAGCGACATTTTTAGACCCACGATTTAAAAGAGCTGCGTTCGGAAATGAGGAAAATGCGAAAAATGTTGAAAAGTTAGTAACAGACAAGCTAAGCAGGTTCATTTGAGATCCAGAAAATAATGATAATATCCCGTCTTCAAGCCCTCCAGCAGAAACACAAAGCTCTGCATCAAGTAACAGTAACGTACTCTGGGATTATTTTGATCGAAAAATGTCTACGATCTGCACTAGCAAAACGCCTGACAGTAGTGCAAGTGCTGAAATTAAACAATACTTGGAGATGCCATATCTAGATAGGAAAAAGGATCCTTTTGAATTTTGGCAAACTTATATCAGCAGCTTTCCCCGCCTGTATAAACTTGCATCAAAATATTTGTGTATTCCCGCATCTTCCGTTCCAGCTGAACGTATGTTCAGTAAGGCTGGAATAATAACGAATGCTAAACGAAACAGATTGGCTCCAAAAAAACTAGACGAACTATTATTCATGAGTCAAAACACTGTGATGCATTAAACATTATTTTTAAGATTCAATTCAATTTTAATGATTTTATTATATTAGAATTTAGAAGTTATTTATTCTTGATGATTTAAAAGTATTATTTTAAACTTATGTTACAATTTGATGTACTCATTGAATCTCAGATTAAATATACAAATCAAAATATACAAATCAAAATATACAAATCAACTTACCATCAACGGCCCTCACATTTCATTCACACGGTCCGAAGCAACTCGACACCTGTCTGGAAACAATTAAATGAAGACAATATCATTTCGCTACATCGGAATACCTCAGCCTGGTCACGTGTCGCCGACATCAATATCCGAGGTGACTTTAGACTTAAGCACACAAAATTGTATTAGTATCTAAGTAGCTCTCGAGCTAACAAAATAAAAATATTTTTTTAAATAGAAAAGCGAAAGCGTTTTCTTAACTTGTACAGCAAGGATATGCACAAACCGTGAATGGAAAACCCATTTATTAGTTTTGAGAGGTATCTTTCGCTTCTAGCATTTATATTCTTTTCAAATTTTTCGTCATTGTCGTCAACATCGGTTCGTTTTTTTCGATCGCGTCGATTTGTGTCTTTATTAGTGATTATAAAAGTGTGTTAATGAAAGTGATATAGTGTTTCTATTAATTGGAGTGAAATATAGTTTTAATGAAGAGTGTCATGCAGTAAATTTATTAAATATTCAGGTAAGCAGCAATTTCTCATATGAAATACTTTTATTCTTTAATAAACTTTTTATAAAGAGTGAATATAGATCAGAGAGCCCCGTAGATATTTATTTATAAAAAACACTTGTTGATTAACTTTTCTGTAACTTCTCATCGAACAATACATTTATTTGAATTTATTAATAGTACCTTGACAAATTTTGGTGTTTCCCATTTTACCTAAGCCAGCTGATGCTTTATTTAATGAGCTAAGGTTATGTACCTATGCATTTTTTTTTGCAAATTAGTACACCCATTTTTTTATACTATTCCATTGTAGATAAGAAGTCTGGCCCAGGAAGGAATAATGCAAGTTGTTGCTACCGAGTGCCTTACATTTTTATTCACTTTCATCGACCAATGATAAAGGTTCTCCCTCTTTACAATCCCTATTTGTGTTACTGTTACCAATAAAACAGCCACACATTTTCTTTCAGTTGCCACTGGGACAATTTCTCGGATTATTTTATTCAAGTCGGACCATGCAATACAAATGTTTACAGCCTCTCAGATTGCAGAAGCGTTAGTTAATACTTTTTTACTTTCACTCGCGAAATGGGTGCATTTTATTTCGCCTAAGATAATGTGATAGTGGTTTATTTACAAGTTTTAGGTCAAGAATTATGAATAACGAATTGAATTATGCCGAAGGAATAATTGAAGCTAGTACATCAGTGAGAGACGAAGGCAAGCTCCTCTTTCAAAAATAATTTAGTTATTCAAATTTGTGATATTTTTATGTATTTTGAACGAACTCTGTAGATGTGGAGGAAATAGACCCCCCTTATTGTTGATCCCACTCCGGATGAGGATTTTAAGCATTCTTTTATAGAATATGAAAATGAAGGAATTTATTTTTATGAAGTATATTTTATTTGCTATAATAACATAATTCACAGACCCTGCAGATGTGGCTGCACATTATAATGAAAAGCCAATGTGGATTGACTCGGCAATCAAAATGCTGCTTGCATTAATGCAGTAGCTAAAGAAGAAAGTAAAATGGATGTCCAAGGATATTGCTTTACTCAAAAGCAAGTAGAAAACAAATTTCAGCATTTGGAGCGGGGCCTACAAAAAAGTGAAGAGCCATAATCGAAGCACTGGCAGGTATAGGCAGAGCTGTCCATATGAGAAGTAATTTTGAAAATAAAGCACTTTTTTTAATAACTTTAATATTAAATGATTTCAGAAAGCTTGATAATATTTTAAGCAGCAGGCCGGCTGTAAACCCAGAATTTGTTCTTCGTGCAAAGCTTAACGAAATTTGGCAATGGAACAACCAACCGTAAACACGATAAGTCCTGAACCTAGACCATCCCGCCAACAACTTTGTAAGTTATTATGAATCAATGTTTATTATATGCTATAGATTTTTTTCATAGCACCAAGATTACCAGTTGACTCTTTGAACGAGGAAAAAACTTCTCGTAGTTCGACGCGAAAGAAATCGAAAAATAAGCATTAATACAGACAATTCAAGCATTAATACAGACAATGCTAGAAGAGCAACGAATACATTTATTTTATACATAGTTTTATCCCAAATGAAGGAAACTCATCGGGAGAAAATGCAGCTTCATCAAGAGCGCAACGAGATTCTAAAAAAAAATGTTAGAGAAATTATATTAATATATTGAACAAAATTTTAGAAATAATTATAATACATATTTACAGAAAATTTTAAAAACTATTATGAAAAATATGTTTAAAGAATATTTGGGTTAATTATCAAATCCATGATTCAAAAAAATTAAGTAGCGTTAATAATTAAGAGTAGCGTAGCCTCAAATGCAATGAGAGCGTTTTTGTACTTTACATGAGCTTCCCCCACAACATGATTCAGGAAAATTCAGTTACTAAAAGTACGCGAACAGATCTATTATCAGTTTTCATTTTGCATACTTGATTTTAATAAAACAAAATTTCCACACAAATGTAGGCGTACCTGAATATACACTAACATGCCCACCGCCACCAAAGAGTTAAAGATATCTTGATTTTAACTTAAGATAAACCTATCCTTTTATACATCAATATTTCCCAAAAAAAAAATGCAGTTTGATCAAATAATAACACTTAATATTTTTGCTGAAATATTTGAACATTTTTTTATTGGGTGCGCCAACGAAACGTGCTTTATGGCTGACTCAATTGCCGTCAACCGATTGTCGATGACTTGACCGACCGAATGATCGATTGCGGGATGTTTAGTTCGATTGCTATGATGGCGAGATGTTTATTCCATTCTCTCGATTGTCTCGATTGCAACAGTCGAGGTCAACTTAAAACCATCGAGATGTTTCGAGATATTTGAACAATCGAAACAATCGAGTTTAACATCTCGCAATCGCGCATCACTATCAGACAGAGACGATTGTCTGCCTTCGAGGAAGCAACTAATTTGGAGAAGTGCTACAGGAGCATCTGCGAAAATTATCAGTAGAACTGATAATAATTACAACAACATAATTAAAAATGTCATTAATATTCTTGTGTCTTAAAGGAACTCTAAAAGAAAATGGAGAAAATTACAAGGGCATTTGGAAATTGGGGAGGAAATCGAACTAATTTCAGAAAGGATCCCCAAGATCGGAAGGATTCAAAATACTTCCAGTCTAAACTAGACAAAATCCAAAAACTATGGGGAGAGTTCGAGAGGAACAACGAAATGCTAAAACCGTGTCAGGAGGAATTGCAGGACTTTCACTATTCCAAAAGTCAATGAGGCAATCAAGGCACTTATGGAGAAAACAGACTCAGGATCGCTTTGTTACAGACAAGCTGCACAAAAAATGCAGGTAAACTATATATTAGAATCGCAGGATATAGCTGGAGTAGGTAATAGTCTTCAACAGTCTTCCAAACCAGTGAATTTAACTATGAAGTCCAAGTGCAGTAATTTCAGCATTCAGTTTCAAGCATTTGTCCTAAAAGCAATCACTAGCAAGCATCCAGATAAGCAAATGGATATCACCCAATGACCAATTCCCAAAGATATTTCACCCCAATGACCAATTCCCAAAGATATTTCACCCAATGATCAATTCCCAAAGATATTCTAATTGGTACAGAATTATTCAGTTCTATAATGGTCCCAGGAGTAATTTGTTTAGGGTCACATCTGCCAACACTACACAAAACTGTTTTTGGATGGATGATTCTCTCAAAGGTAAAGTCATCAACAACAGAAGCCAAATTTTGCGGCGTAACAAGAAGTTTAGATGAGCAATTGGAGCGGTTTTGGAAAATAAAGGAAATTGATGCATCGTCAAATCCGACAATGTCAGCGGAAGAAAAATAGTGTGAAAATTTCTTTCTTTCTACGGTAAACAGGCCTTCAACTGGAAGATATGTGGTACGGCTTCCTTTCAGGAATCTCCAACTAGTTTCGGGGCATCAAAACAGATAGCTCTACAGCGATTGAGTGCTCTTCAAAGAAGATTTACCCGAAATTCAATACTGCAAAAGGAATTCGCTGCATTTCTTCAAGAATATTTAAAACTAGGTCACTTAGAATCAGCGACAGACGTTGGTGAGGGCAAGTCCCAATATTATCTTCCAGAAAGCAAGACAACAAAGCTGCGGGTCGTATTCCATGGATTAGCCAAACAAATCAAGCAATAATGACATATTGCGTACTGAATCCATATCGCAGCAAAACTTATTTGACATCCTGCTATGTTTTCGATGTTACAGATATGTAATGACGGCTGATATAGAAAAAATGTATCGCCAGATCATTATCGCTCCGGAAGATCAAAACTTCTAGCTTGTTCTGAGGCAGAATAAGCCTGGAGGTACGGTTGGGACGTTCCGATTGAAAACGATGATTTAAGGTACACAACTAGCTCGAGATTAAGGTGCATCACACCCTGTTGAAAATCGAATGTAACTTTCTTTTAACTGTTTGAGGATCAAACTTATTGTTCAACTAAAAAGATTATTTCTCTTTCGAACTTATTTAATTTACTTGTGATTTTCGACAATTCAAATTTGTTCTAGATTCTATTCAACGATACGAGTGAAGAGATACTGAACAAAGAACCATATGCTCCACCTTATTTATCGCAGGGAAAATTGCGGTAAAATCAAGATTCTAATTTTAACAAGAAATCAAGATTCAAGTTGAAATCTACAACTCACTTCACTTCTACCACTCTATTTTTCCACAGTCGTCCGTCTATCAAATCAAGAGTTGCAAAAAAAAATGTTCAAAATTTTTACATTGAACTAAGTAAGCAAATTCTTAAGAGATTCTACTTTAAAAATGAAAAAGCTATTTTCAATTTTCAACCCTCAAAATATACTAGCGGCTGGTGAAAAATCTATTATTTCAATGTTGAATGCTTTTCCAAACTTAGCCCAGAGTCGTGCAGAGATTTTTGAGGAATGGCGAATGATTTCCATGAAGAAAGATCTTAATTTCAATAAAGAAGCTGAAGAATTCTGGGAAAACTTGTATGTAATGAAAGACGCATATGGACTTCCTATGTTTCACAACATATGCACTTTTGTTTTTAATATAATGAGTTTATCCCATAGTTCAGCGGCATCTGAAAAAATATTTTCACAATTAAGTTTGCTAAAAAATAAAAAAACAAACAACTTTTTAATAGAGACGGTTGAGTCTTTACTATTGGCAAAAGATTTGCAACAAAAATATTTTTAACTGTTATTGAATTTTATGCATTAAATTGATTAAGAAATGAATGTGATTCTTCTTCAATAAATTTTTTTTTTTTTTTCAATTAAAAATTTATACATGCTCAATTTCGTGATATTGTTATATTCAGTACGGATAAACGTATACATGCATGTAAAGCACACTTAAAATGAATTACACAAGTTATAGTTTTGTTTGTTATCAAGAATAAAATGTTATTTTTCCGAGAAAAATATTGTTATATAGAACCGTGCATAGTTAATATAACTAAGTATCACTTTGATACTTATAGCTAGAATTGTAGATACGATGGATATGTTTCGCTAACTGATTTCAATGAATTTGGATACCATATGAAGCTCCAGAAGTGGCAGCACTGCTTTGAAGGCATTTGGCGTTTTGTTTTGTTGCGTTCGGCTCAGATCAGATTGTGTTAGTTTATTAATTTCATTGTGTCGAGTTATACCGTGTTTGTTGGGATTTCGGCTTTTCAATTTAAAATGGGAAAGCATGGAACATGTAAGAGACGGTTTAAGCAAGAATGGATTAAAGAATCTTGGGCCAAAGGTATGTTCAATTTCGGTGACCACTTTTACAAGTTTAAGTCTGATTAGTAAACACTCCAATAGGCTGGCTTAGAGATTTCTCCAAAATATCAGGCTATAATTCTAATGATCAAAATTAGGCTAATTGTGTTTATTGCCGGACATCACCTCGTGCGCACTATTCTGATTTGAAGAAACATGCCACTACTAATGCGCATAAAACCCATGAACGAGGACAAATATTTCACCGAAAGGAAAATGTGCATCAATATTGTACGAAAACTTGTTTTCCGCATAAAATTCAAAAATTAAGTTTTTTTCTTAGTTCCAGCTACCGAGTTAAGTGGAATCCAAAAAAGTTTAGATTTCAAGTTAACCATGTACATTTTCTGTCATTGTTAGATAAGATCAATTGATCATCTGTCAGATATTTTGATAAAAGAAGGTGCACATAATAGTGAAGGGCACACAAGTATTTTTTCAAATGTAAGACTACATCGTACGAAGTGCTCCGCTATTATAAAACAAGTGCTCGGTAAAGCGTATTTAGAAGAAATTGTGAACAATGTTGGCAACCAAAAATACGCGTGCATTGTTGACGAATCAACAGATGTGAGTGTTAACAAATATATGGCAGTTTGCTTGAGATATTTCGATGAAAATCAACTTAAAATCATTACAGACTTCTTAGGTTTAATCGAATTGTCAAAAAGTACATCGCTTGATTTATATTCAGGTCTGAAAGATTTTTTCAACAAAATATGATTGCCATAGGTACAGACGGTGGTGCTTATTTATATGGCAAACACAATTCTTTATATACATTGCTGAAAAATGATGCATCTGACTTAATTTTAATGAAATGTGTATGGCACACCATACGCTTTTGCGTTTAAAAACTAAGTTATGAATTGCCCAATTGCTTGGACTACCTTTGTCAGGAGGTTTATAGTTGGTTCAGCAATTAAGCTTTGCGCAAAGTGCAATACAAGCAAATCTTCGCTCTCATTAATATAAATGAACAGAAAACCTTCAAAAATATTTTGATATTGTCGGCTACTAGATGGCTTTCAAGGTACAACGTTATAAAGATACTTCTGGCGAATTGGCTGGAGTTAAAAACGTTTTTTTCTATCGCCGCAAATGACGAGAAATGCTATAAAGCAAGAACAATTTCCGACATCTTAAATGATGATAAAATGTTAGCGTACTTTAAATTTTTGTTGCCAATATTAGAAGACACATATAGATTAAATCTCATCTTTCAATCTAATGACTACGGTATTGGTTCTGCATATCAGCAATATTTTTTAACCGTGCAAAACTTGGCTACAAGAATCTAGTGATGGGCGTTTCTGTTGTGTTCAAAAACAAAAACAAACTGTTTTTTTTTTCAAAAACAACTATTTTTTAAAACTGTTTGAAAAAAACAGTTTGAATTAACGAAAAGAAACAAATTTTATGCTGTTCGACAATTAGAGTTGGGTCGTACTAGGATTTTCACATACAAGGTATAACTAGTACGAGTACGAAAAAATACCTGTGCCAAATACCTGTTTGAAGTATGTACATGTTAGACATGGGTAACGCAGCAAATTTTGAAGCGCTGATACACTAATACCGGCGCCAGCAGTGGTATCAGCGCACTGCGCTGATACCATTGCGCTACGATACCATGATCTTACATACGGCGCCGGTAGCATTGCGCTGATACCATGACGCTATGATTCACTCAAAAAAACATGATTGAAAAAGCTTGTATGGAACGAGAGCAACCCACATTTTACTAATTTTCCGATATAAAATACCCTAAAATACCCAGGCTATAGTATGTACCCATTCAGGTATCTTTCCAAACGTGCGTACGCGTAGGTATATTGCTTTGCATCAAACAGACTTGAGGTAAGTATTCTCAACTCATATATTTGCGCCGCGCCCTAGCATAGCGCCAAGCCAAATGGTGTTGGCATTGCAAAGCGGCAGCGCCAACACCATTGATACCGAAGTGCGTTACTGCGCTACTGATGCCGACAAGCGATACCAGCGCAGTGGTATCATGGCTAATAGACAAGCGATACCAGCGCAGTGGTATCATGGCTAATAGACAAGCGATACCAGCGCAGTGGTATCATGGCTAATGCTTCAACGCAATTGCGCGGCGCAGCTTGTACTCATTCAGGTATCTTTCCAAACGTGCGTACGCCTGACTTTTTGATAAGTGTAAATTAGACAAGTATTAACATCATTGCTTTAATATACCATAAAGGTATTATTTAGTTGTAGTATTGAAGCATAATGATTTTCTATTGCTTAAACAGACTTGAGGTAAGTATTCTCAACTCAAATCTTTGCGCCGCGCCGTAGCATAGGGCCAAGCCAAATGGTGTTGGCATTGCAAAGCGGCAGCGCCAACAAGTGCGTTACTGCGCTACTGATACCGACAATCGGTATCAGCGCAGTGGTATCATGGCTAGTGCTTCAACGCAATTGCGCGGCGCAGCGCTGCGTTACCCATGTCTAGTGTTGGCATTGCAAAGCGGCAGCGCCAACAAGTGCATTACTGCGCTACTGATACCGACAATCGGTATCAGCGCAGTGGTATCATGGCTAGTGCTTCAACGCAATTGCGCGGCGCAGCGCTGCGTTACCCATGTCCAGTACATGTATACAAGTTAACACCATTTTCAAGCAACAAGTGCAACGTCAACAAAACGTGCCAGCACACCTGTAGTCAGAAACAATCACGACATCAACAAAAAGTGCCGATGCAAGACTCCGCTCTACATCATACAACACGATCATGCAACGCGATTCGTTAAATTTCCATTACTTTTGTCGCCTGTGCGAAATTGCATTTTCCGAAAATTGTGTATTAAAGTAAACTCTGCAAGATAGGACCAACTAATCCTGTTGTCATCTATATGACTTTTCATCGAGTGATCTCTGATACCAAACTTTTCCTGCCTAATCTAAAACAGTCGGATTTCCACTTCGCCTCACTGAAGCATGAAGTTTTTATTAAGAAATAAAAAAGAATATTTCGTTTATTAAACATGCACCCACTAGGGGTGCATGTTTCTCTTCCGTAAGGCTGGGCATGAGTCCAGGGACATTTTACCTCCCGTGGTCTCGTAAATTTTACAACCCCAGTAGGTATGGAGACACCCTCGTGGTGACCTGCAGTCACGAGGAAGGCCTCAGCACATCCAGAGACGCCAACTGATGAACGAAAAAGAATCTCAACCTTTTCCTCCTTGGCACTTATGGTGCTACTTTTAGTTTTTCCAGCGGATTTCATTTTGCCGTATTTTCGAAACTAGGCCGCTTTTTCCCAGACTTGTATGAAAATTTCGCCCGACAACTCAGAAAGATCCCCGAATTCATCCTAGATCAAAAACAAATTTTTGGGAAATATGCACGTTTTTGCCCAATGTCCACTATCAAAAATTTTTTGCCCTTAAAATATCAGTAACATACTCCCCGACCACTTCCAATCATCGAAAGCGCGGTAAAGGCAGTTTTTGCCAAACTATGGCCAAAAACCCCTCACTCCCCTACAAACCGAAATTTTTATATCACAGTAATAGGTCTTGGCCCGTTATGTCCCAAACCACTCTAACCCAAAATTGGCCGATTTTGTCCGATTTCAGCCCCTTTTGCCCTCAAAACTTTTTGAATATTTGAATAAAACACTTGCAAGTACGAAAATACTCGCAAGTACGAAAATACTGTTTTCCGCAGCTAAACAGTTTTCCACTGCCAAACAGTTCGTTTTAACAAATGAAAAACGTTTCGTTTGAAAAAAAAAACGAAAAACGATATATAATAATTATAATAATTTTGAAGCACTTGAAGATGCCTTAGCTTTGTTATTAGACTAGCAAAAGAAAGTACCGATGAAATTCGACTACGTGCAACTCATAGCCTTTAGACAATTTTACCGATTGAGGTTTTTTGTGTATTTTTGGTTGTGTGTTTGTTTTTTGGGGTGGTTTTTGTTTGTTTGTTTATCCTTTATTTTTTTTAGATGTATTTGTCAGTTATTCTTCAGTTTTTGGTCCCTGTTTGTCCTCTGGTGAAAACTTGAAAAAGCGTACTGAAAAACATACAGAAACTAGACGAGAAAAACAAAACCCGAAACAAACAGATAACCACAAAAACACAGAAAAACACGCTCGATAAAACTGTCTAAATGGTATGCGATATGCGCAGTTCGCTTTTACCAATATTCGAAAAATAGAAAATATTCTTTTTATAAACGAGCTAGGAGGAAAGCAATTTTTCTTTTTGGAAATAAGTAGTCGTCGTTTCTGCGTGGCGAATTTAACCGCCCCTTTAGCATCAGCTCAGACATACTTATGTAAATTAAATATGTGTATATATTTTATTAACCTAGTCTTTATGGTCGCCGATTCATTTGGCTTACCAAGTCAGACTATCTTTATTATCTCATGTTTCGCTCTTAAGTAGTAAAATTTTAGTAAATGAAAAATATAGGTACTAAAATGTATGGATTTGGCTTTTAATGTTGTTTTTAAAATTAAGTGCAATTGTTTGAGTCTCCGCTAAGTCAAGTCTACTATAATTTTAGTGTTCACCACTTTTGTGGAATATCGCTCAAATCGCAAAGTGGATATATTTAATTTGTTTTGACATTTTTGTGTGTTTACATTTTAGTATTCACAACACTATGAGGGCCACGTAGTCGAGTTTAACCAAAAGTGCATTTTAGCTGTTAAGGGTTTTGAAATACAAATTGGGCTTATAATGCGAATTTTAACGGAGCAAATGTTGAATATATTAAATAATCTATGTCCACATGGAAGACAGTTAAACTGCAAATTGATGAATTTAAAATAAACATACAAAATATGAGAATGTACACAAAACTATTCATTTTGTTATTTTTAGTTATTTTGTTATTGTTGTTAAATGCATATATATCCTTTTTTAAAGTCTGCTAAGAACTATAAAACTGAAGTTTTATTTTTTGTTACACTGTTATTAATATAAAGCAATGAATATACTATTTATTCATTATAAAAATCTTTTAATTATTTTTCTGTTCGATAATTTTTGGCAATTTTGGCTATCTAGCTCCGTTATTTTGGCGATTTTGCCCTGTAAATATCTGACAACGCTGACGGGGACTACCATCGGGAGAAAGGGCCCAATCGTAAAAATTTCCCCGCACAAGTGAGAAATATCCCATCCTCATTAACTAAGAATGATGTCCACTATTTTTTTGGAATCTCAATCTCATAATGGCGAAGACAATTAATTAGAACGATTTCATAAGCGCTTGGGAAAACAACCATTCGAAGACACTTCAAGCCCCCACAGGAATATCATTTAGAACGAACTCTATTCTGAAACGCGATGTTCTAAAACGCACGAAAACACCAAAGCATCCACTGAAAAAAATACACACGACGCCCAGAGCTATGTAACATAGCGCATTATTTATGGCCCCATACGCTATGTACATAGTACTCTGAGCTATGCAATATGGCTCCCAGCGCCATAATATAAGAATCTACATAGCGCGTGGTCCTATGTAACATGGCGCAGAAATTATGGTCCCACACGCTATATTACATAATACCATGAGCCATGTAATATGGCTTCAGTTATGTCTTCAAATATAACTCGCAGTCATACTGTGTGAGGGGACTTATAAATGTCAGCAAGTGACATTTGAGTAACATCAATAGAAGTAAGAATGGAAAAAGGAATAGTTATTTAGATTCCCATAATAGCTCAAACATTGACTTGGAATGCAAGACACTACAATGAAAAACACATAGCTTCAGACAGACCATAGACTTCTGACACCTTTCGGGATTGGGATAAAATATGGCGATAAAAATAGTACATGGCGAAAAGTTTATAGCGACAGACGCTATGCTTATAGCCATCCACGCCATGTACTATAGTCCTCCACGCCATGTGCTATAGTCCTCCATGCCATATACTATAGGCCTCCACGCCATGTGCTATAGTTCTCCACGACATGTACTATAGTCCTCCACGCCATGCACTATAGTCCTCCACGCCATGTACTTTAGTCCTCCACGCCATGTACATGGCGTGCAGGACCATATTACATGGCGTGTAGGGCTATAAGCATAGCGTCTGCTCCTATGTACTTTTCGCCATGTACTATGGCGTGTGGCGCTATATTTTATCACAATCCCCAAATCGACTATGTACATGGCGCCAGAAGTCTATAAACTATGGCGTCTGGCGCTATGTGTTTTTTCAGTGTCGTTGCTAGTGCAGTGCAAGTACAGTGCAGTGTATTTCTTGAACAAGGATTAGGCTTAATCACAAATTTAGATTCCAACCACGCGAACGCAGGACTTTTGTCGGATCATCCCGATGTAGAAAAGTTGTCATGTATACTGGATATGTCTTTGGAGAGGATTCCCTCAAATCTCTTCGCATGTTCCAGTCTGGGCAGATTTATCCTAAGATACCAAGGATGTTCAGGGGTCCGCAATATAAAGTATTTTTTTCCTAAATGCTATCAAAAGACCATGCACGTGAGTGATTAGAGTGGTTATTTATCCCTAGCCCCGTAAAAGATGTCACTCAGATGTTCAAACATGAGGAGGATGAGATCAAGGATAGAAGGTCATATTTCCCGTACATGATAGTATGTAGTCTGTATTCAGCCTGTCAGCAAGTCTGTATTCAGCCACTCTAAATCCAAAGATTCACCTCTTAGTGCATACAGTGGGCTCCTTACGAAACACCCCTAGACCATTAAATGCTCGCATGATCGACTATAGCTCTACTGTGCCGATTGCCGTTGATGCTGCTATAGTCTATTTGGCGAGCAAAAAAATGATGGACTGTACAGTACATGAAACCCACGAAAGTCGCTAAGTACCTCGAGCTCAAGAGGAACAGAATCAAAGAAGCTTGAGAGGGAGGAATGGAAATTCCAAAAACCTGCTGACTGGTTAAAAAAAAGTATCAAGACTTAAATTTCATATTCAAATAGGAAGATGTTGAACAGCTAAAAGGGCCGTTAATGCAATTGAGGAAACGAGGGAGAAACGATCGGCGTTTGGGTGAAGAGGTATTTCATTTTGTCAATTAAGAAATAATCGCGACAAAACTTAGTCAAACGCGTGCGTTGTTCCAATTAGACATTGGTAACGCAACGCTGCGCCGCGCAATTGCATTGAAGCACTACACATGACTCCACTGCGCTGATACCGATTGTGGGTATCATTAGCACAGTAACGCACTTCGGTATCAATGGCGCTGGCACTGCCGCTTTGCAATGCCAACACTATTTGGCTTGGCGCTATGCTACCGCGCCGCGCAACGAGATGATTATACTTACCTCAAGTTTGTTTGATACAAAGCAATATACCGACACACTTTTGGAAATATAGTTATGATATTATAAACACACTATCATAAACTATAGCAAATTATGAGATTCCATTATCCCATCATTCGATCTGTGAATAGATGATTCAATTAGTATTTTCATAGATTCAATTAATATTTTCATGACACAATCATTTCATGCAATAGAATATCATATTGCACGTGGCCACTTAGAAGGAAGTGCAAAAAAATTGATGTCGAGATTTTTTAGATGATCAAAGATGAATTTCAAGATCGTTTGCATTATGAAAGAATGAATATCGAGAATTGTTTATAAGTATTATCGAAATTGTTTAAAATATGAAGACGAATGTCAAAACACTTTATAATTCAATGAGTAAGAAAGTTAATGATAGAATTATTTTGTTTAAAAAGAACATGCATTTTCCATTCCATATTCTTAAGAAATACTTAACGAGAATTGTTTGTTTTAGCTCGCTCGTATATACCTGTAAAAGTATAGCAGTAAGTGTCAGTTTGTGGAATAAATTTAATAAGTCCGCATCTCTGGGATTTTATTATTCAAAAGCCCATATCTGGCGCAGTCGGTTTCTGAGCCAATAATCGTTCACTTAAAAGTTGTAGATTCACTAAGTGAGAAATCACAAGAATCTAAGTGTTAGCTTTGTGAAACGCGAATGTGAAAAAAACCGTTTAAATAAAAAAAAAATAATAACAAGGCTTAGCATTGCCTAGAGCAGAATTTTCAGAGACTTCGCTCCTTTCGTAAGGAAAACCTCTGAGAAAGCTAAGAAAGTGCAAAAAAATAATAAAATTGTTATCAACAACCGATCACGGATCTAGCTCCATCAATGAGTCGATGATCCCAGACTCATTTCCAAAACTTGGCGGCAGATCGCAACTAAAATTCATAACTTTGATATTCCAAAGAAACAATCAGAGTAAGTACAAAACCAGTTTTTACAATGGAACCAGCAGAACTAGCGCAAATGTTAAGGGAAGGCATAGCGCAAGTGCAAGATGACCCCAATAACGAAAACGAATACCCGGATCTCCCAATATATTTGTCATTTGAGGACATTCTACGTGAAGTAAACCGGCTAGAAGATTTTTCCAACCATAAACGTGGCATAACTCTTCAATTTTTTTGTTTAAGAGCAGATATAATTTTAAGTTTTTGCGATAGTGAAGAAAAAAAGAAATATGTAGAACATATAATAAGAACAAAAATTAGAGGTGAACCTCAACGTATATGTGATAAGTATCTACAAATACCCTGGTCAAATTTAAAGTCTATTTTGCTCCAAAATTTTGGAATATCCACTCCTTTTCACGCGCTTATCAATGATATTAACAAAGTAAAATTTAATAAAAATTTTCATAAAGTTTACTATGAAATAGATAATGTATTGGCCCAACTGAATGCAAAGTTTTTACAAGACCCACTTAATCCAAGTATTCAGCATTTCGCACCAATTTTTAACGGAGCATTTGCATTAGGTAGGTTCAAAGCTTGTATACCAGAATACAAAACAATCCTAATAGAAACAAACGGAACCCAAACGCTACATGAAGCATATCAAATATTAAAAAATATAGAACAACTTAGAACAAGTCATTCTGATAACTCTAATAACTTTAGCTATAAAAGTCAATATTCATACAATAATCAAAATTATAGAAACTTTAATCAAAACCACTACGAAATGGATAACACACCTCGTCCTAACTATTATACGGGGAATCAAAGAAACCGAAATTCTAATTTCAATAATACACGAAACAATAATCTTCACAGCCAAAACGAACATCTAGATGGCAAGATGTATCCATGAGAACACAAAACTCAAACAGAGAAATTTCAAACAATAGGAGACACAGAAGTTACAGAACGTACAATAATAATCAATATAATAATAATAATGAAAATCAAAACGTGGATAGAACGATGAGAACAGTTAATTATCGCGAAGTAGAAAATTTTCAGCAATCTTCCTCGGAACAACCCCAAAACTTCCAATAATCCCAATTACAATCCTAGGAACAACCCTACGATGTTTAATAGATACAGGATGCAATACATCCTTCATAAATCAAAATGTATTTCCTGAAGAATGTGAATCGCTTTTAGAGTAACCCATTAAATTAAATAGTTTACATAATAACGAATTAGTAACCAAAGGAATATGGTCTAATTTCCCGGATGAATTTCATTATAAAGGAAATATTGAATAGAAAGTTGTAAATTTAAGTGGTAAAATGTTAGACGCAATGTTAGGACAAAACGTGTTGGCACCAATGAAAAGTGTAATAAGTAACGAAAATGGTTCTATTACTATGAACGACATTTGCGTACTATTTGTTACCGTTATAACCGTTTTAAACGGGAAAACGATCTCGATCTCTCGTCCACGACTAGGACCAAAAGACGGAAGCCCCGGGTGACCGTCACTCAGAGGGAGAAAGGGGCGGGTCGATTTTCATTTAATTTTTTTTTTTCTGAAATTCTTTTTTTTTTGGGCGCCACTCGCTTTAAATCGGAAAAAAACTGTCGACCAAATGTTGCTCCGAAGCGAGAAGAAAGCAACTCTTCGGACTATGCCCACTGGGTTACGGTCTTTCGCACTTATGACTAATTTACCACCACTCGTTCAAACCGAGTCAAAGCTAATTATACGGACGGAAATCACGGTTTTGAAATTCAGTCTCAATTATTATTATTATTTCTGCTTAATAATATTTGTTCACAAGAACAATCGCGTTTCAACGTGATACCATAAATAGTAAAATCTCTTAAGATTATTGTGACCAAAATGTAACAAATCAATGCTCATAAAATGAAAACCAACAATAGATAAATATATAATAACTTCAGCACCTGTGTAAAATCCCGCGCTGGGGCCCTTTTCGACTTCGTGCACTACCTCCTTGTTGAAATTCGCCGTCGGTTTCAAAAGTATAATCCCACTCGGGCGATATCGAAAGTTGTTCTTATGTCGCTCCACCGAAATTCGAAACCACGGTCAATTCGTTACTGACCGCAATCAAGATGCTCTCCGCTCGATCAATTATTATTTCGCTTGTTCTGCGCTCGTTAAATTCCTTCTCAATCCCGTTGTTCTTATTGGACCGCTTCCTCGATTCCAAAATTCCTCCGAACAAAGCAGACCAGGAAAAGTACATTAATTTAATAATTATCGGCAATCACTTTTTAGAACGTCTAGACGTTTACTCTGTCGATTCCAAAAGAGAGCGATTCTTCGCTTCCGTTTGATCCACTCCAACTGGTTCGATTTCACTCAAGTGCCTTTCCACTCAAGTTCTCAACTTTGGGACAGACGATCATCGGGCCTGTCCACACTTGTATTCACGATGCACTCCTCAAACCGATTTTCTGGGCAAGAAACGGAAGAATCAAGGGGAATTCTCTACTTTTTGTACAAAAAGTAGAGAATTCCCCTTGATTCTTCCGTTTCTTGCCCAGAAAACCGGGCTGAGGAGTGCATCAAGAATACAAGTGTGGAAAGGTCCATCCACACTATTGAATTTATATGACCGCCGTCAGTTGACATTTCGCCCTGTCAGTTTGGTTGGAGTTGAAAGTGTCAGATGGATGACAACATCTTGAAATATCTCTTATTTTGTGGTGATGTCCTGTGGAGCTGGTGGAACAACCATTTGGCGTGGACATTTACGCCCCGAGGGCAGTCGACGGTCACGCGTAAGGCGAGCTGTTAGGTCCAAGGTATGTAGCTATCTGTACAATTCTATCGATCGGAATTCTATCGGGTGGCAATTTGCTCGCGGCCGTGGTTTCATTCGTTCGCGCAAGTGTTGCTAATGCTAATATCGCACCCTCGTTTCCCCTTTGAGTGCTCCCGCGTTCCTCCGATTTCCATGCATGATTCGCGACGGTCTCCTATGTGACCCCGTACGATATCAGCCATTCGAGTGCTCGCTAGTTACATATCCAGTTGCATCTCAGACGGTAAAAAGAGACACTGTTGCATTTAGCAACAGTGAACATGACACCGTCTGGCTAGACGTGAGAAACTATGTTGAATCTAACAAACAGGCCACATGAGACAATATGTGGAATGCAGTAAACACGCGGACGGTCACACGCCGCGTCAGCGAAATAATTAGATAAATAGACCAGGATGGTGACTCCCACCCCCAGTTCTGAATAGACCATTAAGTTATGGCTTATCTATTTACGCAATAAAGATTGTATCCAGTAAATTCGTGTATCTCGTTATTTTGTTCGTGATATATATTTTTTTTCTACTGCCACGTCGCTTACCATAACTGGCGCAGTCGGTAAACGGATGTAATAGTTCGCGAAGAATTTACTTACATCAAAAAGTTGAGTTAACGCCGCGAAGGTGAAAAAATTCAACGCCCGGTTACAATAAAATAATAAAATAAAAACTGGTAAGTCCAGTAAGCCACCCTACTGGTTAAATTGCATGGTGAGGCCGCTATGCAAACTTATCTAATTAAAGAATAAAAAGTGATCAATAAGTGAAGAAAGTGATCGATAAGTGAATGGTTGATAGAAAAGAACGGCGACGAAATTTATATTTTTCAACCAGACCGCAAATACAAGAAGATTCGACAATGGAGGAGGAACTAGCCGCTTTGAGGGCGCAACTGGAACAGCGAGAGGCGCAATCGGAACAATTAGCAAATGCGTTCCAACAACTACGAATACAGCAGGAGCATCCTTTGCAAAAGGACCGAATCTTGAAGGAACTGAGGCACATGAATTGTTTTTCGGGGACCGGCGACGTAAGCATCAACGGATTCATCGCAAGCGCTGAATACTACATCAACCGTATCACTGAGGCGGAATTGAAGAAATTAGCTGTACGCACGATTTTCTACGAAAAAATCGTCGGCGAAGCAAAGAACTGCGTTCTGAACATACAGGATACAGGCAATTGAGCGATCATCAAGGCGAAGCTGAAAGTACGATTCAACCCCGACGTCGAGCCTATGGATATCTACTGGTGCATCCAAAATATTCGAGTAAACACAGTAAGTGAGTTGATTTCAGAAGTTCAGTATATTAAAAGCAAATCAGATGAATTATCAATTTTTTACGAAAATCATAGTTTCTTTGATTTAAGTAGTGTGGATAGTTTATTAATAAATCAATTAAAAGAAATAACGCAAGGCGTTCTTTTAGATAAGATTTATTGTGAAAGAAATGTAGATAATATTTTGAAAATATTGCAAGAACGCAGGTTTGAAGATTCAAGTATTAGATATGAATACAGAAAGCAAAAAAAGTAATGGTTTTGGCTTCAAAAATTCCAAAAACCGCGAAAAATTTAACAATAAATAAAACAGAATACGTTGCATTAATAGATACCGGGTCATCATTTAGTATCGTTGATGACAAAATCAATAATTTCCGAAAAGTCCAAATTAAACCTATTCACTTTAATACCGTTACTGGTCGTGATTCTATATCGTGTGAACTACACACTCCAGCTCCGGAGGAAATAGATCAACCACCGGGAGCTTTAGTTCGATGGAAAATTAAATCCTTGCCAAACCGCCAATATCAATTTATAATTGACATTGATTTATTAAACAACTTGGACACATTAATAGACATCGAAAATGGTACAATTACATTTAGGGGTAAGACCGTGAAATTTTTAAATAACCCATACAAATCAGCACAGATTTGTGCCCTTGAGCACGTTGAAAATGATTACATTAAAAGGTTAAAGCTAAGCCACTTTCATTCGGAAGAATATAGCGAAATTACGAAAATCATAAATAGGTTTAAAAAAAATTTTTTTAAAGAAGGGGACCAACTTACAAGTACTCCTAGGGTTCAACACGAGATTGCAACAGTAACAGATAATCAAATAAACTCTAAGCTCTATCGATATCCCCCTAAGCATGAGGCTGAATTTAGACGACAGATTTCAGAAATGGAAATTCAGGGTATCATACAAAAAAGTACATCTCAATACTCTAGCCCAGTCATTTTAATACAAAAAAAAGGTAATAACTCTGGCGAGAAGAAATTCAGATTGGTGGTCGATTATCGACGGCTAAACGAGGTGACGGTGGGCGATAAGTTCCCGTTGCCCAATATCGAGTCAATTTTAGACAAATTGGGGCGAGCTCAATATTTTTCTACCATAGATCTCGCTAAGGGATACCACCAAACATTAGTCAAAGAAGAAGACCGTAAAAAGACGGCCTTTGTCACCCCGCACGGTTTGTGCGAGTACATCAGGATGCCGTTTGGCCTCAAGAACGCTCCTGCAACGTTCCAGAGGTTGATGAACGACGTCCTGCGAGACTTTATCAACAGAACGTGCGTTGTGTACCCCGATGACGTCTTAATATTTAGCACGTCTCTTCAGTAGCATGTCAAAGCAATTACAGATATTTTCAAGGTCTTGGAGAGAAAATACAAATTGACAAGTGCCGCTTTATGGAGAAAGAAACTCCATTCTTGGGCCACATCATAACAACTGAAGGTCTAAAGCCCAACCCAGAAAAAATAAGTGCTATCGAGAAGGTAAAACTTCCAAAAACGGAGAAAGAAATAAAAAGTTTCTTGGGGTTGACCGGATATTACCGGAAATTTATTCGAGATTATGCTAAGGTAGCACAACCGATAACTAAATATTCGAAAAAAAGACACAAGAATAAACATAAATGATCCAAACTACATTAACGCGTTTGAAAAATTAAAAAGTTTGATCATTTCACATCCCATTTTACGATTTCCCAACTTTCAAAAACCTTTCCAATTAACCACTGACGCGTCCAATTTCGCAATAGGCGCTGTCTTGTCGCAAGAAGGGCACCCTATTTGCTTTGCGTCCAGAACGCTGAACTATCATGAACAGAACTATGCGCTACAGACAAAGAGTTCCTTGCGATCATGTGGGCTGTAAACTATTTTCGACCCTATCTATACGGAAATAAGTTTACCATATACACCGATCACCAGCCAATAAAGTATTTGCATGCGAAATATAGGGGAAGGGATATCTCGCCCAGACACCAACGATGGCTCCTTAAGCTAGGAGAATATCCATTCCAAATCGAATACGTTAAAGGTCGAGAGAATAAAGTAGCCGATTTTTTAAGTAGATTAAAGCCAACAGAAACAAAGGAAGAAGTTGGAAAGAATTTAGAAGTACACACAAATTCATACTCTGACCTAGGAATTTTATTAAATGAAGAAAATGAAACCGAGACCATGGCAACAATACATTCAGTCGAAGAAGACTTACAAGACCATATCCCTATACAAGAAGATATTGTGAATAAATTCAAAACTCAGATTATTCTCACCAACAACAAAACTAAAGAAATGGAAATAATGCATAAAAAAGGATAATTTATATCGCTGAACATGATTTTGAAAATCTACACGACATTCTTAGAAGGTAGGGGAAGGTGGGGCAAGACGGGGAGCGGGGCAAAACGGGGAGTTGGCAATAGTTAAGAAGCTATGCAGTGAAATCCAGCGGAGATCGTGTGAAATAAGTCGGTAAAGTGCCTGAGTGTAATTTTTGCCTGAACCAGCTGAGTTTGTCAGTTTTCAAAAAAGTTGTGACAAGGTGTGTTGTTCTGAAGCGTCTGGTGGAACTTTTTTCGGATTTTTATTTGCAAGAAAGTACTAGAAAGCTAAATACTATGCATGAACGCGTTTTACTATGTTAAAGTACACCTCACTACGAACAAATAAAGCTCTCATTCACGAACGTATCATTAATTGTCAGCGTTTAATACAATGTTAATGAAATATATAGCTTGGGGGCAGAACGGGGAGGGGCAAAACGGGGAGGTTTTATGATTTGGTTTCTCAGTGAAAAAATACTACAGATATTCATCTTTTTTTCACAGAATGGTAAGAAATTACAAAAGAAAAACTGAGAGATGCAGTTGGTCAACAGAAGACATGCAGGCCGCGGTTTTGAGCGTTGTCTCTGGGTTATGTGGCACACCAACCGCTGCTGCTGCTCATGGCGTCCCGCAAACCACATTAGAACGCCACGTGAAAAAAATGCGCGATGATCCTGAGTACGAGGTAAAGAAAAAGTTTGGCCGATTTACAAGTGTTTTTAACCCCGAACAAGAAAAAGAATTGGCACAATATTTAGTATCAATGGAAGCTCAATTTTTTGGCCTAACCTACGATGAATTTCGTGAAGTTGCGTACCAATTGGCTGTAAGAAACGGAATCTCGCATCCATTTACTGAAAATAATAAAGCTGGAAAAGACTGGCTGCATTGTTTTATGAAACGCCACCCAGAACTAAGCCTGCGCAAGCCCGAGGCAACCTCAGCAGCTCGAGCATCAGGGTTCAACCAAGTGGCAGTGAACCAGTTTTTTGATATTTTAGTATCTCTTAATGAAAAACACCATTTCACGCCTGAGAAGATTTTCAACTGCGATGAAACTGGAATCTCTGTAAATCCCAAGGGACTGTCTCGTATCATCGCATCCAAAGGACGACGTCAGGTCGGGGCTATAACCTCATCAGAAAGAGGTGAAACGGTCACGGCTGAAATTTGCTTTTCAGCTGCTGGTGCTTACGTCCCGCCAATGTTGATTTTTCCCAGGAAAAGAATGCAGCCATCTTTTCAAATGGGCCTTCCGCCAGCTTCCTTCGCAGAATGCAGTGACTCAGGTTGGATAACAAAAAAGCTTTTTTTGAAATGGTTTCGGCACTTTGTTGCTTTTACCGGAGCAACTCCACAGAGACCTGTTTTATTGATACTAGATGGTCACTCAACGCATACCAAGAACATCGATCTTATCGACGAAGCTCAGAAAAACGGGGTCGTTTTATTTTGTTTACCACCTCATTGCTCCCACAAGCTACAACCACTTGATGTAGCTTTTATGAAACCTCTAAGCAAGTTTTTGGACGACGAAATCCGAAAATTTCTCCGCACAAATCCAGGAAAAGTGGCCACATTGGCTCACGTTGCATCGCTTTTCGGCGCAGCTTATACGAAAGCCGCAACGATGGCAACCGCAGTCAATGGTTTCAAAAAAACTGGAATTTCCCCAATAGATCCAAACGTTTTTAGTGACGTTGATTTTCTCCCCTCGAAAACAACAGACATAGAGCTTCCCAGCAACGATCTAGTACCTGCCGAGCCCATACCTTCAACTTCAATTGCTAACGTCTCCATGGACATCAGCGTGCATGCGGGAGGTTTAAACAAAGCAACAAGTTCTTTCGGAGCGATTTCGCCGGAAGTTGTTTTGAATACTCCAAGAGTTGCTTCAGGTACATAAATATATCACCTACTTTCATTTACCTTTTCCAGACAATTTAGGCAAGTAGGTGGCAATAAATACACTAGTAAAATTCAAAATGCAATTCTATTGTTCAAGGTACCAAACGAGTAAGCAGAAGAAGAGGAAAAACAGCAGTCCTTACATCGTCTACCTACAAAAAGCAACTGCTTGACATGGATGCTGAAAAAGCAGAAAAAGAAAAAAAGAAACTTGAGAAGAAAAATTCTAGAAAAGAAAAAGATCTTGCGAAGAAAAACCCGTTGGTACCCAAAAGAGGCCGTGGCCGACCTCGAGCTCAGGCGAAATAAAGAAGCGAAAAAGTTCTGATAAAAAATTTTATATGGCGAAATTTTTTTTTTTTTGTACTTTTTTCAACTATGGACTATATGTAAAGTCAGAATAAAACACTATTTGAATAAAAAATTTGTTTACAACTCATCGTTTTTTATTTATTCGAAAACTCCCCGTTCTGCCCCGTCCTTGGGGCAAAACGGGGAGAAAACAACTTTTTAAAAAAACTTCTGTAACTTATTACTAAATTCAATATGGATATATCATTTTATTTTTTTATAAGTGCGATATGGTTTGGACCAAAGATTTACATAACAGTTGTTTAAATACAACTTATTTTTATATGTTATAAAATTCGTTAAACGTTACGATCCCCGTCTTGCCCCACCTTCCCCTATGTAAAGAAGGGTATGATAGGCAGATACACAGAACTCGATGACCACAAATATAATATTGTACAACAGAAAATAAGACAAATGTTCTCAAACGACAGTCAGCTAAAATTCATCAGATGTTCTTTAAGGGCTAAAGATATAGAAACAGAAATAGAAGCTGTAAGACAAATCTCATTATACCACGTAAAAGAAAGTTTGCATTCAGGAATTTCAGAAACCTTTAATTCAATTAAAAATAAAATCTATTTTTCCAAATTATTAGAACTTATTCATATAGTCATCAGCCAATGTGATGTCTGTCAGCAGATAAAGTATGATAGACAACCAATAAAGCCCAAGTTTCAGTACTCAGAAACACCGAAGGACATAAACGAAATAATCCATATTGATGTGTACATTATTATGAAGCATAATTTCTTATCGATAATCGACAAGTTCTCGAAATTTGGAACAGTATATTATTTAACCGACAGGAATCACGCAACTTTGGTTGAACATTTGGAAAAACACTTTACGAAATTTGGTAAGCCGAAGAAAATCGTAGCAGGTCATGAATTCGATGGAGTTCTGGTTAAGGAATTCTTACAGGCTGAAGATGTAACTTTACATTTAACTAAAGCACACAGCCATACCGGCTTGGCGGATATTGAAAAACTTCACAGTACTATAGATGAAAATTTTAGGGGACTAGCATTAGGAAAATCAAAACTTTCAGCAAGGCGTTTATTGCAGCAAGCAGTTCGAAACTACAACGAACGTTTCCACTCAACGATCAAATGTACACCTATTGAAGTCCAATTGCATAAAGTAGATCTAAAAAGAATCCAAACAAACCTCCACGATGCAAAAGAAAAATATATTCAAAAACGCAATGAAAAAAGAGAAGATTATCAAGAAACCAGATCTTCAGGCTTTATAAAAAATTATTAGGCGACCAGATTAAAACATCTACCTAAATTCCGAAAAGCGAAATTATTCATTGTCCACCCGACGAACATCAAAAGAGAACCAAAATTCGCTGATAATTCAAAAGAGGACAACACCTCCGATATAAACTTGAAAGAGTCAATCACAAAGGAACAGGAATCCGTGATCAGAAAGGCACTAAACGAGGGTGCAAACGAAAATATCATAATCAATAAATTCAGGCTCAACAAAACACGAAACGATTTAAAGACACTACAAGAAGGTGCCTGGCTTAATGATAATGTCATTAATTTTTATATGAATCTTATATCGGAACGTAGTGAAAAACAAAAACCTAACGGAGCACCAAAAATATATCCAGTAAATACATTTTTCATTCCAGTCCTTTCTAAATTGGGCTACGATTCGGTAAAAAGATGGACAAGAAAAGTGAGCATTTTCGAATATGGTATCATTTTAGTTTCAGTTCATGTGAATGACACCCATTGGCGTATGGCTATCATTGAAATGAACAATAAAACAATAAGATACTTTGACTCTCTTGGAAATAAAAACTCGAATATTCTAGAAATTCTAGAAACTTATCTCGCTCGACAGCTGAATGTGGGTCAAATGTTGACCTAGGGCAGTTGTTGACTGTATGTGTTACTTGGACAGTGCTCTGCCCTGTAGTGCGTCTCCTTGCGTCGGAATCTGAACATTTTGATCTTATAATTGGTGATCATTGCGCGTCGTGAATGTTTTGTGATTGTTGTTCCTAGTCGAACTTCGTGTCGTTTATGCGATAGCGATAAATGCGATCGTCGTTTGGCTCAGTAGGTCGCTGTGTATTGGTGTAATGTCTATGTCGTGCGATCTTAAGTCTATTTACTTACAGGCTAAGACAACGTTTCAATTTCTTATGCCTAACTCATATATGCCTAATTTCAAATTAACTGCGCGACAATCCCCATCTTTCTCCCTATTGGAGAACGGTGGAGATCCTTTTTTTTTGCTATTATTACTCCCAGAACTCAAATTGCGGAAAATATAAACCCAGAAACTACCTCAAAAAGTTTATGCCTAACTTTGAATAAACTTGAGACAATTCCTGTGGAAAATAAGCAAATAGAGCATCTTAACGAAGAAGAGAAGAAAAAATTACTCGTTTTATTAAAGAAAAATAAAGAGTTATTTTATAAAGAAGAAGATGAATTAACGTCTACTAACCTAGTCACCCACCAAATTAAAGCCACAACAGATAATCTATAGGGGTGAACTTGGATACTTGTGCCCATGAATTAGTGTAGTCGCTCACCGCAAGAGGCACACCGGTAAGTGAAATAAATTTTGCAACACTTCTAAAGCACTCAAACTGTGCGTTGTGCGTTGTATTTGTGGCGAACAATAAAGAAATGGTTATGTATGTGGCGAATAATGTAAATGCGATAAAAGGTATGCAGGGCAATAATAGGTGAATGAAAATGAGTAGAAGAGAAAAGTGGGAATATGCTGAAAGGTTTAAAAAAAACGATAAATGTTAAAAATTTGTTGAATAAAGTTCAAGCTATGCGATTTAAGCGAGAGTGTATGAAAATGTGTACAAGTACAAAGTGCTAATATTTAGAAGAGTAAAAAAATTCAAATATTTTAAAAAATCAAACTTCGATGACGGATTGGAAATTATCTCTACCAAATGTGCTTGCTCACTGATAAGTATTCCATATTAGCAATTGCGTTTAGGGTCAAAGTTTTCAATTTGTGTTCTGACCAGTAAAAGTGTTTTAATGTATGTGGCTTTTGAAACTTTTCGGAAAAAAGTTGCAGGATAAGTAACAAAAAATTTTGCTGTAATATAATCATATAATCTACAACTAGATATTAATTCAGCGATATATGCAATATCTAAGTTTTTGTCTGTATCATGATGCATAGTGATGAAAACTTTATTTGAGAGGCGTAGCTATTGATTGGAAATAAAGCAAACTATTGGATTGCATGGAACAAGCAAATAACTTGCATTCACACCGCATGAGCCGATTAATAGATAAAATATTATAATTTATAGTTACAATTTTTCAATAAAATGTTACTTAATTTTACCACACAAGTTGCAGAGTTTAATAACGTGAAACGTGCTATAGCAATTGCTCTTAATCCGATAGAATATGGATTTTAAATTAACCTGACGAATATTTTTTAGACTTGAATAATAAAAGTAAGATTCGCAGTTCAAAGCATTGTTTGATTCATAAATTGCAATGCATTTATCCGTTTGAGGCTGAAATACTAAGGTTGTTAAGTAAAAGGTTCGCAAAAGTGGAATTGATTGACGATCTATCGATCGTTTGTTGCTATTGTAACGAATATGAAATACTTTTATAAGCAATAATTTTTATTTCCACTAAAAACTCTTTAATCAAAGTCATATAAAAATCGACAAAACCTACTTTTCGAAGATAATTTAAAAGCGATGTGATTTTTTTTACTGATTTTATAAAGTTTACAAAACGATGATTTGGATCGAGTTTTGTTTGACTAAATTCGTTTTCAGTAGCACTCAAACTGGAAACAGCCGTGCAACGATTATTCGAAAATTGATGAACCCTGAACGAAGCTTGTGGGCACACCTATCCAAGATCTTGGATCATATGAGATGCAAATAATATAATTTTTTAATAAATGTATTTTTTGTTAAATGCTCAATGAATAAAAGGTTGTTGAGTATAATAATAAATGGAATTGGGTGTATCATGTGCAGTACTTCAGGTTCAAGTTGAAACCGTTTTTACTGTAATTAATTTAATTATCATGGAAATGTATGTAGATATCTTATGACATTGCACACTGGTTACAGTTTCCCGATGTGCCAGTTAGCAGGCAAATTATTATATTATGTATATATGCAACATGCAAGATTGATGGGATCTAACAGGGTAGTAGTAAAGACTTTGACTATATGATGCATGTGCGTTTGCACGTAAAATTGAATGGAAACTAAGTAAATTTGGGGTAATAAATCAGTTATTAATATTCGATGTGATTTTCGAAGAATACTGGTGAATATATGAGAGCAAAGAATCAATAGGATGAAAGAATTCATGGAATGAATGGCTACTAGTTTCGAAAGTATGCACTGTTGCAAGTGGTCACATCAATTAGATATACAATATGAGCTTAGTTAAATTTGAATTTTTGATCGTCCCACAATTAGAAAACAATTCTATTTGAATATGGTAATTTCACATTAACGTTTAGAAAAATCTTCTTTTTGATAGTTGACAGAGAATACTTAGCTCAGAAATTTCAAGATGAAATAGCTCGACATCGCCAAAAACCAATAAACATGTTATTCAATAAGGACATAACAATTCACCGAAAAATCACCGTTGTACGTGAACATGTCATCCGATTGAGCTGAAATACTCAAGATACAGTGGTATATATATGGAACAGGTCTTAGTTTCACCAAATGTTGGTTATCTTTAGTGCTTTGGCACCGACTGCCATATAATTGATATTTTAAGTGATCTTAAAGTCCTAACAACAAATAAATTTTCAAAAAACCAAGTATGCGAAATAAATTTTTGAACGTATTTCAAACAGGCATATACGTTTTGGACGTTACATTACGCTATCATTTAAACAAAATTTTAAGCCTATGTGTACACTACGCTCCCGCTAGGAGTAGCGTGAAATTGGCAGCAATGAATCCATCACTTCAAACATGCTCGTGGAAGTCACGTGAACAAAATTCAATTTCAGACTTAAAAATAACATGTGTACTACATTTGGAATAAATTTCAGCCCCATATCTAATTATTCGGTGTTTTATTTAAATACAAAATTTCTGTCTTTATTTTAAAACCCCTGTATAATAGCTAACTTTCTGATGGCATTAATATATTTGAATCATATCTTGTGGTCTCGCAGTCATAGTTAGTGAACGGTTGGGGTTATCCCGTGATAGCTTTGATTTTGATAGTGTCAAGTACTACTTTTAAATATGTACGAAGTTGGTACATTAAGTTCGTGGAAAAGGAGTAAGAATATAATTAGTCATAATTAGTTTATCATCCACATTTTCAAAAATGTTTTGTCTTTGTCGGAAAGGAATGCCGAAGTCGCAACCTTCACTTCGTCGTTGGAAAATTTCTTTCCACAAAATTTTTTTTCAATTTTGGGCAAAAATGATAATCGCTGGGAGCCATATCTTGCTGTAGATTGGGTGATGTAAAATATCGAAGCCCACCTGATGCAGGGCAGTAAACGAAAAACAACTCCTGTGAACAGGCTCGTTGTCGTGTAAAAGAAGGATAGCTTTGGTCAATTTTCTTTTTTCTTTGATGGTTTCTTTCAACTATTGTAGAATTGATGCGTAGTATTCTATAGTTGTGGAGACGACTTTGTTTTTGAAATCTATCCACAGTATCCCTTCTGAGTTCTATCAACAGTATCCCTTCTGAGTCATCTGCCATGACTTTTCTAGCAGATGGTGACTTGAACTTCTTGGATGGTGGTGTGCGTATTTGTGTCACTGCATATAATCTTGTTTGGACTCAGGATTGTAATGATGAATCCAAGTTTGTCTCCAGTAACGATTCGACTCAATACTCCACCCTCGTCTTCACTACACCTTGCACTACATCTTATTCATGCCAGGATGATTTGTGTAATATTTAAAATGGCTGTATCTGGCACTGAGAGCATTTCTGCGAGCTGTTTCTTTTTGAGTGTAGCATCTATCACTTTTCGACTTTTTGAGCAATATTCGGAGTGGTCACTTAGATTGGCCGTCCTGCTCGTGGGTCGTCTTCTTTTTTGGTTTAAAAAGACAAATTGGAAAGGATGCCATCTTTTCTATTATAATTTGAGCCTACTTTCCTTGTTTGGCGAGGATCTTTATAACAGTGTGGTACTCGATTATATTTTACACTTTCTTCCAGATTGAGTTGCTTGGTCGACGAAGGTTCAAAAACTAATGGCTCGATGAAAATAAAACTTGCAATTGATACTTATAATACGTCTCTGAAGCCATAATGTTTCATTAAACTACCCCCATTAATGATCTACCTGCTCAATTCGCGAACTTAATGACCCACGTTTGTAGTTATTAATACTGTAGCTTAAGTTACATTGGGAAAATATTGTACCGTTCAATTACACAAATCATTTTAAATGATTAAATGATGATTGAATGAATATTCTGCTGACTTATGCAGCGTGTGTATAGGTTTAGGGCGCATGATCAGGATTCTCGCCATCAGTCTACATCTCAATTCCGGCACATGACACTCAGCTTTTTTCTTCATTGCATATATTATATTTTACCTTTCATCGGGCTCAAAATGCATACATCAAATTTAGTTCAGTTTGATTTGAAATTTAAATTGTTGGACTGACGAAAATTTCAGCCATATTTTTGGTAGTAGGTGTTAGATTAAGCGCCTAGCCTAACAGTTGCAAGAGTATCCAGAAGAATAAAATAGAATAATTCTAATATGGACGAAAACATAATTCATTATAGCTGCATGCATGGAAACATAATTCTTAATAAATGCTTTTACTGCACAATAAGAGACAAGAGTCTAATTTGTTCTGATTCCACATGCACATCTGTAGGACAGTTTGCTGTGCATTGCAAATTAAGTAAGAATCACGCAAAATATTAGCTAGACTCTAACACAACTTTGAGACAAGTGGCACTAGTTTCGTACAACTTTTTATCATTTGCTTCCATCAAATGTACGTAAGTAAAGAGCTGGTGAGATTTTACAAAAGAAATTTTAATTTGGGGGCCAACATAATAACGATTTCGATCGAATTTGCTTGAATTAATTTCAACTCAGCGGCCCTCAAACTGTAGCAAGTCTTGACTTCCGATACAAAATCGGGGGTGGGCACATCTATCCAAGATCTCCGTTCATATGAACTGCAACTTATATATTTTTGGGCATTCAATGTGGAATGAATAAAAGATTTATAAGTACAATAATAAATGAAAATGTGTACATCATGTGCAGTACTTTGCGTCCGAGTATTTCGCTTTTTACATTAATTAGCACGTACTTATGCATGCTGTTCGGAGTGGAAATGTATTAAGATACCTTATTAGTTGGACTTTGAATAATTATTGATTTTATAATGTTGTACCCTGCTTGCAATTTCCCATTATGTAGGCTTGCAGACAAATGGCTACTTTAAGGTCAATGAAAAAGTTGCAACTGGGTATTAAATTTTACAAGATCGGGATAGGCTATTATAAATGACGTTGACTCGATGGTGCAGGCACACTAAATATGCGCGTTCGCACGTATGAATGAATAGAAACTAAGTGAATTTGGAGTAATAATGTAGTATTGATATTCGATACGATGTTTATACAACCTTTTCACCTTCGAGCATTAAACTAAAACAACCAGTCTTCCTTGCACAAGTTTTTTGAGTTGAGGTTCTTGGATGCTCTAGCGAAACTCTTTAGCAAATGAAGAATGTGAACAATGTCTCTGATTACTCATGTTTTTTGTTTGAACTGGTTAGCGGATAATAAGACAAAAAGTATTTAGCGGGCTATTATGGCACAAACCATCAAGAGTTCAAATTCTCAGGCAAGAACATGACTAAATATTAAAAAAGGAAATATATTTTTGCTAATCATATATATGGTTAGAATAAATATACATTTTTACTACTCAATCGCTAATTTAAAAATATTTTACTTTTTTTTCTATGATAATGCCAAAGCTCAGGGGATTACCGTTGGAAGCAAATGCTTAGCTATGGCGGCAAGGAGACACAAATAAGAGAAATCTATATCAATTATTCCATTATTCTCTTTTAATGTGCCACATTATTTTTTGTTTTCTGAAGCGCTCAGTCGCCACTAAAACTATGATATGACTCTTAATTAATGCAGTGCTGGCATAATGCCCAGTCGGTGGCTATTAGAACAGCACAAGACGAACAAATACAGCCATGAGCATACAGCGGGATTCGGAACCACAGGCAGTATATCGCTGCTCAGCGAGCTGACGCCTTAGCGAGCAGACCCAACGATCTCTCATCCCCTGGTTGTGGGCCTCTCATAATCTGGTTTTCGCATATTCGAAAATATTTTACATTTGATGTTTTCATGTCCTTCTCTATATGTTTAAAATGTCCCGAAAATTCAAGTTTTCAAATTAAAAAAAAACGGTTTAAAGGTTTTGCAAATATTGGTCACAATGTGTTCCGATATTATGACTTCCATCATTTTTTCTCGTAGATTTTCCCACAGAGAGATAACCTTTTTCAATTTCAAGATTGCTTATATGTGGTAATTTAAAACACACGGAGGATCAATTTTTTTGAAAAGAATTTCACGTCCCTGCTCTAGCTGTAGCGGTGCCCACTAATTCATTATAAATCAGAAATGTATATTTTTTATAGGCATACACTCGTCCTGTAATTTCGTTATGATCCGATGTTTCTCTCAGAAGCTATGACCAATTAAATCTTTGAAAAATTTCCTTGTCTACTTTTAAGCAATCAGCGCCAACATAGAATTAAAAATTACCAAACCGTTATCATAGCCAATCATTAAACCTTATCAATTTTCATATCCCATACTGACTTTTCACTATAATTGTCTTTACATAGGCATATAGAAAAAAAATCACTAACATGGTCACTGCTGCCAAAGTGTAAAAATTTCATTTTAACTTGACATGGAACTACCTAAAATTTCAGCTCGATTACGTTACGCACATTAAATAATCTCACTTAATCTTTTTTCTGATTTATATACACATATAAAGAAAGGACCAGGTAAATTTAGTACTATCTTCGAAAATCAGTAAAAACAGATGTTGAATTATTTCATGTGACACCAGTTTTACTCTTAATTATTTTTAAATTTAGTCTGGCACCATTTTGAATTCGAAATTGCGTTACGATATTCAAATACTTATTTTCATTAATTGATGTGATTCGCCAGACCTTTACATATAAAATTCATACCTTCCAGCATTACATTATCACTCTAAATTTACTCAGTTTCTATTCACCCATCCGTACGTACCAACATATTTCTTCATATATCAATAAAAATATAAATATATTGGGACAGAGCGAGCATTGAACAACATTACAATATCAATATTTGTGATCTAATTACTTTTCCATTTCTAATTGCATGCAAATGTTCGTGTTAATTACCGTAAAAAGCGAACTTAACACCGAATCTAAAGTACTGGACATGATATACACATTTCAATTGTTGATTGTACGCAATAATTTAACATATAACCCACATTTAAATGAAAGACATTGTCAAAATTATATTGGTTGCATTTCATATGAAGATAGATTTTGGATAGATGTGCCCACAGCTATCGATTTTGCAAGGTAAATATCTGAGCTAAACTTTTCATCACCCACCAATACCACCAGCATATGCATTTCAAGCTGTGGGCACCGTATGAGATTTCCGAAATATGTTCTCATTACGCAACGCACGACGTTTTTTTTTCTATAGTAATGTTTAATACTATAGAAGTAACATATCATTCATTCCAGGCATTTTTTTAAGTTTAATCATGGCCTTCATATAAAAGGCCTATCGCAAAAGCAATTAACGTACAAGATGGCGGACCTAAGCTACTTTTCTCAACCAGTCCGCACAGTGATGTTTTTCTCTGGTATTAAAGAGATGCACGAGAACCACCTACAGGAGATATGATGAAAATCATATGTCATGTCAATTACACTGAGCGGGAAAATAACAGAAACAAATGTAGATTGCAACGAATAAATAAACTTGACCGAATTTATTTCAAATCCGCTATTGTATGTTACATATTCATTTTGAGTTTTTTGGCGTAGCTTAATGTTTGTGTCGGTGTTCGGGATAACCTTTTCATACTAGGAGCGTAGATACGGGGCTTCGTGAAAAATACCAATTTCAATTTTCTCCAAATCCAGTTGAAGTTCCACAGTTCAAAGGCGTTTCGTGAATATTGAAGATGTTTGTTGTCAGGAGTTCTTCACAAGTATACCTGTGATATATCTTGGAAAAATGTAGTACACACTGATTCTACGAATGCTCCGTTTTGTCAAACGGTGCATGTACATGATGTCTGATATTCTAAGATTCAACATTTTCTTGTTTTGTAATTGTTACATAGAAAAATAGACAACTGGAAAAAATAAGCATAGTTTTCTAAAATGTTAATCGAGTTTTAAACGTTTAAATTTACTTGCAAATGATAGGTCCTCAAGTTTCAAATGAAAAATCAGCTGCAACCCGAAAGTATTTATAATATAATATTTATAAGAATTTATAAACGTTATTCTTCCTGTAGAGTGATTAGATAAATGTTTCCATATGCTCAGACAAAATGTCGTTTGATTGAATCAAATTGATCTTCATTTCTGCTTTAAATGACTTATTTAAAAACTTACTTTTAGCAGTATTACTCTAACGTTGACTTATGTCTCTCGATCTATATGGTATTCCTCGACTTTTCACATGAATCAAAGAAATATAAGATTACGACACGCGCATGTCTCTCTCAACTGGCTGCTTGTGTGTGACGTCATCGGTAGCGTTCGACCGAAGAATGAATGCATGAAACTATGAAAATGTATGGAAAATATATTTCCATTTGTAATTTCTAACGGTTTTTCTTGTTCTGCATTGTTTTACAAATCATTAGCCGTTAATGAGCCTTTATATAGGATATTGTTCGAAATTTATAATTTATATGGACATTGCTGGTAGTATAATTTATATAGACATTGATTTTGCAGTTGTTAGTTCTTTGCGCTGTTTAAGTGAAAAAAGTTATCAAAATGCGGTGCGTGGTGTATGGATGCTGCAGTGATAATCAAAAGGAGAATAGAACAAGTGAAGAAAAATCTATTCGGTTCTATAGGTTCCCAAAGGATGCAAAATTTTGTGAAATGTGGAAAGTGAAGTGCAAAAGAAGTGACGATTTCAATGAGTCTACTGCCACATTGTGTTCGAAACATTTTTCGGATGAAAGTTACGTTCGAAATTTAATGCATAAATTGCTCGGTAATATTTTATGTTAAATTTTAAAGGCGTTTGATTTGAAGTATTGATTCTAGGTATCAAAAATCAATACACCTACAAATTGAAGAAAGATGCAGTTCCTGTGCTTCATCTTCCCAGTAGTTTGATGTTGACCGACTCGAATCACGCCAGACACAATAGGTCCAATGTTCGACAGCGAAAAGCCATTATAAGCTCAATTACTGAAGGGTATGTACCTTGATTACATTCAAAATATCTCTCATGACCATTGTAAATAAATTGTCAAATATTAATGTTTAATCATATTTGCAATTGTAAATTAACAGTTGTTTTGAATTGATTAATATTTTGTATTGTTTCGTGTGAGACATACATATACTTTTATGATTCATCGTCTTGAATCAGATTTTATACAAGTTATGCATTAACAAATTTAGTATAGAACTTGAAGCCAATTAGTAATCCGCGATTTTGTTACGCTTACATTGCTATCCATTACGCTTCCATTACTATTTAGAATTAAATATGATATCAAGGAGACGAACGGAACTGTTTCTAAAATTGAGTTCCAAAGCGCAAGCCACGACAGTGAGTCGAAGATCCGAATCGCTACACTTGAGGAGGAAGTTCGACTTTTGAAACAAAAATTGTAAGATGAAACTGTTAGCTGTTTGTAGAGAGCATCACTACATATTACTATTTTAAACAGAGAAAGTACCGATGATCAGTTGCAAAAGGAAGTTGAAACTAAATTGCAGTACAAAATGGAGTCAGAAAAAAGCAAATACTCCTTGGAAAATATGACTACAAACTTGCGTGGCGTTTTTACAGAAGGACAAATAAGGAAGCCTAGTGAACCAAAAAAAAAAATGAAATGGTCGGAGGAGGATATATCCAAAGCCATAGTCATATACGCTACAGGAGCTAGAGTCTATAAGCTGCTCATTAAAAAAGGCTATCCGTATCCGTCAATAAGGACTCCCCAGAGGTGGTGTGAGAGAGTCCAAATGCAGTCAGGAGTTCTTACCGTAGTGACACAAATCATGCGGAACTCCGAACTCAATCGCCATATGAGGATATGTGTCCTGTCATTCGATGAAATGAAAATTAAATATAATACTGCTATGACAAAGCACAGGATGAAACTTTAAAGCCAGCAAATTATGTGCAAGTAGCTATGATTAGAGGCTTGTTCGGGAATTGGAAACAGCCTATATTTTATGCTTTTGACTGCAGAATGACAAAAGCAGTACTGCTGGATGTGATAAAAGATGTTGAGTCATGCGGGTTTGCAATTCATGCCATCGTTAGCGATTTAGGAGCTGGAAATCGCATACTTTATAAGGAGCTAGATGTATCATATGGGGCATTTCACGTGAAGCGGACAACGAAAAAAAGTCGAGGTTCCGGATTTCGTTCATATTATGCATAATGGTACTTCTAGAGGATATGAACGTGGATGCAAAATTTTTTTCTTCTATGAGGTTCAGTTGCCGAGTTATGGGCTTCTGAAGAATTGAAGAAGCTGATGAAGGGTTTTTTTGGAAGCCGATTTTGAGATTGAAAAAAATATATTAAAAACATTAAACGTATTGATTGGTATAGAAAATCAACTGTTCTTTTTAATTTTAAAAATAGATTTGGAATAAAAAAAAAATTTCCTGTTTAAAACCGGAAGTAACCATTTCAACTCGTTATTTGAGTAACTTGGACCAGGTTAATTTTTTTTATTTTTATGGTAAAACAAAGCTTAAACTATACTTGTTTTATCATAAAAATTTTAGAATGGGATGGCGAGTAGTTTGGGAGGTAGGTGAATTTTAGTGCATACAAGTCGTATGAAGCGTGACACCCGAAGCTTGATTAGGATAGCTAGTGAGTAAGAAAACAAAACATTTGTAGTAAAATTATTGCTATATCGTTAAAATATTATATATAGAATTAATATAGTTAAAATAAAGCGATAGAAGTTCAATATTAAAAGTTGCTAATGCTAATTTATTTAATAAAAAAACAAACTTGTTTATGGAGAAATGAATTTATTTCACAGTTTTTACAATTACATATATAATTTACTTACATATAGAGGTTAAAATATAAAACAATTGCTAATGCTTATTTACGAAGTGAAAACAAAAAAATGATTTATGGGAAAAAAAATTTTACTTGAACTTATATGACTTGGACCAGTTTATTTTTTTTATTTTTGTAACAAGACAAAGCTAAAACTGTACTTATTTGATGTTGAAAATTTTAGAGTGGAAAGTATATGTAGTTTGCCGTGATACTATATCCTGTATATAAATAGTTTTTATAACATACTTAAAATACATACTTAAATTATGTTCATACTTAACCGACTACCCTACAGAAATGCGATTAGTGGCGCCATTTTTTAGTTGAAAAAGGTATTATTTTTTCATAAAAAGCCATATAATAGAAGGAAGTCAAAGCTATGTAATAGAGAGGGATGGAAGTGTGATGAAAGAGCGATTTCGAATTTTCCGTTTTTGTTTTAGTTTTTTTTCTAGCGCTTGAAGTGACTACGTAAATAAGTTGAATTGTGTGTATTATATCTCCTTGCGGCTACCAATGTTTCAATCCTTTCGACTTGAGATTTCATCGGAAGGTTAAAGACCTAAGAAAAATTCAAAAAAAAAAATAGCAGAGAAGTGGAAGCTGCAGGAAAAAACTGGCCGTGGAAATACCTGCAAATTTTCAGCGATCTTGCCAATCATCAACTGATTTGTCTTTGTGCTCCCCGGGTTTACCATTCATTCCTGAAGAGAAGTATAAACATAGCTCAAAGTAAACTGATTCAACAATGTACGACCAAGATATTCTGACCCATTTAAAAGCAAAACTTAGCAATCCGTCTACATCTACTGCTATGAAAACTACGATACTGACTATAACAGCTAAGCCATGGACCGAAAACAGACTTGCACAAGAATTCGGAACATCCAGGCGGCAAGCGAGAAAAGCAAAGCAACTTGTGGATCAGTTTGGTATATTAACATCTCCAAATCCACGAGGTGGCCTAAGCTAGCAGTTGAAACTATGAACTTAGTGAAGTGCTTTTATCTGCGAGAAGACATTAGTCGAATAATACCCGGTAAAAAGGATTGTGTATCTATTAAGTTAGATGACGGAAAAAGAACGCAAATCCCAAAACAGCTTTTAATGTGTAACATTGACGAGCTTTACCAAACATTTAAAAATGAATATCCGGATATCAAAATCGGCCTAACAAAATTTTTCACTTTGAGACCCAAAAAATGTATACTCGCTGGTGACTCTGGAACACATATGGTATGTGTATGTATATATCACCAAAATGTGAAATTAATGATGAGTGGAGGAGACATTGACAATCTCACATCTGGAACTATTTTGGAACTTTCTACTTTCTACGCAAAATGATGTGTCCCAATCCTACGCCGAAATGTCATTTAACAATTTCAACAAAAACCCCAAATGAAAGTTACAAATCTTGTCCTGGCGTAAGTGCAATTCGTGATCATTTGAAAATGATATTTGATGATGATCAAGTGACAACCGTTCAGTTCGAAAAATGGGTTTGTTCAGACAGATTTACCATTTCTACTCATCTGCTTGCATCCGATGATTTTGTGGACAGCTTTTGTCACGCGTTGGATGCCTCGAAACCCCATGCTTACATTGCAGGGCAACAGGCTCATTATTTTAAAAATCTAAAAGAAAATACGAAGGGGAAGAACGAAGGGGAAATTTCAGTACAATGCGATTTTGCTGAGAATTATTGTTTTGTTGTACAAGATGCTGCTCAAGCTTTTCATTGGAATAATGACCAGGCAACACTTTTGACATCAGTCTATTATTATAAAGTTGGAAGTAAAATAGAACATGGTAGTATTTCCAGAAAACCCTTCACAAACATCTGTCTGAAGAAACAATAGCTGTGTCAAAAATTATATACATAACAGATGGGGCCCCACAACATTTTAAAAATAGATTTAATTTTGTGACTCTATTTTATTATAAAACTGATTTCAAGACAGAAACTGAACTTCATTTTCACGCGACTTCGCATGGAAAAGGCCCATGTGATGGTCTCGGTGGTAATTTGAAAAGACTGGCAACACGTGCGAGTTTACAATTACCTCCTAGTAAAGCTATTACTACACCTTTACGTTTTTTTCATTGGGCAAAGTCGGCTTTATCCCTAACAGCCACTTACTATTGCTCATCAGAGGAACTTCAACGCCAGATAATATTTTTAAAACCAAGTTTTGATTCCTCTATTACTATTCCCGGGACTAAGAAATTTCACTGTTTTATTCCAGTTAAGGCCTTCTTATAAAGAGAAAAAGTTTAAATAATGAGTGTCAAATTGTAAAAATTGTGAAATAAATTCATTTTTCCATAAATCATTTTTTTTTCATTTAGTAAACAAGCATTAGCAATTGTTTTATATTTTAACCTCTATATGTAAGTTAATTATATATGTAATTGTAAAAACTGTGAAATAAATTCATTTTTCCATAAACAAGTTTGTTTTTTTATTAAATAAATTAGCATTAGCAACTTTTAATATTGAACTTCTATCGCTTTATTTTAACTATATTAATTCTATATATAATACTTTAACGATATAGCAATAATTTTACTAAAAATGTTTTGTTTTCACACTCACTAGCTATCCTAATCAAGCTTCGGGTGTCACGCTTCATACGACTTGTATGTACTAAAATTCACCTACCTCCCAAACCACTCGTCATCCCATTCTAAAATTTTTATGATAAAACAAGTATAGTTTAAGCTTTGTTTTACAACAAAAATAAAAAAATTTAATCTGGTCCAAGTTACTCAAATAACGAGTTGAAATGGTTACTTCCGGTTTTAAACAGGAAATTTTTTTTTTATTCCAAATTTAATTTTAAAATTAAAAAGAACAGTTGAATTTCTATACCAATCAATACGTTTAATGTTTTTAATATATTTTTTTCAATCTCAAAATCGGCTTCCAAAAAAACCCTTCATCAGCTTCTTCAATTCTTCAGAAGCCCATAACTCGGCAACTGAACCTCATAGAAGAAAAAAATTGTGCATCCACGTTCATATCCTCTAAAAGTACCATTATGCATAATATGAACGAAATCCGGAACCTCGACTTTTTTTCGTTGTCCGCTTCACGTGAAATGCCCCATATACAAAACCATGGTAATTAGTAATGCTATTTAAGTTTTGACATAAAACGTACATACACATTTTTCAAAGGATTGCTAACCCAACTCATTGTGAGAGAAACATATATGTATTTGCTGACGTGCCACATCTTATAAAACTCATCCGAAATCATTTCATCGACAGAGGGTTTATCATGCCTGATGGGACTCATTTAAAAAAAAACGTTTGTAGAAAAAATCTTAAACTGTAGCACCGGCGATCTTTCAATCACTCACAAAGTATGCTGAACGTGAAAGCTGTTGAGAGACAGAAGGTAAAATTTGCAACCAAGCTATTATCGCATACTACTGCAATGGCTATAAAGAGGACTGCATCTTTAGGACATCTCGAAAATGAAAACTGGTTACAATGCTCAGATTTTATGAAGAAGGTATTTTATAACTATTAATGGAACTGCATGCAAAGTTACCTTCAATTTACGTTTTCGGTCGTGTGAAATGTCATACTGATGTAACTAAAACCTCTATAGGTGAACGATTGGTTTGATGGCTTGAATGTCCGTGTTCCATCCACTGACACTAGAGATCGGATGAAAGCATTTGGAATGAAGATGGAAGTCCAACAACCAATTGTAACAAGCATGAGTAATATAATGCGCGACTTTCGAGTGGCTGGAAGTAAAAGCATGTTACCGTTCCAAAAAGGTATCAATGCATTAATTCGACTGTGTGTTCTTGTGTGTTAGCTAATGCATTGCTTAGGTATTATACAAACCAATACAGCTCTTCCTTTGCTGTTTGAAGACCTAAAAACGGTATGGGACAAAATCTATACTGACTCATAGGCTGAATCAAGATGTCCTGGAAAACTTTTTCTCTGTTATACGGAGTAAAGGTGGCCTTCACGATCATCCAGACCAGCTTGAATTTCAGCATAGGCTGCGAAGTTATATAGTGGGCCATAATAATGGTGCTTTTGTTGGTGAAACCAATGTTACCGAAGACAATACACCGGACTTAGAACCTACTTTATCAGGTAAGACACTTCAAAATACACCGCAGCTATAGCACTTTATTGATTCTTATATATTCAGCTAAAATTTTGGACCGCTTGAACTGTGCAACGCAATTTGAGGAGAATGAAATATGTACAGATCGGGAAATGAATGACCTCCAATATGACGGACTAGAAAATTTAGCAGGTTTTATTTGCCATAAATTTAAAAATATTTCTCCCGATATTTCGGTTGTGCGAGCGGATGACAAATCGTGGTCTTGGGTGAGCCAACTATCAGAAGGAGGTCTTGCAAAGCCGAAATCAGAGTTCATGGAAAAAAATGAAACTCCTTGAGGTATTATTCGAAAATTTTAACCCTGACAATTCTTTGACTACTTGCAGAAGCTACTTAAAAACGTTACTGGAAATTGCAGAAACTGTTGAATGCAGCTATGAAGTAAAAAAAACTATTTTTTAGGTCAATATTGTTTTTTTAAAATAAGAAAATTAAATAAAAGTTTGAGGGAAAGTATTTTGAAAAGAGCTACATTGAATTATAATGATGGCAAGAAAAGGAAAAAGATGCAAAAACTTACAACATGATGTAAATTATTGTTATAACTTCACTTTTAAACTAACCATGCATGTAAAAGTTATGTCGAACAGAAAATTATGTAAATTATGTAAAATTGAATTGAAAATATATATAATTGAAATAAATTTAACCTTTTTTTCATTTAGAAATTGTTCTTTTGCCAACAGTTAAAGTTATTTTTCTATTAGAGTTATTTTTGACTCAATCAGTTTTACAAACAGATGTTTCATTCCCAACCTACATCGCAGATTTAGTTATATTGTTATATTACTACTATTTAAATACATTTTCTGCATATGTTACATTTAGTATGGGCGTTTAGAATAGTTCACAAGCTATACATGTTAAATTGAACATACTTTGATTCCCTAATTAGGTAATTAGTCTACATGCACGTATTCAAACAGAATTTCTCAAACGAGTCGCGCAGCGCCCATATATTCTACCCAAATGCTTGTGCACAAGACATCCGACGAACTCTACCGTCTACGTCATGCGCAGAGAGAGAATAAAATCGTCACTCTACTGTCGCTATCTCTAGTATTTGTTGTATCATGGAATTTTCATATCCCGAATCGTAGCGTTCGGTAGCCGTCCAGACACTGAAATCGCATAAATACCCCGGCAAAATCGATCTAGAAGTAAAATTCTCATTAGTATCATCGTTGGAAATGAGATGCGCCGTCGCTCACTTATCCGTTGCCATTTGGTGACCCAACTATCTTCTGGGCTCTTGACCGCAACTAACTCATCGAACTTATTGCTGGTGCAGTCGTACACTTGATCTTCATTATTTTTCATTCAGAGAAACTCCGCAATTATCGCAGCTGTCATATTCGAACTGTTCAAAAGTCTACCAAAGCAAACTAAAATTACAGACGTACATAACTTTGAATGCAGAGTAGAGCATTTACCTTGACTATCGAACAGACCAAACATGCCCGCAACCCTCGTAGGTCTTTAGGAATTGTATCAAAAGACATTATTAACTATCGGATAAACACGTACTTTACTTCGCAATTAAGCCAAACGCATAGAACCGAGCCCACCGAACAGCACCATTCACTTTATTATTAGGAATGTCAATGCATCGAGGCCGAAATTGACAGCATAAATAGCCGTTTGAGAGCCACTGAATTTACTCAATCTACCGCCAATTCTCCCTCTGGTGGTGGAATTTCGCAACCATGGGCACAAGTATCCAAGTTTTACCCAGACGTGTTTTAAATCGTCCAGTAGAAACCTCTACAAGTGGTGACCCCGCGTTTAAAAGAACATTGTTGAAAGACCATTGAAAACGAACTTCAAAAATGGCAACTAGTGATGCTTCGAAAAACAGTCAAGAGGAGACGCCGAAATCCTTGATAACGCCTTTGCAAGCCGCGCGTGAACTCTGGCCCGGATCTCAGCCACCGCGAGTGGACGCCATACGCAAAGTGAGAGTGCCGCCATTTTGGCAATCAAATGTAACGCTGTGGTTCGCGCAAGCTGATTCATTATTCGCCCATAACAGGGTATTTTCCGACAACGCGAAATTTCATGCAGTTGTTTCAGGATTGGACATATCAGTACTCGAACAAATGCAGGAAACCGTTAAGTGCCCGCAGGAAATAGACAAATATGGTCAACTCAAAAAACGATTAATTGCCTGTTTCGCAGAGTCCCAACACACGCAGTTATCGCGAGTTTTGACGGAGTTCGAGTTGGAGGACAAAAACCCGTGTCAACTCTTCCGAAAAATGCAGGCACTCGCAAACAACCAGCTGCCAAATGACGCCTTAAAAACGTTGTGGCTACGTCGTTTACCAACGCGCGTACGAGCTATAATGTCGGTTTCCACCGAAACGAATATCGATTCGCTTTTGATCATGGCGGATAAAATCATGGAGGAGCTTAACGCAGTTCCAATGATTGGAAGCACATCCAAAGATCCTGCGACGACACAGCAAGCAGCTACAGACAATACGATGGCTGCAGTACTCACTAGACTAAAGCGTTTAGAAACACGGGATAAGGTACGTACCAGATCACGCAGTAGCAATAGAGCTAAATATTACCCGCGTGGTAGAACGCCAAACTCACGTATATGTTATTACCATCATCGGTTCGGTAATGAAGCCATAAAATGTCGACCTCCATGCAAATTCACGGCTTCGGAAAACTAAGTCGGCACCTTGTGCGGTCAGCGATGGCGTTATGGACAAAAAGAACCGCCTATCTATAAGGTGCAAGTCCACGGGTATTAATTTTTTTATAAATGCGGATGCTGAAGTCTCAGTCATTCCAAAAAACTATAGAACAACCCGCAATATAACTAATACAAAATTATATGCTGCGAATGGAATAACCATTAATACTTTCGGCACAAAAATATTAATCATAGACTTGGGGCAACGCCGAGCTTTTAAATGGGAAATTTTTATTGCCGACGTTTCCCAACCGATTCTTGGCGCAGATTTTTTACGATGTCACGACAATTGGTCGACATCCGTCACAAACGTCTTATAGATGCGAAAACCAAAATGGAAGTCGCCGCCATTCTAATTAAAAAAACCACGCCATCCATTTCGTTCCTTAATAATTCTAATAGATACACGAGAATCTTATTGGAATACAAAGAGTTAACGGATGAATCCACTCTGACTTGTAAGGATCCAACAATTCGTCATCACATAGTCACGAAAGAACCGCCTGTAGCCGAAAGATTCCGCCGATTGCCACCAGGTAAATACCATGCAGCTAAATTGAAATTTAAGCACATGGTCGAAAAAGGAATTTGCCGTCCATTTAGTAGCCCTTGGTCGAGTCCTCTCCATCTAGTAAGAAAATCGACCGGAGACTGGAGACCATGTGGCGATTATCGTAGGCTGAACGCAATAACTAGCCCAGATCGATATCCAATTGCGTGTATGGAAGATTTCACATATAATCTCCATGGGAAAAAGATTTTTTCGACCCTCGATCTGGTTAAAGCCTATCACCAGGTGCCTGTGGCAGAAGAGGATATACCGAACACTGCGGTAATCACTCCGTTCGGTTTATTTGAATTTCTGACAATGCCGTTTGGACTGAGGAATGGAGTGCAGACTTTTCAACGCTACATTGATACGGTCTTGCGTAACTTAGACTTTGGTTTTGGCTATCTCAATGATATCCTGGTCGCATCTAGCTCAGAAAGCGAACATGAAGATCACCTTCGTGAAGTGTTTCGTCGGCTCAGTGACTACGGGATCAAAATTAACATTGAAAAATGCAAATTTGGACAGGAGAAGATACAATATCTTCGGTTCACTGTTAGTGCGGCAGGAATACAGCCACTACCATCGAAAGTAGACTCCATCCAAAACTATACAGAGCCTAAAAATGTTCAGGAATTGCGTAGGTATTTGGGGTTGATGAATTTCTACCGTAAGTTCATTAAAAACGCAGCGGATATTATGGCGCCGCTCAACGCTTATTTAAAAGGATCGAAGAAAAACGCGAAAACTTTGATTAACTGGACATCTGCAGCTAAAAAAGCATTTGAGGACAGCAAACAACTGTTAGCAACGGCTACCTTGCTTGTCTACCCATCAAAAGATGCTCCACTCGCCATTTCGACAGATGCATCCGATTTCGCTATGGGAGCCGTCCTAGAGCATTTCCAGAACGGAGATTGGAAACCGCTAGGATTTTTCTCGAAAAAGCTAAGCGACACTCAGCTTAAGTACAGTGTCTATGATAAAGAACTTACGGCAATATAATCAGCAATCAAATACTTTCGCAAACGGATTGAAGGCCGCCCATTCATGGTAAAAACGGATTATAAGCCGCTTTGTTTTGCCTTTCAACAGAAATCGTCGAAAGCATCTCCCAGACAAGTTCGGCAACTTGAGTTTATTTCACAATTTACAACTGAAATAATTCATGTAACTGGGGACTCGAACAAAGTAGCTGATGCATTATCTCGACTGGAATCTGTTGACGCGGTAAAAGCCATCGATATGTCAGATATCGCAGCCGAGCAAGCGAAGGACCCAGAAGTGCAACAGTTACTAAATTCGAATACGTCGTTGAAATTGCAACAACTTAAGTTCAACGACCATACTATTTACTGTGATACGTCTACGGGGAATATCCGACCTTTCATTCCCAAAACATTGCGAATTCGAATTTTCAACGCCTTACATTGCTTAGCTCCTCCTGTCGCACGAGCTACCAGCCGTTTAATTCGAGAAAAGTTCGTATGGGCCGAAATGGACAAAAACATAAAAAAACTGGACAAAAACATGCATCCAGTGTCAACGTTCTAAAGTTGTACGGCACACCAAAACAGCTCCACTTCAGTTTGCTACTCCTGAAAATCGTTTCGACCACATCGATTTGGACCTGGTAGGACCATTGCCAATCGCAAATAATAATCGATATCTATTAACTATGATAGACCGATTCACGAGATGGACAGAAGCGATTCCAATATCCGAGATCTCCGCAGATACGGTAGCTACAGCTTTTTATAACAACTGGGTTTCGCGTTCTGGAACTCCAAAAATAGCTACTACGGACAGAGGAAGCCAGTTCGAGTCGATGCTATTTCATTCTTTGACTAAATTAATAGGATGAAAGCACATTCGCACAACAGCCTACCATCCTTCGGCTAATGGAATGCTAGAGCGATTTCATCGCACTTTAAAAGCAGCGTTGATGTGCCACGAGAGTGATAACTGGATACAAGCTCTGCCTACTGTTCTCCTTGGATTGCGATCCACTTACAATACAGACCTTAAATGTGCATCTGCCGAGCTAGTGTACGGAACGACACTAAGATTGCCAGGTGAATATTTTTCGACGGATGAATCAGCCAGCGATCCTGAATTTTTCCTTTCAAAATATAACATAGAATCAGGCGCAACACAGCGCATGATTTTATATTATGTATAACTACGGCATTTTTCATTCATTTTCAATAATGGAAGAGAATCAGTACCCATGAAGAAGAAAAATTTGGCAACGTACCAAATACTTAAAAAAAACTATTAGAAAAAGGTCCGAAACTGAAAAAAAATCGATTATTTGAGAAGAATTACGTACAATATGTCTTTATATTGAAATTTATTCCTAAATAAAAACTTCTATCACTTTTTTTTTGTTATTTCATTGTATGAAAAGGTTTCGTACGGGATTTCATTCCACAAGATTTTGAGTTTCGGGATTTTGAATTTCGGGATTTTGAGTTTCAGGATTTTTAAGTACAGGATTTTGTATTTCAGGATTTTGGAATACGGAAATTTTAAAACATACGGGATTTTGTTAGTTAGGGATTTTGTGATGCGGAATTTTGATACGATCCCGATATACTTAGGATAATATTTTATAAATATAAAAGAAATCAAGATGGCTGTGGTTTTGTAGGGTTCTGATTTGGAAAGTATGCACTTAATTTTCTAAAGGATATTTTATTTTTTCGTCTCTGTGGCTTCAATTGCAATTTTACCTTTTTCTGCAGATTCATAATTACCTACTGTAAATGCCGAATGAGGAATTTTTAGTTTTAATTAATTTTTAAATCGTTTAAACAACGGTACTGAAGTGAAATACAGCTGATGAGTTTGAAATGAATTGAAATCGTTACTGATACAATCTGAGAGCATAAAGACATTCGGAGGGGCGATGTCCATTTAAAATGCATTGAAGAGAATCCGACCACTTTTCATGTATCTTCAATGTCACTTCCCCTCTTTATATCCTTATTGTCAATGTGACAATAAAACCAATGTAAACAATTTGAGTCGGTACGCAAATAAAATCGTTGTTTTTTTTAAATTCAGATTAATTTCGTGTCGAGTTGACTAGTGCGGTTCACAAAAACGTTAGTGTAGAAGTGGAAATCGTGAGTTTTGCTAATTAAAAATGTTTGAAAACTGAGAAATCGCGTTAAAGTTTCAAATGAAGTGTGTTGTCCCTAATTGTGCCAATCGTTCGCAATGCCGGCCATTTGGAATTTCTTTTCACAAGTAAGTAATAAACAGACGATGTGTTTTGCAAGATTTTGTGTATTTCGCAAACTTTTTATGAACGAATGTGTGTATTTGAACCTTTTCAAATATTGTTTACATATTCACGCGAATTTTCTGATAGCCATTTTAATTGCTGTCAAAAAAACACAAAGCAGTAGAGTGATAAATAATTTCGGGGTAGGCTCCGAGCGGAAACAAAATTATATAAAAATTTATTTGTATTGCACGCTTTGTGATATATAGTTTTCTCCAGATTTCCAGAAAATGAGCAAGTCAGATTAATTTGGACTACTTATCTTGGATTTCCTGACCTAATCATTAAAAAAACTTCCCGAGTTTGTTCAAATCATTTCCATCAACATGATTTTATACAAATTCAGGGAAGAAGGCTGCTGAATGCTGAAGCAATTCCAATAGAAAATTCCAAAATTGTAAGTAAATGCATTATACGTATTAAATTTGAATAAAATTATTTTGTTTAATTGCAGGTCAATGAAAGTAATCACCTTGGCTCGGTTTTTACTGGAACTCCTCCAAGTTCATCACATATGATGGCAAATGAATTAATGCCGAAGGTATGAAATTTTGACTCTGTTAATTATATTCAAATGCAACAAAAGTTATTTTTTCCCGTAAAGTAAAACCTAATTTTTTTTTAAATTTAAAATGCCATAAGGCATTTATACTATTTTAGAGTCAAATTCATAGATTTATGACCCAAATTCATAATATTTTTGAGTCTAACTAATATTAATGAAATATAATCAATTTCCTAAATTTTCGATTTCTTTTCTATTCATAATTTTTCGAGTCACATTCATAGTTTTATTTAGTCAAATTAATAATTTTTTTGAGTCAAATTCATAATTTTTCTGAATGAAATTCATAATTTTATTAAGTATCGAAAATTTATGAATTTGATTTGACTTGATTTTTAATTAGACTCAAAACTATTATGAATTTGTGCCATAAATCTATGAATTTGACTCAAAAATGGTATAAAACAAGAATACTGAAAGGAAAAAAAAAATTCCGTGCCTTTTCACCATGGAAAATAGTTGTTGGAACCATAGATCAAACTACAATAAGATCTTTGTCAATTACACGGTGTTTTTTTTAATATACTAGAAGATGATTGATAAGGAAATAAGTTTAACAGTTTCTTGGTTATCTCACAGCTGCCGTCACAAGCAAACTGGGGACAATCCATATGTTGTGGAATAGAATCTTCGAGTGATGCAGTAAGTAAAAAAAAATTTTAAAAAACTTATTCTCTTTAATTATCTTGATTCTATAGATACTTTTTGGCAACAATATTCCACATGACATAAACGATGGACAAGAGAAGATGACCGATGGACAAGATTATATCATGACTACCAACGTGGCTGAACAAGTAAATGCAATTCCTCAAAAACCGAACACATGTTAATAATGTTTTTCCAGATATCACCAAGTTATGTTAGACCGTCGAACTTATCCGGAAATTTGTCAAAAATTGATGAGCCTTTTGCAATGGTAAGTCATATGCGGTGCTTATGCCTATATTTTGGAATATAAGCTGCCATTTACAAATCAAAAGTTTCTCATTGTTTACTGAATAATTCAATGCACATACCTTGAATTATGTAGATACATGAGCTGTCAAAAAAATGCCAATAATTTCAAATGTTGATATGGTTCGATATTTAAGGCAAATTAGTTATCAGCCTTAAAAATTAAACCATATCCAACAATTATAAAACTAATGAAACTTTACATTTATACTGAAATTTCACAATCGAGTTGTTAGAGTATCTTATGTAGAAAAATATTTATGTAGTATGTAGCATTTTAGATCGAATTCAGTGTTTGGTTGATTTTTTGTGTTTGCCGCATAATAAGTGAACAATGAAGATTCGTCATAGTCCATGCAATATTACACACTGTTTCTCATACATATAGTAAATACATAAAAAATCAATATATTAGACCAAACAACGACATAATGCAGTTTACTGCGATCAGCTGCTGTTAAAAGGACTTATAACACAGCTAGAATTTTAAATTAGCTAATAGCAAAATCTCATGGAATTTTCGAATTTGCTACTAACACTTTCTTGCTCCACTTTTGCAATGTGAATTGACCTTATTATAAAAATGTGCGCTGAGCCGTACCCAATGTATACAGGGAAGAAAATCACTCAAATCAATCCAGCTCACCCTCAGCAGGCCAGGATACGTAAAATGTTTTATATATAGCTACACACTACTTCTTCATTTGGCGAATTGCGATCTCATTAGGTGCTTAATGCTGATGTTGCGTTCATGATACACTGTTGATAATTTTAATGCTCATCAATATAATTTAATTTAGACAACGAACACAGGTCAAGTGAATCACATTACCGCAGTGCATTTGATCAAGCTGCAGGAAAAAATAAAAAAGTTGGAAGATATGCTGAAACGAAAAAATAGGATTATCCGTAATTTACGTGAAAAACAGCGCAGGCAAAAGAAGACAGCTTCTATAGTTGATTCATTAGATAAACTCAAGGCTAACAACTTGATTGGCGAAGAAGGTCGAGAGCAATTAAGTAGTGTGAGCACAGTCAGTCTTCAACTTTTTGAGAAGCAAATGCAAAACACTGCAGGCAAAAAAGTGACAAAGGCTTACAATCCCAGCATTAAAGCATTTGCGCTGACTTTGAACTTCCTTTCTCCAAGAGCGTATGAGTTTGTTCGCTCAGCTTTCCAGAATTGTCTACCACATGCCAGAACATTAAGAAAGTGGTATGAAAAAATTGACTGCTCTCCATGATTCATAAAGGAGTCTTTTATAGCGATTCAAAAAGCTGTTAAGCCTGCAAATGAAAGCAATGGGCAGAAAATTGTTGTCAATGTAGTATTTGATGAAATGCATGTTAGACAGCACATCGAATGGGATGGGAAAAAATCTCACGGATTTGTCGATTTTGGTGGAGATGAGACTAGCAATGTTGTGGCCACGCAAGTGCTGGTATTTATGTCAGTATGCATAAATAAATCGTGGAAAATCCCACTTGCTTATTTTCATATTGCTAGTATCACTTCTGAACAAAAAGCCAACATAGTTTCATTGTGCGTTACTCATCTGATTGACACTGCTGCTGAGGTAATAGGAGTAACATTTGATGGAACCGCAAACAACCTGACCATGTCAAAGCTATTGGGCTCAGATGTGCGTGATATTTGCTCAAAATGGTATATAAATTTTGAAGACAGCAATGATAAATATGTACTTCATCCAGACCCATGTCACATGCTGAAGCTCGTTAGAAATAGCCTGGCTGATTTGCAAGTTTTTATTGACAGTGAAGGTAATAAAGTAACATGGGAATACATTCTATTACTGCTTGAGCTTCAAGAAAAGGAAGAATTGCATCTGGGCAACAAATTGAGGAAAGTCCATGTTAACTTTCACAGTCAAAAAATGAAAGTTCGCTTAGCTGTACAAACTTTAAGCAGATATGTAGCAGATGCTATTGATTTTTGTCGGGAGTCACTTCAGCTTCAACAATTTGCTGAAAGCAGAGCTACTGCGAAATTTGTGTGAATTTTCAATGACACTTTTGATGTGCTGAATAGTAGGAAACTTTCAGTGTTTGAGCCCTTGAAACAAGCACTCTGTGAAAGAAATTTATCTCTAATACTACAATTTTCACACGAAACCATTATTATTAATTTCAACAGCTGAAAATACCTTCCGGAATAGCACTAATTAATTCAAGGCGAAGTGTTGGCTTTCTTGGTATGATTACAGCATTACGCAATTTACAGATTCTTTATGATAGATTTGTGCAACCAAAAATACTGAAATTTTTGCCAATGTACAAATTAAACCATGACCATATTGAACTCCTTTTTGGTTCAATTAGAACAGGTCTTGGCTATAATAACAATCCAACAGCTATTCAGTTTAAGGCACGATAAAAAAAAATATTGGTTAGATGTGAAATTAGAGATGGTGGAACTGGCAACACGATCCCATTGGAGCAAATTTCCATATTACATTGCGAGCCTTCAAACACATTGTTAGAAATAAACAGATCAACCGAACGGCAGACTATGACCGAAACTACTCCAGTCGATACAACTGCATTAGATAGTAAATTCCTTGAAGAGCATGGCTATGCTGCAGACCCGGCAGGACTTTACGAATACGTGGATCGTGTGATTGAATACATATCAGGATTCGTGGTATTCAAATTGTGTGAATTACTTGATTGTGACGGCTGCATATCAGCTCTGCAAGGTGATTTGAGTGAAATGTCACTCATAAAGTTTAAGACTCGAAGTTGTTTAAAAATACCATCAAAAAGCGTCTTCGAAATTTGCAAAGAAGCAGAAAAACAGATTCGAAGGTTTCAGCACCGCGGAAATTGTAACATACTATCTCCAAGAGCACATCATGTAATTGTTTCTTCTGTCCAGACATATTTTGTTGGGAAAAACTTGTTTGCTGAGCATTCGGAACACATGCTAACTACAAATCATTAAACCCTACTGCTCAAGTTAATAATAGAAAAGTACGTGAAGACACGCTTCCATTTCTTAGCTAAAAAGAGATGTGAAAAAATTTCATTGCGACAGAAATTTACTAAATTAATTCATTTTAAAGGCATGTAGTTTAGTTATAACATTAATATTTATCTGTAGTTTAAGGTAGATTTATTCACTTGTATATAATTTGCATTAGTGTAAGATTTTAATATGTTTGTTTGCTCTTTTCATTAGAAATCAATATACACAGTTTGTTTAAAAGAGTATGAATAAAACTATAAATTATAAAAAATTATAAATTGAAAATATTAATTAAAATTATAAATCTTAAATAAAATTTGACTTCTTCGGAATCTGAAATTGTTTTTCATTTTAATCATTTTGTTCATTGTAGTTGCTTCACACACAGTATTCAGTACAAACTTCCTAGATTTTCTAATAACGAACTTGATATTTTATATTATTCAATGTTTTCCCGTCACTTACACCAGTACCAAGCATTGTCAAGAGGTAAGCTAGGATAAACGGTTCTCATTTTTTAAGCCACTTCCTTGTTAAATAATTCTTGTTATAAGTTTGAATAAATATTTATGCATTGCATATATTTGTGTTCTGTTTTCATTAGCCTACTGTAGCGTGCGGTAATAATATGAAAGCTAAAAAATATCAAATAAGTAAATAAATATTAATAATTCACTTAAAATATTCTAAATTATAATATTTGAAACTATTCACACAAAATATGCCCCCATCAATTTGATAAATAAGGAATTACCTACGCCCCGAAAATTTCAATCTATCATCGGGGTCGCTGATGATGAGGAAAAATGGCCATGCCTTCGGCCCCTCCGAATATCTTTATGCTCTCAGGATACAATAAATATTTCAGAAAAAAGCTCACTGAGATTATTAGGTTTATTTAACTGAAAAATAATTGCTTTGTTGTGACTAAGCTGAGAGATAATGTTCCTTGAATAAAATAATATGAATATCAAGCGCTAAAATCTAGCGAGCACTACATCATCAATGCTTAATGTACAAAAATTATGTAAATTTTTTGTAAATCTACGCACAGAAGAATAAAAATTGCAAAATCTTACCAAAAAATCAAAAACTTATGCAAACCTAACACATTCACTGAATAATGAAACGCCCTACACAGTTCATGCGGTAACGCCAATTTAAAAACCACGAGATATCGCCATTTTGAATATGTCGTTTGACATTACTTTTGCCGCACCGGCGAGTGGAGGTTAAAATGTTTTTCGTCACTGAAATTAACTATGATTTCACTCAAAAACAAAGCGAAATTGATGCCAAAGGTTATTTTCACTTACTCGTAATATGATATCCCCGCGAAGCACCTCCGTAGCTACTATTGCAGCCTGAAACGCGGCACTTTATTCTCTCACTCTATTGGAATTTTCAACCGCTAATTTATTCGCGAAACTGACACAAATTATCGCGAACTCACGTAGATGTATGTTTACACTTAACACGGCGACAAATTTCAAAATTTTCTGTAACAAGTTTTGACTTAAAGTCAATATTTTCATTCACCGACACTAATCAAACTGACATTGACGTTTCTTTTCGTGTTGCCCGTTGCACGTTATTACCCCGATCTGATATTTCTCACATTTTATGTAAATAAGAGACAGCATTAGAGCTTTTCGGTTGTCAGTGCGGTAGAAAGGGGCGCACTGAGCGGAATTTTTGCGAGAGAGCAATGTTGTGCGTGTGCTAAAAAAAGGCTAACTCGCATATGGGGACACATATAGCCATTTCGTATCCATTTTCCTTTATATCTGTGATGTTCTCCATAACGAGAAAGTGACTTCTATCATTTCGAAAATTCGTAATATAGTATAGAGGGTAAAGAATAGCGTAAAAATTTACCATCAACTCAGAGAAAAGTAATAAGCAAAAGGTGGGAAATTCAAATAAAGTCAGCATTGACGTTAAAACTAGATGGAACTCCGGATATTATATGATTGAAAGATTTCTTGAACTGTCAGAAGCTCTGCAACAGTTGCTTCCAAAGGCTCGTATCCACCGGAGCTCGCGCACAGCTTTGACATCATTGATGCTTGTACACGAGCTGAGCGCCAACAATGCACGCACTCTCCATCCGCAACGTCCACATCAACTGCGCAAACAGAAAAGAACACATTTTGTCATACGACATTTTTTCGTAATTCGTGGTGACGCCATTTTGGCTTTGTGCAAGTTAAGTTGTGAGGTGATACTTTTGTGGTTTTTTGGAAATCCATTAGTTGGAATTCTGTAAGTTTCTTTTCAATATTTTTTTGTCGTGTGTTTACAACAATTGATTTAAACTCTGTAACTAAGAGTCAATATCTGTGCCCTTGGGTGTTCGGTGGCGTAGTTGTAGATTATTTTCTTCTACACGTGTTTGCGCTGATTTCTGAACAAAGGCTTTAAGTAAAACGCAGTAAGATGAGGTCGGAGCTCGCAGAGAAAAAATAATTTAGATCGTAGTGCAGACAGGAGTGTGATGAAGAGGAAAAAAAAATCAGGGGCAAGAAAAGAAATGCCGAAAGAAGGTGAAATTAGAAATAAGGAAATAGGGATGAATTTTATATTACTGCAGGGCAAGATGGGAGAAATAAGAATGAAATAAATAGAGTTGATAGAAAATACAAAATAAATTCAAAAATAACTACCCGGTATTAATGATAGCCAAAAATGTAAATGAGAGGAGAGTTAGACTTGATCCAGTTATATTATATAAATTAAAAAAAGAACGTTCGATTGAAGGAATAATTGAGGTAAAACCACGAACGCCGCTGTGAAGACATCCTACCCGAGTGGAAGTACTACAAGGGTCAAGTGCCGCGTGAAGTGGGCGCCGCCTCTATATGTGTGGATCGGAACCAGTCTAATAGAAGGCATCTAGCGGTTAGCAAGTGATCACAGCGTGTGCGATAATATACTAATAAATACACAATCTAATTACAAAGTTAATCGTTTTATTTTGGTCTTTGCAACTCAGGTGTGGGGTAAAGACACGCGCGTAATGTCTCGAAAATCAAATAAGAAAATCGCGACGGTGATTGCGGCCGAAGAAGAATACGGAGAACCTGTTGCAAGTTCTGAGAATCGCAAGTGCGAAACGCCGGCATCATTAAAAGAGTGCGAGTCACCATACTCCGGCTTAGCCGATGCCAAGTGGAGTTAAGAGGCCTCGGTACGGGAATCGAGGCGGTTGGAGATAGAAAATGAAGTGGTTGAACGACAAATGTGCCTCATGAATAAGAAGCATGAGTTCATGCTACTGCAGAAAAAAGTGATGGAAATGGAGGATACATATATCGCATGGCAGAAAGCCAAGATAAACTAACCAAAAGAGATAATTATCCGCTGCCTCTGATAGAAGACTGCTTAGAATACTTAGAAGGAAAGAAGTTCTATCAGTGTTAGATTTGAAGAGTGGCTTCCATCAAATTCGTGTCGCTGAAACTACCAGAAAATATAGTTCGTTTGTAACACCTATAGGTCAATATGAATATACACGGATGCCCTTTGGGTTGAAGAACGCTCCTACCGTCTTTCAGCGATTCATAAATGAGGTGTTTCTGAACTGAACAGGAAAGGGAGAAATCGTTATATACATGGACAATATAATGTTGGCCACTAAAACCATAGACGAACATTGTCAGCTGTTGAGTAAAGTGCTTGAAAGAATCCAACATAGAGATCTAGAACTAAAAATCGCTAAGTGTCAAGTAGGCCATACGAGAATAGACTTTTTAGGATACCAAGTAACGGAAGAAGGTACCGTTCTTAGCAAGGCAAACTTAGCTGCCATAAAGAAGTTCAATATGCCAACAAATGCACGTGAAGTTAAATCTGCTTTAGGCCTGTTTTCATGTTTGCGACGTTTCGTACCGAACTTTCCTCGTATAGCGAAACCCCTGCAAAATTTACTACGCAAGGATGCCTAATTTAAGTTTTCTGAGGCCTGCTGCACTGCCTTTTTGAAATTGAAGGAATTACTAGTTGAATTACCTGTATTGGCTATTTATGATCCACAATACGAAACAAAATTGCATACTGACGCCAGTTCCATTGGGTTCGGAGCCATATTATTACAGAAGCAACCAGATAAACGGTTTCATCCTGTGGCGTATTATTCCAAAACAGCAACCGAAGCTGAGTCACGATATCATAGCTTCGAGCTTGAGACCCTCGCTATCATATATGCATTAAGTCGTTTTAGCGTCTATTTGGAAGGAATACGGTTTCAAATAGTAACAGATTGCAACTCCTTGACTCAGACATTAATGAGAAAACAAGTAAATCCTAGGATTGCACGATGGGCATTGGAATTGGAAAATTATGACTATTCTATTCAACATCGAACGGGAAATAGTATGCCTCATGTAGACGCTTTAAGTCGAGCACCGATTATTGCTGCTGTCACTGATGAAACTATAAACTACCGCTTACAATTAGCTCAGGCTCAGGATGCTGCTGCTCCAGACCACTTCAGTAGACATTACAACCTTGTATTTCGAAAGAAAGCTGACGAATATCCTTTGCTATATGTGCCAAAAGCCATGGAAGGTAACGTTATCAGACAAACTCACGAAGTGGTTGGTTAGAGCCTAGACAGACAGCGCAGCCTAACTGATAATTTGTCGTAAATGATCATTTAAGTGCCGTGTGTCATATGCTACTCGTAATATGGACTAATCACCACTAAATGACCAAATTATCAATCATTAAGCAAATTGCTAATGATCATCAAACTTTCGTAATTTGTTCTTAAATTATGTAGAGCTGCCCGATACAATACAAAAACCCCTTGCTCAAAGTGACTTTTTGTTATGGAAAAGAAGAAGAAGAAGACAACTTTTCAGAAACGTTAAACAAAGATATAGAAGAACCATCCATATCTTTGACGTCAAATTAGCAATAGCTGTGTTCGCGTACCTGAATCTATTATAATATATTAAAATAGATTCTCAGCAAGTGGTTTTTGTACTTTTGCTGCAAGCCAAAAAGAAGCCAGCTGCCAAATTCTGTTACTGCTGCAGTTTGCTGAAGTTCGCCAACAGACCTAATGGAATCGAAAAAGAAAAGGTCAAACTGGAGCGAGGCGGATGAATTGCAGCTCATCGATTTGTGGCCTGAACGAATTGGCGATTTGCGAAAGGCGCGGAGAAATTCCCACATATATGGAGAAATTGCGCATGCATTGGGAAACCACACGCCAGTGGAAGTCCATATCAAAATAAACAATTTTACTCAGCGCTACCGGTAACTATATTATTTTCAAGAATAATCACATGTTTAATTAGCATATTTTGTGTTCTGCTGGGGCGAAAAACGGAAAATAGGCCCGTCAGGTGGATCTCCATCATATTGGTGGCATTATCAGGCAGTCCACGAAATATTAGGACAATTTAAATGCCACTCCGAATTGGCTGAGGAGCCATTTGTATTTGTAGGTTAACAAAATTTTTATTTTTTTAAAATAATTTCATTATGCACATGTATTTTCATAGGATTCTGAAGCACATTCTTCTGCTGCAACAATGTATGATTTCGAAGTGGAAACGATGATGTTTCCAGGAGAAGATTCGTTTGCAGAAGAAAGTCTAGCTCCGTCAATTAATATGGACGAATCATCATCTCCGGACACAAGTTCCGCTGGAACGACAAGTTCGGAATCACCTGAAGTGGCATCATTATCCCGTCGACGCTCACGACTTGCACGAAAGAAAAACAGTGGTTTAGAAATGCAGCAAGAATCATTGCAAATTTCGAGAGAAACTCGGGAGTTGCTACAGGAACAACTCGAATTCGATAAAGATATGGCGAACAAGCAATTGCAAACGCTCAATCAGAATACAAAAAATTGTGAGGAGTTCGCAAGTAAAATGATTAAAATTTCAGAGCAGCAATTGAAATTGCAAGGCGATTTCTTAAATTTTATGAGAGATACGTTTGGGGCAAAATAAAACATTATAATACTGACCCAAACATATCCCCAATAATTTTTAATGTCAAAAGTTTGGTTTTTTGCGTTCTCCGGCATTCGTGTTGTGTTGTGGTTGGCGATTCTGTTGAGAATATTCCGTTTGCTGAAATTCTTCTAGCCAGCTGTTCCAAACGGTGTCTCCATCCTCATTTAAAAAATTGTGGAAAATGCAACAAGCTTTTATGACCCTAGAACTATTTCTAGGGCGAATCTCTAAACTTTTTCCGATTTTTCTGAATCTCGCCTTCAGATGCCCAAATGCATTTTCTATTACTCTTCTGCATTTAGACAGCTTGTAGTTGAACATTTTTTGATTTACAGGCTGATACGGGATGTACGGAAAAGGCTTGAGCAAACACTTCAAAAGTGCAAAAGCGGAATCTCCGAACAACTCAATCAGAATTTTGACGTTTTCGATTACTTTAAACTGCTCCATGAATGTGGAATGATTTTCATGGAATTTTTTTAAAGAGGAACTTTCGCAAATGCTGGAATCATTGTTCCTTCCCGGGGTACCGACACTAATATAAGTGAATCTGCATCTAAAAAATGGTTTATTAGAGAATTACTTATAAAAAAAGTATAGAATTTACCTGTAGTCAACAGATGCAAACAAAATCACGGAATACCACCTGTTAATAGTTCCATCCATCATTGTCGCATGGCAAGCTACGGAATTTGATCCGTAGCCAAACAAACCATCGTTGGCGCGATGGATTCGCCTGGTCGTGGAATGCAATGTAAGCAAATACTTACATTGTATTTGAACATAATCAAACCAGTAAAGTATAAAAAATATAGTGTAAACATTAAATTAAAGTTAATCAATGAAAATAATATAATTTAATATACAAGGCTTGAGGAAGAATCTGGACAGTCTAACAATTCTTCTTAATACAAACCAGATTGACATAGCATTAATTACTGAATCGTTGCTACCGTTTGAGTTTAATAAAGTTAATCTAATAAATGGGTATAAGAGAGCTTTTCAAAACAGATACAGTAGATTAGGAGGAGGAGTAGCAATGTTCATAAAAGATGACATCAAGTTCAAAGAAATATTATTAGATTATGAAATAGAATTTATATGTATCAAAACTTGAAACTTAACTAGAAATATAATAATTGGATCAGGTTATATCCCACCGAACTTTAATAATGATATTTTTTATAACAATTTAAGAAATTTTTTAAGTAAGCTTGGTGGTAATGAGGAATTCATTATTGGTGGAGACTGTAATGCAAGAAATAAGAAATGGGGAGACCATTCCCAAAATTCAAAAAATAAGTTTTTATACAAGTATATACCGATAGACAGTCAGGCTACTTGGGAGGTAGATCTACTCAGACCTGTAACAATCAAATTGAACATGTTTTAAGGGAAAAATTAGCAAAGCATGAAAAAGTAGTGGCCGTGAGTCTTGATATTGCAAATGCTTATGAGAGAGTTGATGCTCAAATACTATAGGACATTTTCATTGCATTAGAAATACCGTTTGATTTCATTAATTGGATAATCTTTTTTCTAAATAATAGAACAGTAGTTTTGGGGGAGAATTATTATACGGTCAGGAATGAGTTTCCGCAAAGGGACGTATTGAGCCCACTTTTGTTTAATATATATACGGCTGATATACACATTAAAAATAGACAGAATAAAAGATTTTTCCAGTATGCGGACGATCTTTTCATTATTTCACATAATACAAACTGTTCGAATTGTGTCGAAGAACTTCAAAGTGCCATGGATGAGTTTGTAAATAAGTCTAATAATAGGAATCTCATCATTAATGAAAGTAAATGTAATGCCATATACTTTGGAAGGAACAGTAGTGTTACGTGGTAACAAGTACGCGTCAATCGTCTAACAACGCCCGGCAGAGATCACGCGAGGGTAGGTGCGACGTACGACATAACCCGAATCGTTTCAAAAAAAAAAAAAAAAAAAAAAAAAAATAGGAAGCAACCCTTTTCCCGTGAAAAAGGCTGCTCCCATATAGCTTTCGTTTAGGTCGCGAAAACCACCACTCAGTACTACAGGTAACAGAATGTAATGATCACCACCAAGTAGGGCTAGTAGCCGTCGCAGTGACCGACCATTGTCATATACTGGTAGGCCACTGACGACGTAGATGTTAGATTAGATGTAAGACAGACTGCACGATACCGAACGATATACGAAAACGCCGATGCGCGATCCCAACAACGCCCGACCACCAAACTGCATCCGCATAAAGCATGAAAATTCACCGGAATGGGGTGCACCTGGCCCATGAATCACGATTGATCCGCGAAGATGTCCAAGGCTGTACGAGTCGAAATGTCCACTCGGCGGTCGAGGAGGCACGCCCGGCAGCACCCTGAAAAGACAGGAAGGGGACCACCAAGAACCGGGACTAAGTCTGGGAATTGCAAGAAGCACCTACCTGACGCCACACTGTTGAACGTTCCCAGGCGGTCGCCGCTCTTCCATCGGGTAGTACAGGTCCGTGCGCCCTTTATACCTCACAAGTGGGTGCCTCCGCTATCCAGACTTGACCTAAAAACGCGAGAAATACTTGAATTACTACGTTGTTTATCTGCGGAATAAACAAACTGCGGCCATCATGTCCAAAATGTCAAATTAGGGAACAATCAACAACGCCCCCACAAAGTCTCCACCACACCAGAATCCCGGCGGTTAATATGTAGAATACGTGGTGGAAAGGTTCGAAACCTGGTTACACGCGCAAAGCGTTCTTTGACCTCTAGCAACGGAGGCTGGCGAAAAACCGGTGGCCAGAAGCTTGATGCTGGCGCAACCTCCGCTAGTGAGGTCTTTTTAACATTGGCGGCCTAGCGTGCAGACGTGAAAATTTTGGAAAAGTTGCAAAACGCAGAAAATTAAATCGTGGATCATTTTTATAATCGCAGGTGCGTAGAACCATAAGAGTACGAACGATTTTCTTGGCTACTGGTTGTGCTTTTTAACATTTGGCGGCATAGCGTGCAGACGTGAAAATTTTGGAAAAGTTGCAAAACGCAGAAAATTAAATCGTGGATCATTTTTATAATCGCAGCGTGCAGACGTGAAAATTTTGGAAAGGGGAGCCATTTTTTGAACCGAATCGATATATATAATTCCGACGGACGGACTAGACAGACGAATCGCCGGCGGAAAGTGACGCACGTGACGTGACCAGTTGGAGCGACTTTACGGCCCGAATCATAACGTGGTGTACTAACGGCTTCGTAGCGCAGAGGTTAGTGCAGCGGACTGCCAGCCAGGGGGTCTGGGGTTCGAAGCCCGAGCCGGACAATGATGAGGAGCGTGCAGTGTATGACAAGAATCTGAAGCGAAGTTAAGCGTCCTGAGTCTGGTGGTGCGGAGTCTACGTTTTTTTGAAGGTCAGTGGAATTTCTTTTGTTCTTGAGCCGATTTACCTAGCGAGTTGTACGTGATAAAGATTAGAAAGCGATTATTTTATTCCTCTGCTTGCTTTCAATTAGCTATAGTAAGAAGATTAGTGTTTAAGGTTAGCTCTTTTATAAAATCAATTGTCAGGATTGAGTGGTGGTGTTAATTAAGTCCGCGCGTAAGTGAATAGTATGTTTTAAAACTACAGCTTGATCGGGTAAATAAAATATTTGAATTCAATTGTAATGGTGAGAAACTTTTGATTCGATAGAAGCCTGCTCGGGCACGCGTGCGCCGTTGTCGTTTAGGTTCAACTAATGCAATGATAGTGAGGAATCGGGGTAAAGCGCTCCACATGGGCAGTAATAATGCGCATTGAAAACTAAGAGAGTGGACGTTGTTGTGCATACATATATGTAGATATATCAATTCGGTTTCGGCTTCAACTGAGCATAGACGGCAATCGGTTAGTGGCTCGAGTAATGAATTCATGATTCACAGGGAAGTTACTAGAGTGAAGTAGGAGAGTGGACGTTGTCGGGCATATATAGGTACATTCGGCTTCTGCTTTAATTGAAGGTCGTTGCCAATCGAATAGTCGTGCGGGTAACAAATTCATGATTCGCGGTGAGTTTAGTAGGGCGGAGGCGTCGAACAGACATTTTTGAGAATATATGTGTAGAAATATATATATAGGTATGGTTGCCGCTTTAAATGGGTAAAGGGCAGTTGAGTAGTGGTTTGCGCTGAAATTAAAGTAGTGAAGGGAATCAGTAGGCGGCATAAAGCAATCATATCTGTATGTAACGACCGTTGTAGTTGTCTAACTAGAAACACCTTACTAGTCAAAACGGAAGTTAGAACTAACGTCTTGAGAACTAACAGGCGGCGGTGAGAACATACGTGTCCACCGTGCGTGTCCGTGGATTTTTAGTGAACCTTGCAAGTCCGCCGGGAAGCGATTTGTGGTCCGCAAGGACAATTTCCAAACTGCGAACCGGGGCATTGCATTGGTAGTTGGGGGTTAACAGAGGCCCCTTTGACCTCGGAGAGCCGAACCTCACTCCACGGCTCGAGGTCCTTCTACTGGGTGAGTGAGTGGCGCCCACGCCCAATCTCCGATTGAGTGTAACCGGGACCCAAGTGGACCTGTCCGACGGTCAGACCCTCCCGTGAGGTCTGGTGGGTAACAGTAGTTTACAACAAAATATTAGAATAAATAATAACTCAGTTCAATGAATAAATAGAATCAAATTCCTAGGTTATATATATAATAATAAGTTAAAGTAGAGAAGAATGAAATTTCCGCAAGACCTTTTAAAATATTAACTGGATTAAACAGAGGTTTGGATGTTGATAAGAGTTTATTGGCATATAAGGCATTCTATAGGTGTAAGTTGGAATCGCAGATTACTAGCTATTGTGGGGCGCCAAAGTATTTCTTTAAAAAAATGGATGGAATGAAATGCAAAATATTGAGATGTTTAGGAGTGCCACAGAATACGGCAAATATTATCACACTTTCGTTAGCTAATGAATTACCAAGTCACTTTAGAGTTTGGAAATTGGCAGACAAAGAAGTTTTAAATCTAAGGACAGCGAATCTGAACAGATATGTAAATATAATTAATAATGGTTCCAAATCGAATTACAGTGTAGTGTATACTAAATTTAAGGATCTGTTCGATCAATTGAGGAATAATAGACCTGAAAGTAAGCCTGATAAACTTAAAACTCTTTGTAAATGTGATGGTGGGTTTGTTAATATGAATTCAAATAGTTATGAGGCTTTAAATTCAGAGATAGATAACATTATTAATAGAGGTGTATGTGAAAATAGCACAGTTTTGTTATGCGATGGTGCAAAAAATATTTGAGGTGCAGGAGGGGCTACTAGCACCTGGAACAGGGATTCCATAGTTCAGTTTAAGCTAAGGAATACTTCATCAATAGTAAACTGTGAACTTTTAAGTAATGGGGAAGCAATTAAATTAGGAGTAAGTTTAGGTTTTAAAAATATAGTAGTCTAAACGGACTCAAATATAGCTTGTATGGAACTAAGTAGCAATATGAGTAAGAAAAATATTACAAGTAAAATCTATAAATATATCAAGGACAGACAGGATCTAACCGTCAAAAAATTATATGGATTCCTGGACATTCAGGACATAGGAAAACAAAAGCAATAGATGAATTAGCAAAATGTACCTTTCTAGGTGATAATGAAATATTAAGCCGATGAAATTTTGGATAACATGGGGCATTTCACGTGAAGCGGACAACGAAAAAAAATCGAGGTTCTGGATTTCGTTCATATTGTGCATAATGGTACTTCTAGAAGATATGAATGTGGATGCACAAGTTTTTGTTTCTATGAGGTTTAGTTGCCGAGTTATGGGCTTCTGAATAATTGACGAAATTGATAAAAGGTTTTTTTGGAAGCTTATTCTGAGACTCAAAACAAACTCTAAAAAACATTAAACATAATGATTGGTATAGAAAATTAGCTGTTCTTTTTAATTTTGAAATTAGATTTGAAAAATATTTTTTTTTTTCCTGTGTGGAACCGGAAGTAGACACTTTAACTCGTAATTTGAAGAATTTGGACCAGGTTAATTTTGTTTATTTTTATAACAAAATAAAGCTTAAAGTATACTTATTTTATCATAAAAGTTTTAGAATGGGATGGCCAGTAGTTTAGGAGGTAGGTGAATTTCAATACAAAAAAGTCGCATGGGGCGTGTTACCGGGAGCTTGATTATGATAGCTAGTGAGTGTGAAAGCAAAATATTTGTATTAAAACTATTATATATAACTTGTATCACTTACATATAGAATATAAAATATTAAAAAATGATAATGCTCATTTACTTAGTGAAAAAAATGGTACTTGTGTTTAGACAAATTAATTTATTTCACAATTTTTACAATTTTACTCTCGTTTCTTAAACTAGTTCTTTTTTTTAATAACTAGAGGTGTTTCTACGATCAGTTTTTTCCAGCAGATTCGACATAATTTATTTTCTGCTAATATTCTTGGAATTTTTCTTAGGTCTTTAGCCTTCCGATGAAACTTCAAATCGAATGGATTGAAACATCGATAGCCGAACGGAGACATAATACACATAATTAAGACTCTTTAACTTATCAACGAAAGTAATAGTCATTGCAAGCGTTGAACAGTAACTCGAAAAATAACGGAAAATTTGAATTGGCTTGGCGTCAAATATATTAGATATGCGTCATATATTTTAATTAGGTTTTTATGGGAAAATAAAACCTTTTTCAAATAAGAGATGGCGCTACTAATCACATTTCAAATCAATTTTTGTTTTCGAGCCAACTAGCTGCCCTAAGCAAGCTCTCAGTACCACGCCCCATGCGACTTTTATGTATTGAAATTCACCTACCTCCTAAACTACTGGCCATCCCACTCTAAAACTTTTATGATAAAATAAGTATACTTTAAGCTTTATTTTGTTATAAAAATAAACAAAATTAACCTGGTCCAAATTATTCAAATCACGAGTTAAAGTGTCTACTTCCGGTTCCACCCAGGAAAAAAAAATTATTTTTCAAATCTCATTTCAACATTAAAAAGAACAGCTAATTTTCTATACCAATCAATATGTTTAATGTTTTTTAGAGTTGGTTTTGAATCTCAGAATCCGCTTCCAAAAAAGCCTTTCATAAATTTCGTCAATTATTCAGAAGCCCATAACTCGGCAACTAAACCTCATAGAAACAAAAACTTGTGCATCCACATTCATATCTTCTAGAAGTACCATTATGCACAATATGAACGAAATCCAGAACCTCGATTTTTTTTCGTTGTCCGCTTCACGTGAAATGCCCCATAAATAAGAGAATTCTTGATGAATGGAGAAATGAATTTTTAAGTAAAATAAGAAACCTAAAATCATGTGTATGGGTAAATACTGATTTAGTGTATAGGAATAAAGTGTGGTTTAAGGAGCTAAATTTAGGTAATAAGGCGGTTAAAATAATAAATAGATTAATGGTAAATAATGCCCTAAATAATAAAAATAGAGTTGGGATGAACATTTATGAAGATATTAACTGTGAACGATGTGGAGAAATTGATGAAATTGATCATACGATTTTTAAATTTACCGAATATACAAAAGACAGATAATTTTTTGAATTTTTAAGATGCGAAATTAACATTTGAAAAATGAATTAGGTTTAAAATAAAGTGTAGAGTTGATGCAACCAGATTTCTTGAATCAACGAAAAAGGCTTTTATCAACGAAAAAGGCTTTTGCGGACAATTGATGAATGATTGGTGGCAAATACGAAGGATGGTGATGCATTCGAGTGGCTAATACTTCAGCTAAGTACCTATTGTGAATAAGGAAAACTTGCATCCATCAATTAACCTATACATATATAAATATCAATTGTATCGCGTGTTCTTCATATAATTAGAGTTATTGGCAGTTCACCGCATAATTTAAACCTCGAATCGCGTATTGCTGTAACATAGAGACAACATACAATCTTGAAACAAACAAGAAAATTTAACTAAAATAATAGGATAGTACATAAATATTGAATATGAACATGAATTATTAAAGTTTACCGGTTATTTTGAAGAAAACAAAAGGAATTCGTACATAAAGGTATATAAAACATTAATATTAATATTAGCATGGAATGTGAAATTATTTATTTATTTGAAATCAATATCTTATTTACATAATTATTGGATTAGCATGGAATGTGGAATTATTTATTTATTTGAATTCTGTATATCTTATTTACATAATTATTGGTTAAAAAGGAATTGTCACGATTGGTGTTAACCGATCCCGGCCGGGTTTGTAATAGTTTTATTTCAATAGTGTCATCTAATTTTTAATTTTTCATCTATTAAACCTGTTTTGTTTTCTTTCTTTCGTAAGGTCCAGATAGTTCTTATAGACTATACATAGATACCTTTTCATTATAATTTTGGTTATATATTTTCTTGGTTCTTTTTCTATTTCTTTTATTATGGGTTTATTGCAAATAACTATGTGTGAATAAATTATTTTAAGAAAAATAATGATTTCTCCTCACCATCGTCTGTCCTTGCATGTTTGTTTGTAAAAATGTGATGTCCGCGTGCCGTAGCAAGTGACTCTTTCTCTGCCCAAAACCCACATCAGACTGCGTTAGCGGGCAAAGTCAGGCACGCTGGGCAAAATAAAACTGAGTCCTTTAAAATAAAAAATTATGCTGCATTGACGGCGGCTCGGCTGAGAAGTCGTCTTGCAACAAACCTGATAAAGATAGATCAAACAAGCGCTCAACAAAAATTTGGTCGAATAGAACAAAGGATTAATTGGATACTGCAAAGGATTAACATGAATGGCACTGGCGATACCCAACAAAAGGTTTTCGAAACATAAACCAGTCTCGGTCTTCAGTTGGTAGCAACAAGCGCCAATTTACACCGCATTCAATCAACTATCATTGATGTGTTGACCGACGCTCATCATGGAACCCTAAGTCCTCTAGTATTATCACAACATCAGCTTCATGAAGAGTTGAAAAATATAGGGGCTAAATTACCTCCAGGAGAGCATCTCCCTGGACACAACGAGGATGTATTGCCATTATATCGTTTGATGAGGACGGCTGGAAGCATAATCAACAATTGCGTCGTATTCACAGTAAGAATACCCCTTACTGACAAACCCGACTACCAACTGCTCAATTTCACTCCTATACACGCAATTGTCAACCAAACACTGGTTTCAATAAAGCTATCAACCAAGCTGCTTGCCGTTAATGCGCACCGAGACACTTATTTTACAATAACTGAAGCCGAGCTGAATTCATGCCTAACCATCGAAGATCAGTCCTTTCTGTGCGAAAGAGCAGGTCTTTTATATCACACTGGTGCCCAAATTTCATCTTGTGAAATGAACCTGTTGACAGCTGAATCCACGCAGACTTGTCAAACTGGAATCATCCCACTGGAGCTTACATCAACTGCTCCATCATCAATGCAGGAGTTCCAACTTTCCCAAGAGTGAGCCAATATTTCCTTATATTTCTATTTGTCTAATTAGTTTTATTTGTTTATTTTTTATAAGAATTTTAAATTTTATAATAGGATTAATCAGTTTATTGAATGATTATAGAATATTTATTGAATGAGAAATTGTTAATTTAAATTCATGTGCTTTTGTAATGACTTTTTTATTAGATTGAATGAGTTTTATATTTATATCATTTGTTTTGTTAATTTCTTCTTTAGTAATTTTTTATAGTCGTGAATATATGGCGGATGATATAAATATTAATCGTTTTATTATACTTGTTTTAATATTTTCCCCTCCTTCCTGGACAACTTTTTAATTTCGCATGACCTTATTTCTGGATCCTCTTTACCCCTTACTTGTGAAACATTTCCTTCTTTATCCGACCATCATGGAATGCTCCTGAGATTAAGGCTTCCGGATTAGTTGCCCATACCTGCTCTTCCAAAAATATACAGAGCGTATACTTCCATCAATTGGGATAAATTTAACCAAGATCTAAGGAACCACCTTCCCGACCTTCCCCCCGATAACCGAGTCCTAACTGAACAAGAAATAGATGTTCACATTGAGAATCTGACGGCATCCCTATCATGTATAAACCTCCATGCAACACTGAAGAAGCATCAGAGCTCACTCCACCGTTGCTTATCGCAACATACACTGCTTCTGATAAACAGACGCCGAGCAATGCTACAAAGTGTCAAACGAACTTTCCATCGCCACTTTAATAGAGGCAACCAAGAATATCTTTCTCTCCGTTCTCAAATAAATGATTTGTCTGGTGATATCAGAAACTGCATACAATCGGAAGTCAATGAGTACTATAAAAGAAGATTAAGCTCACTGAAACTCTCACCAAACGTATTTAAGGAAATTAATAGCCTTACGGGACGTAAATATACAAATTTTAGTTTGGACTTAGACACAATCAGGCAAGGGGATACAAGCTATGCTTCCCCGGAGGAACAAATTCAATTGTGTCGAGAGTTCTATGGTCACCTTTATCGCGAAAGGTTGTCGTCTCCCCTACCGCAGAATTTCAGCGAATACTTTATCACCGTACCAGGATTAGAGAATATTATTTCAAATCTGAATAGCAAGACGTCTCATGGCCTAGACGGCATTCCAAACAAAGTCCTCAAAAAGAGTAGTTGAGTTACTTCACGCCATCTCACTATATTATGCAATAACTGTATAAACAATGGATATTTCCCCATCGCTTGGAAGAAAGCTCACCTCATTCCCATCCCCAAGGCGGGTAGCAACGGACAAATATGTAACTTTCGTCCCATTTCTCTTTTGCCCAACCTAGGAAAAATTTTAGAGAGGGCAATACCTCCAAACTTAAGGAATTTCACCTCTTCCCTTGTTCCCGAATTCCAGTTTGGATTTGAGCCACAGAGATCCACTGAGCAGGCTTTAATGCTATTGCACAACACCATCACACATAACCTAACGGACAAAAAATGTACAGTAGTTTGCTCACTCGATCTCCAGAAAGCATTCGACTCCGTTTGGATCAATGGACTCAAACTGATAAATAGTAACTGTCCTACTGCCTTGATTCGCATATTTTTCAGTTTCCTCACGGACAGATATATAGAAATCAGAATAGCCCATCTGGTTTCTAACCCCATTTCTTGCCGTTTTGGAGTTCCTCAAGGCTCAATCCTTGGACCTCTTCTTTTCAACTTTTCAACAAACCCAATGAATCCAGAGCCATTCCATCCGGTCACGGTAATGACAGCTTGGGTGTTATTATGTTCGCAGATGACATCCTCATTTATGCACAGAATCTCCTCCCCTCTTTAGCAAAAGTAAGAGTTCAAGGAGTAGTCAGAACTATTAGCGCATTCATGCAGGATTGGGGACTCACACCAAACGCATCAAAATCGGCACTTATCTGCTTTCGCAACGCAAGCGGAAAAGGGCACCGACGCACAGTAAAGGAAAGCAGATCCCTTTCGGTAAACATTGGAAGTGAACTTATTCCTCTGAGAGAGAATCTGAAATATCCTGGAGTCCATTTCCACCACCGATTGAAAGCAAACCCGCACGCGAGAATAACGATGAAAAAGGCAAAAGCAGCCACTTCAATGCTCACTCCGCTTCTTCCCTCTAAATCCGTTCAGAAAAGTACAAAGATTCTCATGTACAAAACTCTAATCCGGCCCATAATAGCATACGCCTTCCCAACCTGGATAACGATATCCCCAACAGCGGCGGAAGAATGACAAATTTTCGAAAGATGTGTTCTTCGAAAGTGTCTTTCAAAATATCGCCGCCCGAATAAAAAACACGTTCGATCTAAAATCCTCTACAAAGAATCGAACGTTACACCAACCCTTCACTATCTTTTTCAATCGAGCCGGAAACGTATCGAGAAGCTACACTCACACCCCCTTGAATCAGTTAGAAACTGATTTAGTGCTCCACAACATCGAGATAACTCTTACTATCTCTCTTCCTTTGATATTCTTAGTGATTACTCTCCTGAACGATATACGCTCAGCCCTCCATTCAAGCCAGAATTTTATGTTTCTACAAGTCTGAACACCAACAGGGGATAGATAACTGAATATTTCTCAAATTCACAAATAATGTATCCTATTAGAATAAGAGTATGTTAAATAAAATATTAAATAAAAATATTAGTGTAAACCGTAATGGTAAGAAAACCTTAAATTTCGCCTAAACAGTATATAACTTAATAATATTAAATATTCTAGTGTCAGTGTGCTGAGCGTAAATTCTCTCCGACTATGCATGCAATAGAGCTCGAGCCAGAGAATCTGCGGCCAGCCAAAACAATTATATTGCATAAAAGGGCTAAACCACAACTAGGCTCTTTCAGCCATTAGCTTAGGTTAAGCTAGTTTTTAAGTTAATTTAAGTAGATTTAAGCAATAGTTGTAATCTTTTCAATGTATAAGCCAAAGGAACAAGCGGCATTAACTTCATGTTACTACACTAACATACATGTATTGACCACAGTCGAATATCATATCTACAATCGGTTTGACGTTTTAGTGTCACTGTCAAACATAGCTCTCTACATTTATAACTTGAAAAATAATCTGTATTATAAAGTCTCAATAAAGTATACTACTACTACTACTAAATCATCCCACTGAAACATACCTGCATTCAACTTGCTGACAAAAATAAGTGGATTTTTGGACTGACTCAACAGATGCAATTACAAGTGGTTTGTGGAAACCAAAATTTTAGGCTACAATTAGACGGAGCCGGAATACTGACCCTGGAACCAGATTGTGTGATGAAACACGATTCCATCACCATTTCAGGGCACAACATCGTCTCAAGTCAAGTCAACAGCTCATTTAAGGGGGGAGATACATGTAACTGCTAAAACAAAAACAATTTTTTTTTATTGCATCAAAGTGTTTGAAATGCTCTTAAAATATACCAAAAAAAGTTTTGAAGCGATATTCGTATTAGTTCTCGAGTTATAGCCAGTTATAGACAGCGCGGCGTTCCCCAGGTCGGTGGAGCCTTAGAACTTTAAACGCGTTTTTCTCAAAGTAGTACTTTTTCAATTTCCGTACAAGATATCTCAAAAAATATTGAACCTATTCGGCTCAAATTTATATCACATGTACAAAAGAGTATTATCTCATCGTTGAACCTAAATTTTCTTGTAATTTCGGAAAAATAATTAGTTTACCAATGTTTAAAACGTGATTTTTTTGAAAAAAAATCGATTTTTTTTTTTAATCTAATACTAATGTAAAAATTTGATTTTTTTTCCTAAATTTTATTGGTTCACCTATGAATTATAGATCTCATTAGCATATTTTTTTTTCTCTGAACGTTGCAAGTTTCTCGGAAAAAGCGTTAAGTTGTACGAGGCTGTTTTTGATGTGTTTTTTTCATTTGCTCGCATCGCCTCCATTTTGTGTTAAAAAGTTATTAAAAAATATTTTCATTTACTATAAGATATGTACTTTGAGGATTTAATATTAAAAATTTTCTGAATAAACAATATATATATTTTAAGTCAATCTGAAATTAGCAATTTCTTTTCCATTTTACATGTATTTCCCCCCTTAAGACCAGGAATGTTGTGATTGAAATTCCATCACCTATTACAACAATTTTACTTCCTGGAGACGACTAGGAATATCAACCACAACGAAATCTGTTGAATAACTTCCAACAGACCCTAAGCAAGGAGACTTTTGAGTTTCCAACTTATACAAGCCATCAATATGTTTCGTATCACGCCATTCCTGCTTACGTATCAATCATACTGATCTTGGTTATTATGACTGGAGTATTCTGGAAGTGCCGAAACAACCGCACCAGGCAAAAGTCAATTCCAGCACCTCGGACAAACAAAAAACCAGATTTCTCAATAGAAATACAACCGTAATCTTGAACGACGTTCAACGCGGGGAGTATGTTCATCATCAACTTCATTTTCTTCATCAAATTACAACATTAAGAAATTAAATTCATAGAATGAAAGACTTCCCACAAGCTACCAGATGCGTCGTCAGCAAAACGCACTAATTGTTTACTATTTCTCAAGTTCATATTTGGTTGCACTCGTGCACATCTGTTCTTACATTGCATTTTGGATATGCGACGCCCAGATTGCTAGGCAATCAAAAAAATGCGTATTTTGCTGACGACGTGGGAACTTTGTTTGGCTAATTTATGCTAGCAAGTAAGTGAAAAGTATATATATACACAGTTCGTTTTCTTCAGCATCAAGCTACAAGTATTCTATTTAACATCACGATACAAGTGCCGTTGTTGTTTTTGATTAACATCTATTACGAGGATATCACGGCTACAAGTGCCGTAGTTATCCAGCCAAAGATATAAGAAAAAAAAACCACGCAATATTTCGGTTCAAGTGCCGACGATATTAAAACAAGGACTAACCCGCATTGTCAAAGGAGACATTCCGTAAACAAAGACCTTTGTGCCCGTTAGAGTTCGATATCGTGCAAATAAAAGAATCGTTGTGTAAGGGCTTTCCACGCTTGTATTCTTGATGCACTCCTCAAACCGGTTTTCTGGGCAAGAGACGGAAGAATCAAGGGGAAATCTCTACAAAAAGTAGAGAATTCCCCTTGATTCTTCCGTCTCTTGCCCAAAAAATTTCTGGGCAAGAGACGGAAGAATCAAGGGGAAATCTCTACAAAAAGTAGAGAATTCCCCCTTGATTCTTCCGTCTCTTGCCCAGAAAATCGGTTTGAGGAGTGCATCAAGAATACAAGTGTGGGAAGGCCCTAATATTGAACGTTGCGGTGTTTGAAGTTGTGGTTTATCCCCTTTTGTGCGACACACCTGACCCCGGGCCGACTTCTCGTTTCGCGGCCGCGGACAAGTTGGCAGTCTCGTTTGAAACGAGTGGCGCCGAACCTACACCCATCTCCGGTGGGCTCAGCCAGCCGAGACTGCCACCCTCGATCTCCAAGCGTGTTGACCAGATCGAGGTCTCGTTGCCACAAGTGAGTCGGTAACATTTGGCGCCCAACATTTTAGGGGTTTACGGCCGAAAAGTAATTACAGTTTGGATACGCGATTAGCTTCGAGTTAAGATACTTGTGACGCTAAACGGTTTTAGTTAACGTTGGCGAATAACAGTTTGATAGTGATGAGCTTCGGGTTTAAATACTTGTGACGTTCACGGGGTTAAAAATTAAAACGGTTTTGGTTCACGGTGGTTGAAAAAATAAGCGTTTTCTTTTCTCTCGCTCCTTTGAATAGAAGATTTGATTGATTTATATATATTATTTTACATAAATTATACATTTTATATATTATTTTTCTTAATATACATACATTGTAACATGCAGAAATTTCCTTTCAAAATTTCTGCACGGCTTATTTCAGCACACACTGTCGTGCCCTTGAAATAGCCAAATTATTTTTCATTCGGACTAGCGGTACCTTGTTTTTCAATTTGAAAAACAAGACACTGCAAGTCCGATATGACATTGCCTGGCATGAGGCGATACGAATGCAAGAACCGGTAACGGTATCTTGTTTTCGTGTCGGAGCTCAAGCCAGCATTCGGGACAGTCGGATTGCATTGGGGAATGAGGCCGGACGGTCGTGGAGGCGAGAGCGTGACCGGTGATACGCGGGAGTCTAACTGCAATTTTCAACGAATTCGGTCCAAGCAGGATGTGTTTTAAGCATAAAGTGAACTAAGCTATTTTGAAAATCCAATAAAAGTATGTACCGAGCTGTTTCGCAAAATGAGTGCGCGCAAACGTATCGTCAAGTACTTATTTCGGCTGAAACTAATGTGAAAGCAATACTTGAACTCGAGTATTAAAAGTGCACCCCTTGTGTGACCAGCGTCCAATCATAAATACTGAAAATATGAGATTGGTAAACTTAAAATTGTGGGCAAAAGCAGACGGTCCGGCCGCGACTTAAATATTGAGGGAGTCAGATTGAAAAATGAAGAAGATTCGTTCCGGTGTCACAAATACAGTGCAAAGCTATAGAAGATATAGCTCATAAATTACGCAAAAATCATTAAAATTGCTATCCTGCGGTCGCGGTATTTATCGTCGCTGTAAGTTGGCAATTAGAAGCGGCGGCATTCGTACTCGACTAAGTCAAAGTATCAAAATCACATGTGGGCAAAATCGCGATTTCGTTGCATGCCAACGGACCGGGTGTGCGTCTGATGTGTACATGCTATCAGTGGATAAGAATAATTTAACCAGAGCTGCAAAATTTATGTACAAACGAATGACGTTGTAATTAAACGGTGGCGATCGGGAACATGTGTTTGATCGGGAACCGGTACGTTTCAGCGGATTCCATGTGTGATGGGAGCAGGCGTTACCGTTGTTTCTAACGGATTTGCGAAGGGTATGGTTGGAGTCGAGTGTATAAAGTACCGTCTTGGATGCCGGCGCGATACGACATGTGTCCAGGCCGCCTGCTTGCTTGGTTGGAGGAGTTAGTGTCATTTGCCGCGATCGTACTTCGCGATTGAAAAGTGTCCAGTGTCTCTATTATTGATTCCCAGCACCAAAGAGCTAAAGTTTAGTGTCAACGGGATGACTTCGATTGCTGTGATAAGCAGCCTGTAGACCCGGTTGTTTAATGCTCTAATGTACAAATGACGAACCCGATTCCGGACAAACTATTACAATTGTCGTCAACTTCAAAGCAAAAGAAAGAAAAAATGATTAACATTGACGAAAACGCTGTGAAGTTAACAATATGTGACAGTGCAGAAACATCTCTTTTAGCCCCATATTGAGACTTAGTGTTTCCAACATCGAATCGCTTGATATTTTAGTGGTTGAACGGTTCCCTAGAGTTTTACGCGGAACGTGTTACGAATAGGCTGGCTATCCGCCTGTGTGCCTTTTTGAACGCTTTATGTTACGGAGTTTCATTAACTTTTACGAAAGAGTAATAGATCGCGTCTAGACATTGCCATTAGTGGACGATTCCGTCCAACCTCCTCGATTCGGGTGCTGTGCATCTCGTGATAAACCAGGAAGAGAAAAGCGAAAGTCCCGTTCACCCCGTGCTGAAAGGTGTTCCAGGGTACTATGCTGTCGATTTTGAGAGAAAGGCTGGTCATTTGCAACGTTTCAAAGACGGTCCAATTATGGACAACTGCAGCCATGGTAGCGGCGCTCGCTTCATGAAGGCTTCCTATTCAGGTGATCCTAGTTTTAAGGAGCATTAACATTTACAGGGCGATTCGACGTTCAATTTTGATCCGTTAACTCTCGGAATGCATTTCTAAAGTCGCTGCCTGGATTTACGCAACACTGGGGGCTACTGCATTATTTCGCTTGGGCTGCAACCACGGACATGTACTAACTGAGGGGGAAAAATTGTGATGAATTTAACGAGATTACTTTTTGGCTGCAAATTTGCGTACACCAACGAAACCTGGAACTGTTGTCTTTTTGAATCAGAGGCGCTATTGGAGGGGTGCTCGATATTACGGTGCGTTCCAGGACAGGCGAGAGTTTTTTTTGTACCTATGGAAAACACCAGCCATTTCTCTATGATTAAGGAATATCCTCAACAATATTATCCATAGTAAAGACCTTCAAGATTATATGAATTTGCGTATATTCAATGCGTAGCTCATGGCTGCAGTGCAGACTTGATTTATAAAATTTATTTCAGGGTGAATATAAATTTAACGTATGTAATAGTTTGTTAATTAGAATAGAGCTGAAATTTTGCAACGAATCCAAACGCAATGGGTGTGAACTGTTTTAAAGATTCAATGAAGTTTACCAAACGATACAAACAAAAAAAAAAGTTTTTTTGAGTTGTCGGTAGGCAATATTTAAGTCACACATATATTCAAATAATTTTGCTTCCGTATACAAGATGAGCATGTTAGTTCAAATTACAAGTAAAAGTTGGTAATTTAAAACAGAATCTCAGCTTCGAATATTATACATTTTGGAACTATTGGAAATTCAGGAAATTTTGTAACTGTTGCATGAAATCTTCTGGCTTGTATTAGAGTTCTAATGTAGTACATTATCTTACTTCGTTTGTTTGAGATACGCAAGTTAATGAAATAATATGTGGAAAGAATGCTTAAAATTAAAAGTACATAAACATTATTCATAACGCGGAATAGATATGATTGGTTCGATCACATTAAATTTGCTTGGGAGTTAATACCAAAAGCAAAAATAAACAAAAAAAAAAGGTATATATATACAACGCGTGAGGAATATGCATATTCGCTACGTCACAAAAAACTAGAAAAACGCATGAAAACGCCTTCAGTATTAATGAACTCAACTTGCATTGTTCATTCGGAGTAGGCTTGCCACAAATTACTATACCAATGTTTAGTATCTTTGAAACTTATATATTCACAAAAAAAAAATTGCACAGCCTAAGGCAGTTGTATTAAACCAGAAAATTGTATGAAGTCCATTTCGTTCATATCTCCATATAATATCTCTTGTATCTATACAGTATCTCTTAGGATCGTTCAAGAAATATGCATCAGGAATTTTCGGTTTGATTTTTGGTTTTTTTTTGGTCAGAAATTAATTTGTCCTGATGAATTTTCCTGTCGATTTGTCAAAAACCATAGCTGTAGATTGAGAGCAATAATAATGAATTTGTAAAGTTGAAACTTTTTGGCCTTCTTATTGGGCGAAAGCCTGAGAAGTTCTTTCTCCTTTTCAGGGTCCGCGTTTGGCCTGGCTGGCCTATAATGAAATAGTTTTTCGTGAATTTCTTCGGTATTTTTCAGCATTTTACTTTGAAGGGAGGGATACTGGCCCAAACATAGTAGTTTCAGTATTTGTGTTAGATTTTTGAATTTTTGATATGGGGCCAGTATCAGAGGGTGGAGGACCCCAGACCATCGGGGTCAGGGCTCCACTAACATCGGGGGCCCGGGGCTGTCTGCCTCACCCGGGTTCCTTGTAAAGAGAGGTAGCCTTTTTCCTATTTTCCCGTTTTAGATTTTCAATGTTCTGGCTCCGTGCGTTGTCACGAGCACTGGGTCTGCTTAGTCAGCCCATGTTGCAGAGCCATGGGTGGTTTCCTGTACGGAGCTATGCCCCCTTTTTGGTCCCTGGGTATTTGATATACCAGTTTGCGGCTACAGTATTATGACGGATGAAATAATACGTAGCATCCCGTTTTCTTGAGAGCAAACCATCCCCATTTTGTCAAGAACCCACCCCAGCCGCAGCGAGCTAGCAAAGCGGCACCCCAGCATCCGTCGGGGTTGGTTAAAGGGTGCTCCGCTAATGCGGACGAGGGGCCTTCACGGCCATTTCTAGGGCACCCTGCTCTCGGGGCAATTCTTTTTTTTTTGTTTTGCCTCTTGAATGGCACTAGCCATTCCCACTGTTTGACCTTAGCACTCTTGGTTCTGGACTTCGGTCTGGTTCTAAGTTGTGCTAAGGCCTCTCCCATACAATATTTCGCTACAAATGGCGCCCAACGTGGGGCCCGAAACTCGTTTTTGGGTGACCCACCAAAGTGAGAAAATACTTATGAGTTTCGACTCATACTCCCCTCAAGACTTTACGTCTTAAATCCCAAAATTTCCATTCTCACTAGCAGGTCTTAGAATCGCCTCCTTTGCGATTCGATATACTTCGTTCGAGAGAACAAACCCCTGGAATTAAGACCTGCATCGCTCGCTCTTTCCTTACTAGCCGCAAACATCCTTCCCAATCCTTTCCTTTTAAAATCATTTCCTAGTTAGCTTACCTCTTGGGCAGCTTCCTGTTGTGTTGTCTTTTGGAGTTTTTTGACTCTGGGTGCAACCTGGAGGTTGGCCGCGGATAACAGGTTGTGGTGGTTTACCGCCGCTCCTGTCCCGGTCAACCGAAGGGCCCCTGCCCCACTTTATGTTGGGAAGCTGTCCCAAATTTTTATATCCTTGCTGTCTTGATCCATCTTCGGCTTTTGGCTTGGGTTTGGTTCAAGCTGTGGTGGATTACGTGGGGTTGGCGTGGTGCCACCTACACGTCCCTGCAGCTTGGCCAGACTTGAACCATTTGCTGAAGTTGAGTCAAGCAGCAACATAGTTCTTTTTGGTCCCTTGCTCCTCTCTTTTCGAGGAATTTCGGGTGAGAGAAACAGTCTCCCATATTGGGCGGTACCCTTCAGGAACCGACCCGAGTTAAATTTTTTTCACTTACAAATTTCAATCGTATAAAAATTTCAATATTTTCACAATCACACATTCACTTCACTTTGACAATTTTCCATTAAAAACATTTGTTCCAGTTCTAACATCTCTTAATTAAAATTTCAATTTCCTGCGATTTTTTGAAATCAAAAGCCAGCCAGCCAGCGGACCTGAATTGGAGAGGAACGGATCGGGTTCCGTCTAGTAAGAAGGCCATTTCTTGAAAATTAAATTTTGATCCTATCTTGGAAAGTTTAAAACTTTTTTTTGGAATTTATATTTTTTTCTTTTTCTCATTCGAATTCTAGCCAATTGGCTTTAAGATCTTTATTAAGATTCATTGAAGAGTTAGTCACACCACTGGTGTGCACCCACTTATATATATATTTTATATATATTTTTGAATTTTTGGCATTTTTGCCCTATTAGTTATTAAGATTTATTGAAGAGTTAGTCACACCACTGGTGTGCATCCACTTATTTTGAACTTTGGCACTTTGGCCTATTAGTTGTTAAGATTCTTTGAAAAAAATTAGACACAAATTTTTGTGCATTTGGTTGCGGACTGAATTCCCCGCCAACCAACTTTAGATTAAGCGAATTAATTCGTTAGTCACGAGTATCGTGCATTTTCTTTAGATTTTCATCTCTTGTCAATTATTTTCACAGATTGGACATGCCATTGCATCACAGTAGTGAGGATCTGTCTGGCACCACAGTGGAGGCTCAGTGCTCCATATGCCAGCAGTCATTCGCTGCTGCCCAGGTTACGTACACCACAAAATGTGGTCATACATTTCATGAAACGTGCCTGGAGCAATGGCTTCGGAATCATACAGATTGCCCGCTGTGCCGTGGACCACTGAGTCTCCCCTTAGGAGCCAGACAGGCCCCCACTGCTGCAGCATCTATGCCACGAGGGGCTCGGCCCAAAGCACAACGGCCGGGAGTAAGAACCCGAGGCATGAGAAATGAGGATTTGGAAATCAGGGACTTCGATTTGCAAGCCGAGTCGGGGGCGGAAGGTTTAGTTCAGCCACCTGGCCCGTCATCAAAAGCGTCCCCAATCTCAGATGTGACGTCAGAAGCCGCAGGAGCGCGCTCTATAGTGCCCCAGGATTTAAGCGGACTTCAACAACAGATTAACGAATTGCAGAACGGCATGCGTGTGATGCTGGAGCGCATGGCCCAATTAAACCTTCCGTCCCGGACTGGGAATGTAGAGTCGCCAAGACTTAACCCTCGCGCACAATCCTTTGTACCAGTGCCGCGATCCTACTCACCTCGCACCCCTCGTGGTAATAATGTCCAGTTCCACCACGATAAGGTGGCTAGCATTATTGGTGGGTGGGGCCTAAAATTCTCTGGTCGTGAGTCTACTGTGCCAGTAGAAGTTTTCATCAACAGGGTAGCAGCTCTTACTAGAAATACCTTGGGCGGAAATTTTAATGTTCTATGCCAGCATATGCACCTGCTTTTGATTGGACCTGCCGCTGATTGGTATTGGCGGTTTTACAATTCCAGACGTGACTTCGGTTGGAGAGATTTGGAGTCGGCCCTGAGCGATCATTTCGCTGATCGCTTCACGGATGCCGACCTGATGGAGCAGATACGAGGAAGGAAACAGCGACCCCATGAAACATTCGACGATTACAGTGCGGACGTCTACAAGATTGTCGACCGGCTACAGCGTCCTATTGCCGACGCAGACCTAGCTGACATTCTTAGACGCAATTTAGTGCCAGAAATCCGTCGTGGTCTGCTACAGATACACCTTCCCTCTGTTCGTCTGCTCCGTCAGGCCGTCATCCGTGCAGAGAACTTTGAAATGGAGCTTGGAGGTCGACGCCGATCCTCACACTGGAGGAACGCCACAGAAGAACTTCGTGAAGAATACCCGCTGGACCAATACGAGGATTCAACCGATGAACCTGGAGTGGAGGCGGTCACGGTCCTGCCTACTTGCTGGAACTGCAAACAAGTGGGACACCGTTTCGACGATTGTTTGGAGCCCAGAACTGTATTCTGCTACGGCTGCGGAAAGGCAGACACATACAAACCGAATTGTGTGAACTGCCAAACAAAAAACGGACCGCAGGGAGCGCGGAACAAGATCTCACGCCTCCCGCAGGGCAAGCAAGCTCCACCCCGTTCCAGCAGGTAGACAGGACTGATGATCTGTCTCCAAATTCCTTGGACCCAACCACCAATTATGATAGTTTACAGCCGAGTGGGGACTCCACTACCTTATCGATCCCACTCTTACAGGCAGAGCCTCCTACACCTTTGGCTTTTCTGCCATATCATTTAAGATGGCGGAAATATACGGCGGTCCGAAACCGAATTTTTAATTCCGAAATTAACACCATTAAACAACCTCCTAGTACACCTAAACGCTCAACGTTGAGAATGAGGCGTTTTTACGCTCAGTTCCGTCGTTGGCGTTATCAATTGGATTGTGCGACTCTGTTGAACGTGCCTCCAGGTGACGTTCGACCGTACGCTCAGGTTCTGTTGTTCGGCCAACTAACATCGGGTTTGATCGACACGGGAGCCAACGTGAGCGTGATGGCGGCTGATCTAGCCCGCTCATTCCTCGAGAGGAACGCTTTTCCCTGGAAAAGAGCTTCTCTCGGGTTGAAAACAGCTGACGGCACACAACATCAAGCCGTAGGCCGAGTATCAGCCGACATCACGTTCCGGGGGCTCACCAAGACGTTGACGCTGTGGATAATACCCACTCTCAGTCAGAATCTCTATCTGGGAGTGGACTTCGTCCGTCTTTTCGCCCTGGCCACAGACCTGTTTGCGCCACCACCACAGGTCGACACCACCAACAGCCTCGACGCACTCGACGATTGCGCCCACCCTCTCACACAGGAGCAGCATCGCAGACTTCGGTCTGCGATTGCTTGCTTTCCTTCGTTTGTTGTTGAGGGCTTGGGAAAGACTACGCTCATCCGTCATGAAATCGACACTGGTGACCAGAAACCCATAAAACAGAGACATTTCTCTGTGTCACCAGCTGTCGAAAAGCTCCTATATCAGGAAATTGACCGGATGTTAGCGTTGGGCGTAATCGAAGAGTCGAAGAGTGCATGGTCTTCGCCGGTAACGTTGGTGGTAAAGCCCTCGATAGTACGCTTATGCCTGGATGCCCGGAAGGTTAATTCGGTCACAGTGAAGGATGCCTACCCTTTGCCGCTGATTGATGGAATTCTCAGCAGACTCCCTAAGGCAAATTTCATCTCCAGCCTTGATTTAAAGGATGCCTTCTGGCAAATACCTTTAGAGGAGAAGTCGAAAGAGAAGACAGCCTTCACTGTGCCCGGTCGACCCCTTTACCATTTTGTCGTGATGCCGTTTGGGTTGTGTAATGCACCCCAAACGATGTCGCGACTGATGGATAAGGTTATTCCGCCCCAACTCAAGCACCAGGTATTCGTGTACCTCGACGACCTGTTGGTGATCACAGACGAGTTCGACGCGCACCTTCAGGTACTTCATCAGGTCGCCTTCCATTTGAGACAAGCTGGCCTCACCATCAATGTGGAAAAGAGTAAGTTCCTCTTGCGAGACGTCAAGTACCTTGGCCACATTGTTGGTGGGGGCACTATCCAGACTGATCCTGACAAGGTGAAATCTATCATGGATTTCCCACTTCCCTCTACCACGAAGCAACTCCGAAGATTTCTAGGAATCTGCGGTTGGTATCGGCGCTTCGTCGGAGAATATGCGTCATTGTCAGCGCCACTGACAGACATGCTTTCTAAGCGGAGTCAGTTTGTGTGGACCGATGAGAGGCTAAATGCTTTCAAGCAATTGAAACACAGCCTTGCTTCAGCCCCAGTGCTGCACAGCCCAGATTTTAACAAGCCCTTCTCCATCCAATGTGACGCGAGTCAACATGGAGTCGGTGCCGTGCTGGTGCAGCGCACAGAAGACGGAGCTGAAGCCCCCATCGCTTATATGTCCCACAAACTGAATCCCGCTCAGCGAAACTACACCGTCACTGAGCAAGAATGTCTGGCAGCGGTGTTGGCAATCAAGAAGTTCCGTGCCTACGTGGAAGGTCACGAATTTGAAATCGTGACCGACCATGCTTCCCTAAAATGGCTAATGAACCAACCAGACCTTAATGGACGATTAGCCCGGTGGGCCTTGAAACTTCAAGGTTTCAACTTCAAAATTGTCCACCGAAAGGGAAGCCAAAACGTAGTGCCGGACTCCTTGTCGCGCATGTTCTCTGCCGAGGCGTTGATGCCGGCAGAGGGCGAGGAGACTCCAATGGAGCTAGACTTAGAGTCGCCCCACTTCAAAAGTGCCTCCTATACGGAGCTGGCGGCTAAAGTCCAGGCAGAACAAGACCAACTGCCGGACCTAAAAGTTGTAGACGGGTTCGTGTACAGGCGGACTGAGTATGCGACCGGAAACGGACTTCAAGACCAGTTGGCCTGGAAGTTGTGGGTGCCGTCAGAAATGACGGCAGAATTAGTGAAGGGAGCTCATGACCCACCCTTGAGTGCGCATGGTGGCGTGGCCAAAACCCTCGGCCGATTACGGCAATGGTTTTTCTGGCCACGAATGGCCGCTCAAGTGCGTGAATATGTGGGATCATGCCTTACATGCAAAACCACCAAAGCCCCTTCACACACCCTTCGTCCACCAATGACGCTGCAGTCCGTTCCCGAGCGCATATTCCAGCGCTTGTACATCGATATTATCGGCCCCTACCCTAGGTCCAAGTCTGGCAACATTGGAGCGCTCATCGTCCTCGACCATCTTTCGCGATTCCCCTTCGTTGAGCCGCTTCGTAAGTTCACTGCGAAAGCAGTCATCGACATCCTGAGGAAAAGGGTATTTCACCTTGTTGGAGTCCCGGAGAGTGTCGTAACAGATAATGGTGTACAATTTCGGTCATCCCTCTTTCAAACATTTCTACAGGAATTCGGTATCGGGCATACCTTCACCGCCGTGTATTCCCCCCAAGCCAATGCCTCGGAACGTCTTAACCGTTCCATACTGGCAGCAATTCGATCTTATATTGACCCTGCTCAAAAGGAATGGGACGGTAAACTCTCAGAAATAACCTGCGCGCTACGTTCAGCACCTCACGCAACCATAGGAACTTCGCCTTATCAGGCAGTATTCGGGCAACCAATGGTAACTCATGGCCGCACCTACCACCTGCTGCGGCAACTACACCTGATGGATGACCCTGAGACCACCCTGCCACCTCCTGACCACCTGGCTCTTCTACGCCAGACCATCCGCGACCTCACCACCCAAGCCCAGTCTCGCAATGCCAAGGCCTATAATCTTCGTTCCAGGTTGGTTACATACCAGCCTGGCGAAGTGGTCTACAGGCGCAACTTCCGGCAAAGTGACGCAGCCGCGCACTACAATGCAAAGCTGGACCGGAAGTTCTTACCTAGTAAGGTAATTAAGAAGATCGGCGGTGCTTATTACCAGCTGGCCGATCAAAATGGACGATCAGTGGGCGTCTTTCACGCGAAAGACATCACTAAGTGATATACCCACTAGTTCACCAGTTCACGATCTGTTTCCAAATTTCATTTGGAGATCGTCCATTTGCGCCTATTTCAGGTGTCACTCCTGCTTCAATTGAAAAGTATCTAGAGATGTTCACCTCGTTCACCATCTCCTCTACCAAAGATACTTTCATTATTAAGTCAGTATACGTTGTTCACGATAATTCCTTTCATTAAAAATTACCCCTTTTAGTTCTGTTCACATTATTCACGATTTTCTCAAAAGGATTGGATAGTAAACGACATGATCACCTGTTCACGTCATTATATTTCCCTTATTACATCCATCCTTCAGCTCTTCCCACGCACTTGCCCTTGTGGAAAGACCTGTGTTGTAACATGCAGAAATTTCCTTTCGAAATTTCTGCACGGCTTATTTCAGCACACACTGTCGTGCCCTTGAAATAGCCAAATTATTTTTCATTCGGACTAGCGGTACCTTGTTTTTCAATTTGAAAAACAAGACACTGCAAGTCCGATATGACATTGCCTGGCATGAGGCGATACGAATGCAAGAACCGGTAACGGTATCTTGTTTTCGTGTCGGAGCTCAAGCCAGCATTCGGGACAGTCGGATTGCATTGGGGAATGAGGCCGGACGGTCGTGGAGGCGAGAGCGTGACCGGTGATACGCGGGAGTCTAACTGCAATTTTCAACGAATTCGGTCCAAGCAGGATGTGTTTTAAGCATAAAGTGAACTAAGCTATTTTGAAAATCCAATAAAAGTATGTACCGAGCTGTTTCGCAAAATGAGTGCGCGCAAACGTATCGTCAAGTACTTATTTCGGCTGAAACTAATGTGAAAGCAATACTTGAACTCGAGTATTAAAAGTGCACCCCTTGTGTGACCAGCGTCCAATCATAAATACTGAAAATATGAGATTGGTAAACTTAAAATTGTGGGCAAAAGCAGACGGTCCGGCCGCGACTTAAATATTGAGGGAGTCAGATTGAAAAATGAAGAAGATTCGTTCCGGTGTCACAAATACAGTGCAAAGCTATAGAAGATATAGCTCATAAATTACGCAAAAATCATTAAAATTGCTATCCTGCGGTCGCGGTATTTATCGTCGCTGTAAGTTGGCAATTAGAAGCGGCGGCATTCGTACTCGACTAAGTCAAAGTATCAAAATCACATGTGGGCAAAATCGCGATTTCGTTGCATGCCAACGGACCGGGTGTGCGTCTGATGTGTACATGCTATCAGTGGATAAGAATAATTTAACCAGAGCTGCAAAATTTATGTACAAACGAATGACGTTGTAATTAAACGGTGGCGATCGGGAACATGTGTTTGATCGGGAACCGGTACGTTTCAGCGGATTCCATGTGTGATGGGAGCAGGCGTTACCGTTGTTTCTAACGGATTTGCGAAGGGTATGGTTGGAGTCGAGTGTATAAAGTACCGTCTTGGATGCCGGCGCGATACGACATGTGTCCAGGCCGCCTGCTTGCTTGGTTGGAGGAGTTAGTGTCATTTGCCGCGATCGTACTTCGCGATTGAAAAGTGTCCAGTGTCTCTATTATTGATTCCCAGCACCAAAGAGCTAAAGTTTAGTGTCAACGGGATGACTTCGATTGCTGTGATAAGCAGCCTGTAGACCCGGTTGTTTAATGCTCTAATGTACAAATGACGAACCCGATTCCGGACAAACTATTACAATTGTCGTCAACTTCAAAGCAAAAGAAAGAAAAAATGATTAACATTGACGAAAACGCTGTGAAGTTAACAATATGTGACAGTGCAGAAACATCTCTTTTAGCCCCATATTGAGACTTAGTGTTTCCAACATCGAATCGCTTGATATTTTAGTGGTTGAACGGTTCCCTAGAGTTTTACGCGGAACGTGTTACGAATAGGCTGGCTATCCGCCTGTGTGCCTTTTTGAACGCTTTATGTTACGGAGTTTCATTAACTTTTACGAAAGAGTAATAGATCGCGTCTAGACATTGCCATTAGTGGACGATTCCGTCCAACCTCCTCGATTCGGGTGCTGTGCATCTCGTGATAAACCAGGAAGAGAAAAGCGAAAGTCCCGTTCACCCCGTGCTGAAAGGTGTTCCAGGGTACTATGCTGTCGATTTTGAGAGAAAGGCTGGTCATTTGCAACGTTTCAAAGACGGTCCAATTATGGACAACTGCAGCCATGGTAGCGGCGCTCGCTTCATGAAGGCTTCCTATTCAGGTGATCCTAGTTTTAAGGAGCATTAACATTTACAGGGCGATTCGACGTTCAATTTTGATCCGTTAACTCTCGGAATGCATTTCTAAAGTCGCTGCCTGGATTTACGCAACACTGGGGGCTACTGCATTATTTCGCTTGGGCTGCAACCACGGACATGTACTAACTGAGGGGGAAAAATTGTGATGAATTTAACGAGATTACTTTTTGGCTGCAAATTTGCGTACACCAACGAAACCTGGAACTGTTGTCTTTTTGAATCAGAGGCGCTATTGGAGGGGTGCTCGATATTACGGTGCGTTCCAGGACAGGCGAGAGTTTTTTTTGTACCTATGGAAAACACCAGCCATTTCTCTATGATTAAGGAATATCCTCAACAATATTATCCATAGTAAAGACCTTCAAGATTATATGAATTTGCGTATATTCAATGCGTAGCTCATGGCTGCAGTGCAGACTTGATTTATAAAATTTATTTCAGGGTGAATATAAATTTAACGTATGTAATAGTTTGTTAATTAGAATAGAGCTGAAATTTTGCAACGAATCCAAACGCAATGGGTGTGAACTGTTTTAAAGATTCAATGAAGTTTACCAAACGATACAAACAAAAAAAAAAGTTTTTTTGAGTTGTCGGTAGGCAATATTTAAGTCACACATATATTCAAATAATTTTGCTTCCGTATACAAGATGAGCATGTTAGTTCAAATTACAAGTAAAAGTTGGTAATTTAAAACAGAATCTCAGCTTCGAATATTATACATTTTGGAACTATTGGAAATTCAGGAAATTTTGTAACTGTTGCATGAAATCTTCTGGCTTGTATTAGAGTTCTAATGTAGTACATTATCTTACTTCGTTTGTTTGAGATACGCAAGTTAATGAAATAATATGTGGAAAGAATGCTTAAAATTAAAAGTACATAAACATTATTCATAACGCGGAATAGATATGATTGGTTCGATCACATTAAATTTGCTTGGGAGTTAATACCAAAAGCAAAAATAAACAAAAAAAAAAGGTATATATATACAACGCGTGAGGAATATGCATATTCGCTACGTCACAAAAAACTAGAAAAACGCATGAAAACGCCTTCAGTATTAATGAACTCAACTTGCATTGTTCATTCGGAGTAGGCTTGCCACAAATTACTATACCAATGTTTAGTATCTTTGAAACTTATATATTCACAAAAAAAAAATTGCACAGCCTAAGGCAGTTGTATTAAACCAGAAAATTGTATGAAGTCCATTTCGTTCATATCTCCATATAATATCTCTTGTATCTATACAGTATCTCTTAGGATCGTTCAAGAAATATGCATCAGGAATTTTCGGTTTGATTTTTGGTTTTTTTTTGGTCAGAAATTAATTTGTCCTGATGAATTTTCCTGTCGATTTGTCAAAAACCATAGCTGTAGATTGAGAGCAATAATAATGAATTTGTAAAGTTGAAACTTTTTGGCCTTCTTATTGGGCGAAAGCCTGAGAAGTTCTTTCTCCTTTTCAGGGTCCGCGTTTGGCCTGGCTGGCCTATAATGAAATAGTTTTTCGTGAATTTCTTCGGTATTTTTCAGCATTTTACTTTGAAGGGAGGGATACTGGCCCAAACATAGTAGTTTCAGTATTTGTGTTAGATTTTTGAATTTTTGATATGGGGCCAGTATCAGAGGGTGGAGGACCCCAGACCATCGGGGTCAGGGCTCCACTAACATCGGGGGCCCGGGGCTGTCTGCCTCACCCGGGTTCCTTGTAAAGAGAGGTAGCCTTTTTCCTATTTTCCCGTTTTAGATTTTCAATGTTCTGGCTCCGTGCGTTGTCACGAGCACTGGGTCTGCTTAGTCAGCCCATGTTGCAGAGCCATGGGTGGTTTCCTGTACGGAGCTATGCCCCCTTTTTGGTCCCTGGGTATTTGATATACCAGTTTGCGGCTACAGTATTATGACGGATGAAATAATACGTAGCATCCCGTTTTCTTGAGAGCAAACCATCCCCATTTTGTCAAGAACCCACCCCAGCCGCAGCGAGCTAGCAAAGCGGCACCCCAGCATCCGTCGGGGTTGGTTAAAGGGTGCTCCGCTAATGCGGACGAGGGGCCTTCACGGCCATTTCTAGGGCACCCTGCTCTCGGGGCAATTCTTTTTTTTTTTGTTTTGCCTCTTGAATGGCACTAGCCATTTCCACTTTCGGACCTTAGCACTCCTGGTTCTGGACTTCGGTCTGGTTCTAAGTTGTGCTAAGGCCACTCGCATCATGATATTCGCTACAACATTTACGCGGAATATTTGCAAATAAGGGGCATATTGGTATGATTCTACCTGCGATTTTCCAAAGTTGGATGGTTAGATTGTTTTCAGGAAAGTGTGTGGAAGAATTAATGTAGGAGCGTGGAGTCTGTGGATTTGATTTGTTTTCTTTCCCCCGTGAATTGTTGAAATTGTTTAACTAAAAGCAAATTTTACTAGTTTAGATTAGAACAAACGGAAATTTCTAGCGTTCTTTGGTTTGGGAAGCGAAACGTGATAATAAAGAAATGTCGAGTGTTAGTGCTGTGAAGAAAATCTCCGTGGATCGTCTCAGCAAAGACGAGCTCTCTTATGAGCTCGCAATTCGAGGCCTAGAAGCGGACACAGTAGATTCAATGCGGAAGGTGCTGCGGGGGGCCTTAAGAAGTGAGGCTATTCTGGGGTAGTCTTTTGCGTCGACCACGTACCCTTTCACTTTTGTTGAAGATCGGGAGGCACTTTGTGCGAAGTTAGCAGAGGTCGGATTATTAGTTGATTCCTTTTCGGGAGACTTTAACTCAGGGGAATTTCTTAAAGTAAAAAGGAAAATATGTTTTGGATTACATGAGGGGGGAAACGGCTGAGGAAATAGATTTCCTAAGGCAGACAAATGGCCAACTTCTTATCGCGATGGGGGATAATTTGTACATAACTGGTGGGGAATTGGCAGAGGAGTCGGACGGGGATTTGTCCTTGCATACTCCAAGCTCACCAGCCCCAAGTACGCTTTGTTTGTGTAAGTGTGGGGGGGTAGAAGTTCAATGGGGAGTCTCCTGGCTCAGTGAGTGCCTTTTTAGAACGAGTGGAAGAACTGCGAGAGGCAAAAGGATTATTTAAGGCGCATCTTTTTAAGTCTGCGGTGGATCTGTTCGAGGGTAAAGTCTTCATCTGGTACCGCGCAAATTGCTCGATCTGTCGAAGCTCGGAAGAGCTGGTAAAGGAGTTGCGGGTCGAGTTTCTCCCCGCTTATTACGACGATCGCCTTTTAGAAGAGATAAAACGACGGACTCAGGGCAACTCAGAGTCCATTGGGGTGTTTGTTGTAGTAATGGAAGGGTTGTTTCGTCGACTCAGTGAGACTCCTAGCGAAGGGGAGAAATTGAAGATGTTAAGGAAAAACATCGCGCCCGTTTATCAGACTCAACTCGCATTGGTGAAGATTGAGTCGATTACGGAGCTGGTGAAAATGGGCAGGTCGCTGGAAGCTACTAGAGTCAGCGTAGAGTCACCTCTAATACGCAGGACTTTCAGATTATTGGAACCGGACCTGGCATACCTGGAGTCGGTGAACGTAGGCATATCCGCAGCAGCAGTACCGGGAACTAACCAGAGCATTACATGCTGGAATTGCCGTAAGTTTGGTCATACTTGTAGGGAGTGCGATGAGGCGAGAAGGTGTTTCGGGTGTGGAAGAGTAGGGGCAAAGAGAGCAGAATGTCCAAACTGTCAAGGCGGAAGACAAGGGAGTTCTGTCCCAACAGGTAATCGGCTTATCAGCCAGAATGCGCCTTCTGGAGATCGCCTCCAGGGAAACGGTGGTGGGGCATAGTTAGCAACGAACTAGGCCCAGTGTCAATGTCGGAAATCGCGAAGCATAGTCAGATAAGTTATTTGCCAGATCAGCTTCAGGGAGATAGCCGTCCGTACCTAGAGGTTTCAGTGAATATTCAGACATTCCTCGGTCTGGTGGATTCGGGAGCGTTAAAATCGATGATGGTTGGGAGCTAATTAAGCGACGAAACAAGAAGACCGGAGGGACACACAGCTGGCGAACGGAGCTAATTGTAGGGTAGAAGGAGTAGCCTGGTGCTCGATCATGGTGCAGAATAGGCAAAAGTGTATGCTGATATTGGTGGCTCCTTTGATTTCTCACCTTATTTTGGGAGTGATCTTCCTGCGGCTATTTGGGATCGTACTGAACGTGCCGAAGGAGCAGTGGGAGATGGTCGCGTCGTTAGAGGAGCTCAAGTCCGAGCAGTTGATCAGCAGGAGCCGGTTGACACATGGGGAGGAAGTGCAGCTGGAGTCATTGCAGGAGGAGGAGTTCCGGATGATGGGGGAAGGAATTGGTTGCACTGATAGGGTAGAGCACGTCACCCGAACCAATTCCAAGCCGATCAAACAGTGCTACTATCCCGTCTCGCCGGCTGTCCAAAAGCATATTGACGCCGAACTAAACGAAATGTTTGAGGCAGTGATAGTGGAGCCGTCCAGCAGTCCGTGGGCTTCTCCAATTCTTCTAATTAAGAAGAAAGATGGTAGCTTTCGATTGTGTGTCGATTACCGGAAATTGAACAAGGTCTCAGAGAGGGATGCATATCCACTACCCTGCGATACGGCAACACTGGACAAGCTGAGGGATGCGAGGTACCTGTCATCGTTGGATATCAAATCCGCCTATTGACAGGTACCCATGGCCGAGGAGTCGAAAGAACTGACGGCGTTCACCGTTCCTCAACGCGGTCTATTTAAATTCCGCCGTATGCCCTTTGGTCTGCAAAATGCTCCCGTAACTTGGCAGCGTCTGATTGGCTAGGTTTTGGGACCCGATCTGGAGCCATTTGTATTCACATACCTGGATGACATTGTGGTGGTCACCCAGGACTTCGCCAAACATCTGCAGATCCTGAAAGAAGTGCTCAATAGATAGCGCCAGGCCGCATTGAAGGTCTCTCGGGTGAAGTGCGAGTTCTGCCGCACTCGCCTTCGCTATCTGGGGCCTTATGATTCAAATTCCGATATCGGAATTCGTAAACTTTTCCGACTCGCCTATGATCGGAATTTTGTATTATGATCAAATCCAAAATCGGAATTTAATTCCAGTTTGAAACTGCTAACAACGTCACGCAGTAGCTCAAAATTAGTTTCAAATTTCCAATATACTTCCAAAATACTTCCAAGTAACTGTCAAAATAACGAATGAAATTTGAAAAAAGTTGAGAATTTTAATTGTATTTGGACGAAATGAACTCAGTGGCATTTTATTTTAATATAAATGACGATGGTGAAACAAATGAGACCTGTGATTTTGCAGTGTAACGGAAAACGAGCAGAGACTCGTCCAATCCTTTCGCACTTTCTGAAAAAAGGTTTGTTAACACTCAATAAACTTGGTAATATGTACATTTAATGCAACAATTATAAATATGCAGGTTCATCTATATGTTTCGTGTCTCCAAGGCCGCATTTAAGTGCATTTTGGACGAAATAGCTCCTATTTTGAAGAAATCATCTTACAAGAATGCTATACCCCCGATATTAAAATTGGCAGCAACATTACGATTTGTTGCACAGGGATCATACCAGCTTTCTGTTGGCCAAAATTTTTTAATCGCTTTGGCACAACCAACAATATCAGTTGTCCTGGCTGAAGTCTTGTTATGCTTAGAGATACATTTGTGTCCAAAGTACATAAGTTTTGAAATGGATGAAGCAGCACGTCGGGAACAGAAAAAGATTTTTTTTCGAAAGTTTGGCTTCCCTGGTGTTATTGGATGCATTGATGGATCTCACATCAACATTGTACGACCCTTGAAGTATGAACATCATTTTTATAATCGCCGAGGCACTCACAGTCTGAATGTTATGATGGTATGTATTACTTAGCTATCATATCAATTCTATGTGTAAGTTTCATGTTTTATCTTTTGCAAGATATGTGATAATCGTTTGGAAATCTTGGCTGTCGATGCTAGTCACGGGGGAGCAGCACACGATGCTTTAATTTGGTCATTAAGCAACGAAAAGAAATACATGCATAAGCTTAGGAACGATGGTGACACAAATTGCTGGCTTCTGGGTATTTTGTTTAAACTTTTATGTTATAAATTATAACCAATTTATATTGTGACAGGTGATTCTGGATATCCCTTGCAGCCATGGATAATGACACCATATAGTCAAGCCGCTGAAGGAAGTTTGGAAGCAAAATTTACACTCCATATGCAGAAGCACTGTTGAAATATGCTTTGGAGTTCTGAAAGGGAGATTTTGGTGCCTTCTCCAGGCAAGGGAGTTGCATTATAAACCAGAAAAAGCAGCACAAATTGTCAATGTTTGTGTCACGCTGCACAACATTTGCATTAAACACAATATTACTTTCGATGAGTCTCTATTCGCCTGGGAAGAAGCTCCTAGCTTTTTAATAAACCAAACTACGACTGAAAATATAACAGAAGCAGCAATAATTCGCGACATTAGGAACAATTTAAGTTAACAAACAATATAAGCTTTATTTTAATAAAAAAAACATTATTGAAAACACTTAAAAATAATAAAAAATTTTAATAATGGCATATTTCTAATATCAAATTTTTTCATTTAAAATTTTCAGTCTATCTTCTTTCAGTTGAACTTCTTTTATTTTCATTTTAACCATTTTTCTCTTTAAAAGCAATTTTTCTTTTCTATATTGTTTTTTATTTTCTAATTTTTTTTTTTCTTAAGATCAAAAGATTTTTGTTTCAGTCTCCGTATTGTACTCTTTGTATCTTTGGCATTTTTAAAAAAAATGATACATTCTTCGTGGTAACGCTGCTGGGTTTTTATTTGCAGCTCCAACAGTTGTTTCTGCGTCTGGCGACGATGTTTTTTCTGTAGAACGGGTGCCTGCTGAACTTCTGACGATGCGGCTGGTCCGGGCTCAGAATCTATGGAAGTGGCTGGTGCGGGTCCTGCATCAAAGTCCGTGGCGGTTTCAGGTGAGCGCGGTGGTACTGGGGACGATGTCGCGACTGGTTCAGCAAACATTGTCTTTGACGACGTCATCACTGTGTCCTCGTGGTCTGCCGTATGCAAAGGTTCTGCTTGGGATCCCTGATTAAGCTCCGGAGCATCGAGCGTTGCTGTATAGAGTTTGGCACCAAACTTTTTCACCTGGAGACCATTTATGGCCGTATCAAGGTCTAAAAGCATAATCCCTTTGTTTTCATCTGTCGAAAAGAGTTTCTGCTTAAAAGGCCCCCCTCCAGTGACACAGCTTCTACTGAAGCGCAATTTTGTAATTATAATATATATATTTATAAACCTTCCAAACCTGCAAGAAATTATAGTCAGTACAGAAATGGCGAAATTTCGAAATTAAAAATACCTTCTTCCAACCATCAACATCTTTCATCGGCGGTCCGTGGCTATTTAGCTCTTCAGCCAACTTTCCCCGCAAATTCACATTACACATTTTTTTTGACATTATTCACATTTTTCATTTGATAAAAAATTTCGCGGGAACACCCTAAAACCTCAACTCAGAAAACATGTGCAAGCAAGACTGGTTGTTTTAGTTTAATGCTCGAAAGTGAAAAGGTTGTGTAAATATCCTATGAAATATAAGAAACTACATTATTACTCCAAATTCACTTAGTTTCTAATCATTCATACGTGCGAACTCACATATTTAGTGCGCATCGAATCAAAGTCATTTATAATTCCCTATCCCGACCTAGTGAAATTTGATATCAAGTCCCAACTTTTTCATTAGCCTTGAAACAACCATTTGAATACAAGCCCACATAATGGGAAAGTGCGCAACATTACAAAATCAATATGTATGCAAAGATCAATTACTAAGATACCTAATTACATTTTCACTCCGAACAGCATGCATATGTTCGAGCTAATTAACGTTAAGTGTGAACCTAACTCGAATCCAAAGGTACTGCACATGATATGCACATTTCCATTGTTGATAGTACCATAAAATCAAACATATAGTCCACATTAAAATTAAAAACATTGTCAAAAATATTTCTGTGTTTTAGCCTTAAAACATCTTTCGTGGATTGGATATTCTCCACAATCGTGAAATAAAACAGTTTTCTTTTCCACCACTAATTATTCTTTTATTCACACAAATATTTCTACACAAAAAATCGTGTAGACGTTATTGATCGCACTATTGCCCGTGTTCCATTATTACTATTTAGTAATCGCAAGTTCTTCTGGCCACTTCCAACTACTCGCGCTCTTGTTCCCGAGCAGTTTATGAGTAGTTACGCCTTTTTTCCCACCAAGTAGCTATTAGCTGTCAATAGGTGGATTGTTGTTGTCAATAGATGGATTTGGCCTATGTAAAGGCTGGTACTGAGTTAAGCGTGAAGCTAAATTTTGACCTGTCTCCATTATCTGGTCATTCTTTCGAGCGAAAATTTTGGCAATGGAGAAAAGCAGAGAGACTGCTCATTTCTGACGGATAAAATGTCAAGAATTTCACTTTTCGATCGATTTTCTTATTGGAAAGACTTTTGCACTGCTCCATTTTCAAATTGAAACACCAAATGTCACTTTTTAGCTCGAAAGAATGAACTGCATAAACTTAATTGCAAACATGTTTCAGTGCCATCTACGTTTTCAACGCGAAAGCAACTTCAGAGCAACTTTTCATGCTAAGAACAGAGTACCACTCTTGCTTATTTTCAAGCTAAATTTTCGCTGAAATCGATTTCACGTGAAATTTTGTAAGAAAATTTCACGTGAAATCGCACTCAGTACTATGCTTAAGGTTACATTAAAAGTGCTGTTAGTTTGAAAAGTGGAATACATTAAGTTTATGTGAATTTTTAGAATAATTTCTTTCGAAATTTACTACACATAGCGAAATTTCAGCTTGTTATGTATACGCAAAGTGACAGCAGTGATGGAAGCTACTTTTATACCTCTTCTTCGTCCTCATCGTCTTTATCGAGCTCTGATGATGAACCATCGCAATGACGGTATAAGTTGAAAAGTATATGGATATAGTCTACAGCTATACCGATACACACTTTAGGGAGAATTTCCGGCTAAAACGGTCGATTGTAAAAGAGCTGATTGGTACGTACTTTGAAATATCCAAAGAAATATTTATTGGCGTTACCTCCATGAGGGTGAAGCCCAAAGCTTTTGTATATAACATGCCTTTGCTTATTTTTAAGATGTTTCGCAATAGATTATAAGCCTTATATCTTTATTTTAGATAAATATAATGAATACGTGAGTAAAAACCGGGTAAACCGTGGTCGAATAAAAGTAAAGCCAGCCTCTGAAATATATCTTACATTCTGGTTTCTGGCTAATACAGAAACGTAAAGGCAGGTATCAGATAAATTCGACGTGACAAAGAGTTTCGTCTCCAGGATTCTTCATAGAGTTATGGCATGGTTTGTGACAGAGAGTTCCAACTATATAAAATGGCCAACAGCATCCGAAGTGCGAATAAATCAATTAAGGTTCCAGTTGCTTAAAAATGTACCCCGCGTGGTGAGAGCCATTGATGGAGGCCACATAAAGATAAATGCACCAAAACGAAATAAAGAAGCATATTACAACCGTAAAAAATACTACAGCATATTATTTCAAAGTGTAGTAGATGCGGATAAGAAATTTATTGACGTGCACTGTGGAGAACCAGGGTCAAGGCATGATTCCCGGCCATTCCAGAAATCATTTTTATACGCCAAAATTAGAGACGATCCTGCAACAATAATACCAGGCGATATTTTGCTTGGGGATTCAGCGTTTCAAAATACGTCTTATTTGGTTACTCCATGCAAGGACTTTGGGCACTTAAGTGCAAAGCAAAACAAATTCAACTATCTACATTCGGCAACAAGAGTTGCAGTTGAAAATGCTTTCGGGCTGCTATAAGGTCGTTTTAGGAGACTGCACTTTTTGGAGAGCCCATGCCTTGATTTCGTAACAAACTGTCTTGTAGCCACTTGTGTTCTTCACTACATGTGCGTTGCTGAAAATGATGTCACAGAATGAGCTGAACCGGAAAATGATCCACGTCAAAACAACTGTCAAAACTATGTCGAATACGTTTCTCGCAATCAGTTGAACAGCTTGACGCGAGAGGAAATCTTCAATGCTATGGAAAATCAACAGCTACTTAGTTAAAAAAATTTTATCTAAATCATATCAACATCGACAGCATTTTATTAATCAATTATTCTTCTCTTTTTAATCATATATCTAAATATAAATAAAAAAAAACAATTCTGCATAAATAAATGAGAAAACCCTAAAAAAAAATGCCCAAAGCTTTTGATTGAAATCACATGTGGTTTTTGTTTAATGCGGACATCAACTCCACATGCCTTCTTTCTTTGGCGATTTCCTTTTTTTCCAGATATTCCTGCAGGAATTTTTTTTTCTTTGCTTTTTTCCTTGATTTTTCCTTCATAAGGTCTAGCAAAGTTTCTTTTGCATTGCTGTTTTTGTTCATGCTTGTGTTGTCTGGATCTTGTCGTCTTTTTGATGAAGGTGTTGGGCTTCGTTAACTGAAACAGAATGTGGAGAGCACATTGTTGGATGCTTGTCAAATATTGCGTTCATTTCCGCCATATACAGAAATTTAGAAGCACTTGTTCCTGTGCCTTTGTCTATGGCCAATTTGTACGCTCTGTACAGTGATCTCCATTTTATTTTCACTTGCTCCGCTGTAGTTGTGGAAACCTACAAAATATGATTCAAACAGTAATATTTCAATTAAGCAAATTATGAAACTTCTCAAAACATAGCACGCCTCAATATCGCACAGTAATGACTCCTCAAAAATGCTTCTTATTTCTACATTTGTAATACTCATCTTTTCTATTCTCGTAACAGGAAATTAGACATTTTCCTTCGCAGTAGCTCCAGTTTTTTTTCCTTAATTCTTCCTAAAACAATGAAATTTACTATGGAACAAAAGATTTCGTTCTATTTTAGTTACCGTTTTCTCTGGCACTTTGTTTACACACAAAATTTTTAGGTTACAATCTACTTCTGTCTGTCTACTACTTCGTTCCTTTTGCGAACTACTGCCAAGTACTTGCGAGTACTAATTAGTGAAAATGGAAGACGGCAATTAATAATCGCACTATTACAATTTCGCGTTACAATTTCACACTTTATTGCTCTCAAAAATATCCGCGCCCCGATACACTTAATTCGTATTCTACTGTATCAGACTTCCGCTATGTACAAAACTCTCACTGTTTACTAACTAACTTTCTAAGACATCTCGCCGCAATATTTACGCTCGGACTGGTGACATAAATCATTATTACATATGTCTAGGCTATTCTGGATTTGTGTCGACGGTTCTTGATCTGGCTTCGAGGAGGCTATTGTGAATTTCTGTTCCCATATGAGATGGAACTGTGTCTTGGGTTCTCGAAGATTGTCGATCTGGCTTCTAGACGGCCATTGTGTTTTTTACGTTTTATCTATGGATTGTTTTCGTTCTTTGAATACATGTATCAGAGATATATTTCTCGACGTTTGTGACTATTTCTATCGCTGATACGACATAAGCTTTGTTTGGCATGCATGCAACAACATATTGGTTGCATCATATGAAGAGAGATTTTGGATAGATGTCCCCGCAGCTTGCATTGGTTTATCGATTTTGCAAGGTAAATATCTAAGCTAGATTAAGTCAAATGCACCTAAATTCTCGCACCTAATTTATCGTTTTTATGCTTTCTACAGTTTGAGTGCCGCTGAAATGGCATTCGATCAGCACCTTGTTTTTTAATGAATACTGGCCCCCTAAATGAAAATTACTTCAATAAAATCAGTCACGGTGTTCGCGATTTTAACGAGTTAATTGATTAAAAAATCTCCATCGTCCTCTGAAAGAGAGAACGATGGAGCTGCCATAACAATGCATTAAATTACCGGATACTATGTTTTGTGTGAAACGAGGGTTAGAGTTAAGTTAGACTAAGATAGCGGGAAGCACAGCAGATATGAGATCGACGTCAATATAACTTGAATGAGCGTTGCACGAATACGTCGACTCAGACCAACACCAAGAACACAATTGGACACACAAACAACATCCCAATCATCAGCAACCCTGATGACATCGCAAGACAGACGAGACACCAGACATTAACAACCCGCAAACTAAAAGCGCGATATAGTTCAAGATCGCAGAACGTAGCAATGACGACGATGACTTCCTCTTTAACACGAAAATTTCGTCTGCCAAATTGATCTATGGTTGCACGAATTTTCCAAGGAGAAATGCGACACGACTAGTGATGGGCTCAAAAACGCCAAACAGTTTGAAAAAAACGTTTGGCAACAAAAAACGAACGAACAGTTTTTCCAAATAGCGACAAACAGTTTTTCTAAAACGAATTTTTTTTTCTAAAACGATCAGCATTTCTAAAACGAACCATTTTCTACAACAAATAGTATTTCTAAAACCAATTATTCCAACTATTCTACAACGAATAGTTTTTCTAAAGCCAATCGTTTTTCTAAAACGAATCGTGTTTTTAAAAATTAACTGTTTTTTTCAAACGAATCGTTTTTCGTTTTTCTCCATCGAATCGTTTTTTTCAAACGAACTGTTTTTTCAAACGAAACGTTTATCGTTTTTTTCAAACGAATCGTTTTTTTCAAACGACCTGTTTTTTTCAAACGAAACGTTTGTCGTTTTTTTCAAACGAACTGTTTTTTTCAAACGAAACGTTTGTCGTTTTTTTCAAACGAATCGTTTTTTTCAAACGACCTGTTTTTCTCAAACGAAATGTTTGTCGTTTTTTTCAAACGAACTGTTATTTTCAAACGAAACGTTTGTCATTTTTTTCAAACGAACTGTTTTTTTCAAACGAAACGTTTTTCGTTTTTCTCAAACGAATCGTTTTTTTAAAACGAACTTTTTTTTTTTTAAACGAATCGTTTTTTTAAAAACGAACTGTTTTTTAAAACGAATGGTTTTTCGTTTTTTTAAACGAACCGTTTTTCGCTTGTTTAGCTGCGGAAAACAATATTTTCGTACTTGCGAGCATTTTCGTACTTGCAAGTATTTTATTTAATATTCAAAAAGTTTTCAGGGCAAAAGAAGCTGAAATCGGACAAAATCGGCCAATTTTGGGTTAGAGTGGTTTGGGACATAACGGGCCAATACCTATTGCTGTGATAAAAAAATTTCGGTTTTTTTAGGGGATAGCTTTACGGCGCTTTCGATGATTGAGAGTGTTCGGGGAGTACAATAGTGATATTTTAAGGGCAAAAATTTTTTTTTTATGGGGGAATTTGGGCAAAAACGTCAATTTTTTCCAAAAAAAATTTTTTGGTCTAGCATGAATTCAGGGACCAATCTGAGTTGTTTAAGATACGGCAAAATGAAATCCTCCGGAAAAACTAAAAGTAGCACTAAAAGTGCCAAGGAGGATAAGGTTGAGATCCTATTTGGATCACCAGTTGGCGTCTCTGGGTGTGCTGAGGCCCTCCTTGTGACTGGAGGCCGCCACGAGGGTGTCTCCAACCCTACCGGGGTTGTAAAATTAACGAAACCGCCGGAGGTAAGCTGCCGCTCGGTCTCATGTCCATCCTTGCGGAAGAGGTTGGCCCCTTAGTGGATGCATGTTTAATAAACGAAAATTTTATTTTTATAATTTCCTAATAAAGTTTTCGGCAAACTTCATGCTCCAGTGAGGTGAAGTGGAAATCCGACTGTTTTAGATTTTGGTATCAGAGACTCAATGAAAAGTCATATAGATAACAACAGGATTAGTTGGTCCTATTTTAGTAATTTTTTTACTTTGGAAATTTGAACGAATACAGGAGGTGTTTTCTGCATATAATAAAAAGAAAAACAAATTAAATTGATTGAATTTGATTGTTTTCCTTTAGATGGCCCCTAGATTGGAGAAAGACTTGCCAAATTAATGACCGACCATTGGAAAGTTACGGACAAGCTGCACAGACTAATGACTCGGTATTTTTTGAAGGTAATCGTGCACCATCACCATTCTAGCTTGGGAACGTTGTGTCTCGAGGGTGGAGGAGGGCATATTAGTCCATTTCATTACATTACTGCAAATCGTATGCATTGTATGTATACATGTACATACTTCAAACAGGTATTTAGAACAGGTATTTTTTCGTACTCGTACTAGTTATACCTAGTATGTGAAAATCCTAGTACGACCAAACTCTAATTGTCGTGCAGCATAAAATTTGTTTCTCTCGTTAATTCAAACTGTTTTTTTTTCAAACAGTTTTAAAAAACAGTTGTTTTTGAAAAAAAAAAACAGTTCGTTTTCGTTTTTTGAAAACAACAGAAACGCCCATCACTAGACACGACACAAGAACACATTACTTACCTTCACCCACAGCCAATAAACAGCCGAGATCGACCAAAATGGAGTGTGAATTAACGTCTGAATTAATTAGCTTCATCGTCGAGAAGTCAGACGGTGGGTTGACATCGAGAACTGTCACGAGATGTCAGCTGACAGTCGGAATGTGAAATGAGATCATGATGTCCCAAAAGTGGATCTCGTGGTGGAAAGGGAATCCAACACCCAGTTAGGGGAGATTGAACTCGGTTGAGTACAATCAACGGGTTTGAAAATCCCGCTGCCGCCAAAAATCTTCCTGGGCACCGGGAAGTGAAGAATACGCTCTTTTTGAATGGAGCTAGGTAAGTGGACGGAATTCCAAAGCTGCAGGCGGTCGATCGAAATTTGAATATTATTCTCTTTTTTCTTTTTGGAATTGAACTGGAACTGGGACGGAGCTGAATAGTAATCAACTGATCAATCAGAAGTCGGAGTAACTATCATATGAGGGATTCGGCGTATTCTTTTGGCGACGAGTAGGATTACGAGTGGAATTTCAGTACGAAGAGCGTGAACATCAGATTGGTGGTACGTAAGATACAAACTGAAAAATTCGAACAACGAGTGAAGTGCATCGATTGGAGGCGTTAGTCGACGATTAAGGGCCTCAGCGAGGGAGAATTTCGATTCAGGCGAACCAGGGAAAGATAAAGGTTAGGTAGTTCTTAAGGCCATTATTAATTGATATGGTTAATTAGAAACGTTAAATTTTGAATTTGAGTGATGTGAATTTGAGTATTGTTTTTTTAGTGTATAAGTGAGGTTACCATTAATGGTAAAGCGTTTAATTTCTCTTGGAATTTTAGTGAAGTAGAAGGAATAAATTTCGGTGTTGTGAATCCTGTATCGTTTAGTTTTATAGATCCGGTGGTGTTACTTTGAAATCCGTCGCCCTCTTCTCGCTTCGGGGTAACGGACGAAAGCCGAGTTTTCAGTTTCGAAGCGAGTGGCGTCCTACTCACCCTCTTCTCGAGAGCAAAGGCCGCCTGAAAACCGCCGCCCCGGTGCTCCTGCCAGGGTAATTGAAACGTTGGTCGCGTTATTCGTCTATAACTGTTGGAGAAAGGCTGATACTTTGAAAAGACCGCAACGATTCTTGATTTGTTCTCTTCTGATGTGGCAGCCCGTGTACCATGCTCTTGCATTTATGAATTAACATAGCATCACGGACTTTTTTTGCATACTTTGAATATTATGTATAAAATGTATTTTTTATTGATGTAATAATTTTGATTTGTATAATTACCAATGCTGTAAAAAATGTATAATTTGAAGGCATACTCTGAATAGTAGTTAGTTAGTGACCGACTGTCATGAGAGTCAGACCTTTTTTTGATAAAAAAATAAATACATAGTAATACTATCAACCACGCCTTTTTTGTGCTTCAATACTTAGTGTAGCTGAATTATTATTATTTTGAAATTAAAAAGTGTACAATAACGGTAACAAATCTCACCAGCTCTTTACTTACGTAAATTTGATAAAAGCAGATGAGGAAAAGTTATTCAAAGCGAATGCCACTTGTCTCAAAGTTGTGTTAGAGTTCAGTTAATATTTCACGCGGTTCTTCCTTAATTAATGCACAACAAACTATCTAACAGATGCGGATGTGAAATCTGACCAAATTAGATTTTTGTCTGTTATTGTGGTAACTGTGTTTTTTAAACTAAATTTTAAATTAGATATTTGTCTGTTATTGTGGTAATAATGTTTTCATCCATATTAGAATTATTTTATTGGATTCTTCTGGATACTCTTGGAACTGGTAGGCTTGGTGCTTAATATAGCTCACACTGTCAAAACCATGACTTGCGTTTTTTTCAGTGCAACGATTCAAATTTCAAATCAAACTAAACTAAATTTAATGTATGCATTTTGAGCACGGTGTAAGGTAACTGTAAAATATAATATATACAATGAAGAAAATAGGTGTGTGATGTGCCGGAATTGAATTGCAGGCTTATGGCGAAATCCTGATCATGCGCCCTATACTTACCCTATACATTCTGCATAAGCCAACAAAATATTCATTTAATCATATTTGCACTTGAAATGATTTGTATGATTAACGATACAATATTTTCAGGGTGGGTGAAATTAGTAGGTAGGTCATTAATGGGAGTAGTTGAATGAAACGTAATGGCTTTCGAGACCCATTATAGGTATCAATGGCAGGTTTTATTTTAATCGAGCTCTTAGTTTTTGAACTATCGTCAACCAAGCAACTCAATCTGGATGAAAGTGTAAAATATAATCAAGTACCCCGCTGTTATGAAATTCCTCGCCAAACAAGGAAAGTCGGCTCAAACTATAATGGAAAAGATGATATCCGTTTACATCCGTCTTTTTAAACCAGAAAAAGACTCACTTTAAGACGAACCATAACGAGGACCTGTATAGTGAAGACGAGGGTGGAGTTTTGAGTCGAATCGCTTCTGGAGACAAAACTTGGATTGATCATTATGAGCCTGAGTCCAAAAAAGGCTCTACGCACTGACACAAATACGCACTTCACCACTGAAGAATTTTAAGGTGTCACAGTCTGTTGGGAAAGTCATGGCAGCCGTTTTGCGACTCAGAACGGATCTTGTATTTTAAAACTTTTTAAATATAAAGTCGTCTAAAAACCTGAGAATATTACGCTTCAATTATACAGTGGTTAAAAGAAGCTATCAACGAAAAAAGGTGTATTTTGTAAACTAATTGAAAAATCCGGAAAATGTATCAGTGTATATTGAAAAAGAAAAATAAATTTGCATATTTATTTGCAGCTCTTACTCCCCTTTCCACGAACTTAGTGACCCAACTTCGTAAATATTTGAAAGAAGTACTTGGCGTTTTATCAAAGCAATCACTGTATGACCCCAACCGTCCACCAACTATGACTGCGAGACCGCAAGATCTGATTCAAATACAATATGAATGCCATCAAAACGTTGGTTATTGTACAGGGGCTTTCAATAAAGACATAACAATTTTGTATTAAAATTAAATACAGAATAATGAAGATATTGGGCTGAAAGCTATTCCAAAATCAAAGTCTTAAATTCAAATTGAATTAAGTGGTTTCGAAAGCATGCACTGTTTCTCAATAGATATCAGCTCATAGTGTATACATGACTGATGTTACCACTTGCAAAGGGAGATTGTTGATTTTTAAAGAAACAGTACATACTTTCGAAACTAATTCGTTAAATTTCAATTTTGGATCGTCTTGCAATCCAAAAACAATACTATTTGATAATGCTTTTGGAGGTTTTAATGTTTAAATTTAAATGTTCTACGCTCGGAAAAGCTTTAGGGCCGAAATACGTTGTCTATGGTATTAGATGCGTTTTTTTTCTTGCACACCCGAGCAGATCAAATTTTGTTAAGTATATAGAATTCAACAAAAAAATTCAATATACTTAATAAAATTTGATTTAAATTTCAGCATACTTAACAAAATTTGATCTGCTCGGATGTGCAAAAAACGCACTTATTATAAGAAGAGAAAAAACGATCGCAATTTAATACTTCTTCAGTTCTCGCTGTGAGTTCAGTCGGAATAGTCATATTCCGCTGACGCTTATATGCAAGTCTAATTTAGTGGTGACTGCAACGTATATTCGTGGATAACAGTACGATCTTGATTGTCGAAATAGCGGACCTACTTTCGCTCTTTTAAATTCGAACTTCGGTTGTGTGTATCTCTTACTTTTATTAATATTATAAACTATATAAAAAAAAAATTGGTGAAGTGGGAGATGTTAATCTTCCTCACGCTCATTTTTCAGTGGTAAAATCCTTTTGTAACATGAATAAGAAGCGGAAAAATGCGGTCGCGAACCCGAATCGATCTTCCAGCAATAGTGAAAACTACTTCGCTCCACTTCAGCTACTTAGTGACGATGATGTCACTGATAATAATATCCCATCTCCTCATCGCGAGACCCCTCCACCAATCATTGTCTTGAAGGAAAAATCAAGTGCTATAAAATATCTCTTGAACGTGATCTCAATTGCTGATTATGTAATGAAAAATATATTAATTGGGATTAAGTTACAATGTTCATCTTGTGCCTCTTACGATAAAGTGCAGCTTGAACTCAAAAAAGCAAACATTGAGTACTTTTCGCATGAACAGAAAAACAAAACACTTTTCAAAGCAGTTCTCCTCGGGCTTGATGACTACGAGCCAATAGATATTAAAAGTGTTCTTCTTGAGACCGGTTTTCAATGCCTTGACGATAAGTCCGTTGTGACGAAAAACAAGCAGAACATATACATCGTATACTTCGAACAAGGCTCAACGACGCTGCTTAAGCTGAGGCAAACAAAGAATGTTCTGTTCAACACCATCATCCGTTGGGAATACAAACGACACATCCCAAACAAAGTTACGCAGTGCCACAACTGTCAAATGCTCGGGCACGGAGCCAAGCACTACAATGTTAAAACATTATGTCCGAAGTGTGCAGGAAACCGCCGCGAGGAAGACTGCACTTCCCAAAATCAACTTGTTTAAAAAAAAAACGTAGTAGCCGATTGAAAAAAAAAGAAAGAAGAGAGCTAGTTTTTTTCTGTTAAAAAGGAATATTGTGTTAAAAAGTTACCACGTATCAATTTGACGAATTTCAGCGGAGACTACAATGAGTGGCTCATCTTCAAAGAGTTATTCTCCTCAATAGTCGTATCGAACCAATTAATTTCTGATACAGAAAAACATAATTATTTAAAATGCTTTCTTAAAGGTACTGCTGCTCAATTGTTCGAGACATCCTCATCAAGAGAAGATGACGTTTATCACACTTAGAATGCAGTAAACTATGACAGGCGTCGAATTCTCAATTGAAAAAGTTGTATACTTCAGTTACGCAATACATATCATTGTACGGCAAAAAATGGATCCAAACTCGATTCAATCCTGGGAACAACATGTTGGATCAAAAGATGAGCCCTCGACTTGGGATAGATTTCAATCCTTCCTCCTTTCGAGATCAAGAGTACTGAGAGCCATAGAAAACTCTCAAGAAAAAAAAGCATCGACATCCAGTCACACTCTAAAGCCCGCAGTTAAGAGCCACTTCATGAGTCAACCTCAATTTAGCCAAAGATTCTCGTTTGATTCTACATGCATCCTATGCAAGGAGTCTCACTATATTGTCAATTGCTCTAAGTTCTTGACGAAAACTCCGAAGCAACGCCTTGAGCTGATAAATGAATTCAAACTTTGTTATAATTGTCTCAGACCTCACACAGTATCAAATTGTAGGTCCACATACAGGTGCGCTAAATGCGGAAGAAGACATCATACATCGCTACATTTAGATGAATCTTCAAAGAGTCAGGTAAAATTCTGACGTTTATTCTAGTTATTCTACAGCCGTCACATCTTGTTTATCGACGAGATAAACATCTAGAAACTGTTTTGACGATTGCAAGCAAAATTGAGTTTAAAGTTTGTATTGTGTGTGTTTTCTTCCGCGAGTCAGTTTTTATCTTGTTTAAAGGGAACAATGAGTTATCTTTTTTAATTTATACAAATTAGTTTGTTGCTAAAAAAATTAATCTGACTTTTCTCGAATTATGTGGTAGCTATTTAGATGTGAGGAGTGATACTGAAAAACCCCATAAGTTGCTCTTGCAATGTGGTGTGCAATGTGGTGTGCTGTGTTTTTTCTAGTGCAGATGGTTCCCGCCTCTCTGGCTCCCAGAAGCTCGAGAAGCCTTCCATCCTCGTCATGTCAGCGTTCGTCATGATTCAACTATTCAAACCTCAAAGCTGAAACTATACTACAATCTTCAGTTTCTTTTCATAATACCGAAAGACTTGATCATGCAAACTGTTCTGGATCACATCAAGAACGGAAGAATCGAAAGTATAGCGACCTATAAAAGGAGAAACCATTCATAGCCAGTTTGAAATCATTCATAGCCATACCGAAAGTTCATCAGTAATATAAGACACTCATAGAAGACGTCTTCTAAAACGATTCGTTGTTCCTGAGTGATTAAGGAAAGAAATCGGTTAGAATGGTAAACAAGTGAATCATTGACAAGTGGCCGTGTCCAAGTTCCGAGCTGGCGGTCAAATCAAGTTACAGTCTGTTGACAAAGTCAAAAACGAGTTAATGTTTGTATTGGTCTCCGCTAGAGGCAATACAAATTTTGGTTATACGCAAAATTGAGTTGAAGTTTGTATTGGTCTCCGCTAGAGACAATACGGATTTTGGCTATAAGCAAAAATGAGTTGAGTTGTGTTGATCTCCGCTAGAGACAGCACAATCTTGGTTCTTGAATTTCGTATTGGTCTCCGCTAGAGACAATACAATCTTGGTTCTTGAATTTCGTATTGGTCTCCGCTAGAGACAATACAACCTTGGTTCTTGAATTTCGTATTGGTCTTCGCTAGAGACAATACAATCTTGGTTCTTGAATTTTGTATTGGTCTCCGCTAGAGACAATACAAATTTAGATTATATGCAATTGAGTTCAAGTTTGTATTGGTCTCCGCTAAAGACAAAACAAATTTTGGCTATAAGCAAAAATGAGTTGAATTGTGTTGATCTCCGCTAGAGACAACACAATCTTGGTTCATGAATTTCGTATTGGTCTCCGCTAGAGACAATACAGTCTGAGTTCCAGGAACTAATCTGTTGAATTTCGTATTGATCTCCGCTAGAGACAATAAAACCTTAGTGATTGAATTTCGTATTGGTCTCCGCTAGAGACAATACAATTTGATTCTAAGGAATCGTGAGATGAAGTTTGTATTGATCTCAACTAGAGACAATACAACTTATTATAATAATAAAAGCATTCCTTTCTTACAGACAATATCTTTTACATAATCAAAACAAGTTAATCATGCGTCTCAAGTCCATACAAGCCCAGCAGTGCGAACGCTTATTGGATTCGCTGCAGCGCATCTAAATGTTTTCGATATCCATCGAGAGGTCATTATGGTACGAGCCTTGCTAGACCAGGAGTCAGAGATCACGCTGGTTTATCAAAACTTAGTGCAGCGATTACGAATTAAGAAGAAGCGCGTAAAAAAGCTCAAGAAGTATATGAACTATGCATGGCGGGCGGGTTTCCATTAAGAAAATGGGTCAGTAATGATCCTGAAATCGATTCATCCTCGCTTTCGGATTATCTTGGAATCCGTCACTCGATATCTTTCAGTTCATCCTCACTTCATCATCATCGTCATTAGACTGTTATCGTTACTATTGATTAAAGCAAAAATATTCATGCAAGAACTTTGGGCCTTAAATTACATTGGGATAAAGCTTTGCCCACTGATCAATGACAAACTTGGAAGATTATTCTGGATTCATTCTCATGTTTAGAAAACATTCAAATTCCACGGTGGCTGGGGACTACTTCTACGTGCTTAGTTGAGGTTCATGGGTTCAGTGATGCCTCAAAATTAGCTATGGCTGCTGTTGTTTATTTGAGAACGTTACAAAAATACACTATTCAAATATCAATACTTTGTTCAAAAACCAAAGTAACACCACTTAATCACATGACTATACCTCGTTTAGAATTATCAGGAGCTGTCTTACTAACCAACCTAATTCAACATTGCTTTCAGGTTTCAGTTTATCAATATCACCGTTTTATCTGTGGACTGATTCTTCGGTTGTCCACACTTGGATAAATAACTATCCTTCCCGATGGAAGGAATTTGTCTACAACAGGGAGCCGAAATCCCAGCAGATTGTGCCACAAGTTGCCTTTCTAGCATAGAACTCCAAAATCATCAACTTTGGTGGACCGGTCTTAGTTGGCTAAAAGCAGCATCATCATCATGGCCTAATATATCTCCATCTGCTAATTTTCGGTCATCTGAAGATCTTGAGCAAAGACCTTCACTAATGACCAGAGTCCTTCACATCTCACAAAAATCCACCAAATGGGATCTGCTTCATCGATATTCATCTCTAAATCAATTACTTTGAATTACTGCACGCTGTAGCCGGGTCATCAAGAAAAAGAGTTTAAAAACTCTTGTCGAACCATTAGAAGATATCCTCTTTGCTCGACTGTTTTGGATCAAGACAATACAACATCAACATTTATCTAATGAAATTCGTGCTCTTTCTGAAAATAAAGAGCTACCAAAATCATCACCAATAATCAGGCTACTTCCGTTCATTGATAGTCAAGGTTTGCTTCGCGTTGGAGGTCGTTTGCGAAACTCACTGCTCTCATCAACTGCCAAACATCCATACATACTACCTCAGCAGTCCACTCTATCAACTCTAATCATTCAAGATGCACATCATCGAACTCTTCACGGTTCCACCCAAGAGACCTTAATCTACATCCGGAACTCATGCTGGATTATTGGAGGCCGCCGACCAGTTCGTTCATTTAGTTTAAATGTATTATATGCACCAGATATCGACGAAATCATGCCCAACATATCATAGGCCAATTACCAGCAGAAAGAGTTACTCCATCTCGCGCATTTCTTCACACAAGTGTTGACTACGCAGGTCCCATCGACATCAAAACATGGAAAGGGAAAACAGCTCGTTCGTATAAATCATGGATGGCCTTGTTCATTTGTCTGTCCACTTCAGCGATACATCTCGAAATTGTTACAGATTATAGCACTGACGGATTTCTAGCAGCATACAAACGATTCACATCCAGAAGAGGAATCTGTGCCACTCTGGCTAGTGACTGTGGCACAAATTTCAAAGGAGCAGACAAAGAATTGAAAAAACTCTTTTATCAAACATCAACCGAACTGGCGCACTTAGCCTCAATCATATCCCAAGATGGAACCAAATGGATTTTTAATCCTCCAGCTTCTCCTCATTTTGGTGGCAAATGGGAAGCTCGAGTTAAATCCATGAAATATCATCTCCGTCGGGTCATTGGTGATAGGTTACTAACATATGAAGAAATGTCAACCGTCATCAACCAAATCGAGGCTATCCTGAACTCAAGACCTTTAACCACATTAACGAACGACCCAGAAGACATTGATGTGCTGACTCCAGGCCATTTTTTAATTGGTCAACCTCTAAATTTGCCACCAGAGCCAAGTTTACTACAAACCCAATCAACATGGCTATCACGATGGCAGTCCATTTCCCAAATGATGCAAAGTTTCTGGAACAAATGGTCACGAGAATACTTGCAACGACATCAAGCAGTCTACAAATGGACAAAATCAACTCCACCACTTAGTGAAGGTTCACTAGTATTCATTATGGATGAACGCTATCCTCCAGCTAAATGGCAATTGGGCTGAATTATCAAATTACATTATGGTAAAGACGGAATAGCTCGAGTAGCTGAGGTGAAAACTAGTTTCTCATCAATCACGAGACCAATCGTCAAGCTCTGTCCACTAGACATCAAAACAGAGGCTGAGAATGATTCGTCGCTAGGGTCGACGAAGGCGGGCGGAAATGTTTAAAAAAAAAAAACGTAGTAGCCGATTGATTGTAAAAGAAAGGAGAGAGCTAGTTTTTTTCTGTTAAAAAGGAATATTGTGTTAAAAAGGAATATTGTGTTAAAAAGGAATATTGTGTTAAAAAGAAAATTGTGTTTAAAAAGAATATTGTGTTTCAAAAAGAATTATTGTGTTTAAAAAAAGAATATTGTGTTTCAAAAAGAATATTGTGTTTCAAAAAGAATTATTGTGTTTAGAAAAAGAATATTGTGTTTCAAAAAAAGAATATTGTGTTCAAAAGAATTATTGTATTTAAAAAAGAATATAAACTATTCTAACATAACTAGTTTGTGCAAATTGCAAAGGCCCACACAAATCCACTGACCCTAGTTGTTTACACAGGCTGCAGTTCGTGGAGATGCGGAGTAGACTAGGAGCTCGCTCACAACCAAACAATTGCACCCATTCAAGTGCCAAAATAAGTGCGCACCGAGCTGTCGGCACTGGCAGTAGCACTAGCTTTAACTTAAATGCAGCTGACTTCCCAACACTAGCCGGTAATCCAAATCTTGGCCGAAACAATGCTGTCTCATGTTACGCTAATGCGTTAAGAAACACAAATTCGAACTATAAAGCCAACTTATTTACTTTTACCGAAATAAATTCTTTGCTCACTGAACTAATATCAAAGTTGAGCCCTGCAAAAATAGATCTGCGCAATTTAATGTAATTACTCAATTAGCGATTAAGTACTTGTACGCTGGTAAATAACCTCACTTCACTAAAACTAATTACCTGGAACGCTGGAGGTATTAAAGCTAAATTTATTGAGCTATTGAACTTGCTAGATTCTGAAAACATAGATATTGCGCTCATTACAGAAACTTATCTGAAACCTGATCTAAGGTTGCGTTTCAAATTATCAATCCTACAGTTGTGACCGGCCGGGCGATGCAAAAGGCGGAGGAGTTTTAATTCCCAACAACAAAAAAATAGAGCACACTGTCAAATTATCTCCCAAGTTAAAGTGTATTGAGGCTGTGGGAGTAGTAATCGAATCAAATCCTCACCCAATTATACTTTTTGCTGTATACTTCACTGGTGGAAACGGAAACTCTGAAAAGAAAGCTACGTTTCGAAACGACATCGGTAAACTTATCCGCGGAGTGAGAACGAATTTCATACTGGGAGGGGATCTCAACGCAAAGCATTCAAGTTGGAATTGTCCAAGATGTAACTACTGGGGCAATATCTTCTCCGACATTGTCACCTCCAACAACCGCCTTCACTTGCTTTACCCTTCAAAGTGCACGTATATACCTACATCTACTAAAATGAGACCCTCAATTATCGATATGTTCATAACTGACAGCTACCTTGTCGGTTATCCTATAACCCTAAATGCCTTAGGCTCGCATCATCTCCCAGTTATGGTTACGTGTTCAGCTACACCTCAGCTCGCTGACAGATACCTCGCATTTAATTACTCTAGAGCAAACTGGTCAAAATACAAAAAGTATCTTAACAAACATCTTAAACTCACAGTACCTCCCTTTATCAATGATCAGTCCACTGATGATATCGATCAGATGATCAAACTGTTTGTTTCCCATCTTCGCATAGCAGCAAACTCAGTTATCCCCCATAGCAAACTCAGTTTCGTGATAACTCTGACCATTCACACAACTATCTCCCTAGTTATGTTACCAATTTGATAAAACTTCGTAGCATTCGCAGAAGAAACTGGACTAGACATCGGCTGCCCTATTACAAGCGACAATTAGAAGATCTCAACACCGAAATCAAGCATGAAATTAATAATTTTCGAAACAAAAAGTGGAATCATCTTCTATCTTCCTTTTCTAAGGCTTCTAAACCACTGGAAAGTGACTAAAATCATTAAAAAGAGAAATACCTCGATTCCGATCATGACGCATCAGAACGTCAAGTGTAGCACCCCCGATGAAAAAGCAAATGATATTGCGGATATTTTTTATGATGTGCTTTTCTGACCTAGAAACAGAAAGAATTGTTAAATCTTCCGCTGAGAAAGTCAATGAGTCCAATAATCAAAATACCCCATTTGAAACTGTTTCTATCTCATACCTCAGCAGCTTTATTGCTTCCCTTAAAGAAAGAAATCCCCTGGTCCTGACAATATTCACAACTTACTTATTAAAAATATACCGAAAAAATCCCTAGAAGTTTTATGTCACATCTATAACGTTTGTCTAAAATACTCTTATTTCCCTAAGGCTTGGAAAACGGCTAAAATAATTCTCATTCTTAAGCCAGATAAACCGAGTGTTCGGCCAGAAAGCTACCGACCAATAAGCTTTCTTAGTGCCCTAGGTAAATTACTTGAAAAAATTATTGAAGCCAAACTGGATGCATTCATAAATTCAAATAATATCATTCTTAATGAACAATTTGGTTTCAGGGAGCAGCACTCTACGACGCATCAGATACTTAGGCTAAAAAATCACATTCGCTCTAGCTTAAATAATAAACTTTCCACGGCTCTAGTTTTGCTTGATATAGAAAAAGCTTTCGGCCGGAAGAAGTGAACATCCGACACACAATCGAACGAGGATAATCTAAAAATGCCTGGTGAAATGGGGCGCACGGCCGCCGTTGACCGATTAGTCGCGACGCGTTCGGGTGAAACAGGATTACACTACCACGAGCAAGTATAGCCGCGCCGCGAGAATACTCCGCTATCTGCCAGGCAGAATTCAACAAAAACACTACCCGTAGCATAGAAATAACCGAGTTAAATTTACAATCGATCAACAGCGTCCGATGACATGGGTGATTGTTGTAAACATCAATGAATTGATGCACGGATTGTCAACAAGCGACAGAACCGCCACCACGCGGCAAATGGGCGAAAAGGGGCGCGTTCCGCTAACCATTGACTACAACTCCGGGAAAATGCACTTTTGAATGCGCGTGCAACAAGTGTAATGGGCCCATGCACCCGCCAAAATGAATAGGAGGTGGCGACAACGGCATTTTGGATACCGGAGATGCAATTGAAAAGACCGCTAGTGAAGGTTTCGCGGAAAGTCGACGGGGTCTGGAGTGTTTTTTTGGATTGGAACAAGGATGAGATGCACACGGCATTGGCGTAAGCTCCTGGTTAACACATACTCTCTTTTTCTTCCTGGCAATTAACGAGGAGAAAAGTGATACTGGTGATCGAGTGAAGGAGTATTTGACCCGAAACGAAGTGGCGTTGAGTAGGAAAACGAACAGCGGATACTGAACGATAGCTGAGTAGAGTGGACCGGAAAGTTGAACGCGGCTAGTATTTCGCAAAACGGGCGAGTGTCGGTGGAAAAAAAGAAATCATCAGAGTATACAACATCGAAGATCGAAGTCCAAACAACGGCGGCAGTAGAACGACTTTTCGGGGAAATACCGAGTAGGCGGCTTTCGAGGTCGAACGAACGAGCATTGGCAAGCGGTTATTTCGAGGAAAGGGACCGAAGGTAGGCTAAGTTTTTCCTAATGTTAGTGAGATAAGTGTTAAGAAAGATAGGTACGCGGCGCCGTCGTCGAATACTTCTATACGATATTCAGTTTTTTCGGTTTTTTATGTTAGTTTGCTGTAAAATTTGATATCGTTTCCGATTACTTATCATAACAATACATTGATGAGATAGAATATCTAAAAGTAATGTGAAAGATATAGGTAAAAAATGATAGGAATAAAGCGAAGAAACATTTTCGTTAAAAATGAGGCAAGAAGGAGTCATGGATTAATTTGTAAATCAACATAATGATGGTGTATAAAGCAGGTTTCCTAATTCAAAACTTGAATGAATAAAATACTAATAATTTATTTGTATTCTACTTATTGCAGTTGTCTAAGCAAAAGTATGTAAAATATTTATGTTAGCGTTGAAACTTTCCTCCCTCCCCCGAAGAGTTTCTTTGCGTGACTCCAGGCCGATGTCTATGTTTCTGTGTAAGCCATAATGCTTAGTTCTTTGTTTCCAAGTCTGCAGTTCAGATGATCAAAATTAAATGTTTGAAACAAATCTATAATTCATTATAAAGTTAATTTCAGAATAATATTGATAAATTGTCCTCATGTAAATGAAAATCTTATGCTCCCGTATAAGCTATCGAATGGCATGAATATTTGTTTTTGTGAAGAAATACTTTCATTTAAAAAGTACAGCTGGGACACAAATAGTTCCGAACTAGTGGGTAAACTTCATATGCGTATATGGTTAATCATTTGATTAGAATCGCTAGCCGATTACTTGATCCTGAAGCTAGTACCCACGTACGAGCAGAAACATCAACAGAAATATTTTTGAACAGAAATCTCAATCCTCTGCAGCGAATACAAAATAGCAGTTGCTTGCGAAAATGTAAGAATAACATTTACTTAGGCTATCATCGCGTGATTTGGAAATTCACCCCATGAAGTTGTATATTTAGAAATATTTGTATTTTTCAAAGGAGTCCGTGCAGACCCATTTAACATTGAATACAATTATCCATGTAATGAAAAATAATTTTTAACATAAGATATACAGTTGAAAATTATAAAACTTTATTAAAAAATTTTAATTATTGTAAAATTTTATTATATTCATAATAATCCAATGATAATTACAATGGTAAAATGAACATGTAACATTAGCTGGTAGACTGTTACGAAATACAGCATACTATCAAAATTGCTTCTGGAGCTGCCTGCGCTAGTAAAACGCAAATAATATTTCTATTAGGTTTTCATGCAAATTATTCTGGTTGTAATTTTCTTAAAGTTGTAATTTTCATTGTTGAAATAAATGACTGATAGAGAGCATCTAAAGTGATGGAGAGTATACGGATTATTTGGTATATGTTATTCAGTGTTAAAACATTGAAAGTGACTATTATACTACTGCTCAGCGAGAGCCACGAGGAGGTCTACAGCAATCTCACCAGGATAGAAAAGGGGATAGGGAAGCACTTGAAGGATGCAGTGGTTAGTGGAAGTAATAGGAAGTTGATGAAAGTGATGACCTTTAAGTTGTTTATAGCTGGCCCCAATAGTGAATTAATCTTATTATATATTCTAAAATAAGAAGTCAAAAAACCTGCGCATCACTTAAACTAGTGCGTTAGTAATTTAGATATATACTTCGAATTCTTTTTTGTATCTTATTTGTATTCTTTTATGTATGAGTCTTATTCTTAATCTTATTACATCTTCTAAGCTAAGATATCAAGGAACCTGCCCATCATCTAAAATACTACGCGACTAATTAATTTCTATTCCTATAGTTTGTGACAAATTTAGGAATTGTATTGTGTCTACATATGGCCGAATAAATGAAAGAACAATTGAGGTTAGCTTACAGATGTTCACCCTTCCAAGTGGAAAAAAAACTGATAAATCTGAATTTGCCTCCGATAAAACGCCAAATTCGAATAAAAGTACCAGCCATATACAGTTCATCTTACCAACTATCTAATACGACGCGATGAAGTAGCTCGAAATATACTAACGCTATTAATTTTATTTTACCTTGTATTGAGTTTTTCATTTCGCTAATAAGTTACAAATAAATTGAATTTTAATGATGCCTGTCATGTCTTAACGAAAATAATTGTGTAAATTGTAGCTAGCTTAAGTATGAAGAATCAAATGTACCATTGAACCGAAACTAACTTCCTTTTAAAACGAGTAGTAGAAAACCAGTTCCCCCGTGCAGTATACAATTGTCCGCGCTACGATTCACATTGAATAAAAGTTGTTTTATAGAAATAACACAATCGGTGTTTTCATACTGACGGTTTCGACATAATAATGCCAAATCGCCCCTTGACACACAAATCGTAGGCTGATAGTTGATTCCTGTTTTAAAGCTAGTCGGTGACCAATCAACAAATAAAATCGAATTTTTTCGATTTGATATCTTGAATAGAGTTGTTTACCTCGACGGGAGAAACATCTCCGCGGTGAAGTAGAATACAAGACATTTATTTCCCTCGAGCAGGAGTACACTTTACCTAAGTAAGATAAGCTAAAGCTCTAGCAAAATGTGATTATAAAAGGGAACAAAAGAAATTACTACCAGTTGGTTTCCAGGTTCGAAACACTGAAGAATAATTTGATGTGTTGTCGAATTTTCGAAAACTGGTCGGTTTAGAGAAACCATCGGGGCATATGTAGCCAGCGGAAGGTGAATTCTCCGATACGGAAACAAATTTGTCTATATTTCATAGAAACTAACATTGACGGCACCTTCGAACCGGAGCGGAGTTGTGATTGCGGAGACTACTTGAACAATGATTCTTTTCAAAATAATGTAAGTAAGATAATTTACATGCAGCTTAAAAGCGCATATACCATACAACGCTTCGTTGCCCAACAGGATCGACGTATCTACATAGTCCATTGAAGAGTGTGACAAATTTGGCAGTTGTACTTTGTCTGAAGCAAAAAACCAAACAAATAATAGTAGTTTGTAGCATTTATGGTACTCACTACTCCGTATATTGAAGGTGCTACAGGTATGCCCCAACGAAGAATTGAAATGTCTTCGATGTCATCGCTTAGTAGATTCAAGTTGTGGAGCGTTTGGGTGGTCTCGCCGATGAGCCGGAATTTTTCGTCTGGAATCTGGAGCCAGTGGTTGGGTGCCAAATCGAGCTTCACACGGAATTGCTTGCCGACCACGGGCCGATTGACAGTAAATAATTGAAAAACGTCAACATTCTGACAGATGAAATGTTCCGTCAATAGTACTAGATGAAAAATGTCCCATCAGCTGGTACTTGTGTTTGGGACTGTACCTGGAATTTGGGCATGCCCTAAGGTATGGAATATATGAAAGCATGCTAGGGGTTTTGGAAGTGAACCGCTCTTGCGGTGAAATGAACATTTTTCGGTGGAAAAGAAGAAAGGGGACTAACGTGTGGTCTTTGTGAGGAGGCAGAAGCACGAGGAGTGTGAAATTTTGAAAGACGAATATGGAAGAGACTTCTTTTTGGTTCACAGACAAGAATAAAATTTGAATATTCTGAGCCAGTGTAAAAGTTTGTTGGTTTTTCATCAGAAAGTGAAAGTTTGTGAAAGCTATTCTAAACAAAGAAGTCGCCAAAGAACAAGTCGTGAACAACTAGTGAATCAATGGAATCTTTGCGTAAAATTTGATTCGATGCAGGATGGTTTTGTTCCTGTAAATAATTGTGTTCATCTTGGAGAAGGAAATCTACATACGACGATTGTCAATGACAGTCCAGGACCAAGTTCAGAAGCGGTGTGGAGGTGAAATGAAAAAAAAGTTAAGCAGGAAGGCGAATTAGAACAACTATTACATCTTTATCTGAATCGTCAATCGAGAAATGGATGTCTGGAATCAAGTATTGGACGTGCAAGATAAGTAATGTACAACTGATCTAAATTCGTGGTATTTATTGATTGTAATTTGTTTGAAAATATTTAATCTTAAAATTATGAATGATAAAAGAAATTAACGTAACATTATTCGGAATCATAATACGATTATATTTTGAATGCGATTATATACGATTCTATTTCATATATACAAATACGCTTATATTTCAATGAAAGAAAACAAATATTTTTTGGTGTGGGTGGTATGCGATCAATATTTTTTGCATACATATTGCTTTTATTTTAGTTTGGATTTTTGCATGGGAATAATTGCTCGCATATACATATATTTCTTTATTTGAATCTTTGCATGTAATTGATTTCTTGACTCTATATTTCTTTTATTAGTTTGAATTATTATTTATATGCATTTTGGTATTATTATTATTTATGTTAAGATCCGTGTAAACCGATTCCGGCCGGAATTGGTAGACCCACCCAAAAACAATACATAAATTTTGGAAATAAATTTTTCTTTATGTACAGTTTGTTATAGTTCTTTGTGGAATTGCTAGTTGCTTCTATCAGTTTACATGAGAAATATAAATTTATCGCAAAAATAAAAATAGTATTATTATGACGGAATAATTTACACAAAATAAATAATGATTCTTGCATGGAATCTTCCTAATCCTTTCCGCTTAAATGATACGTAGTAGTGTTTGTTCCATTTGCGTGTCGTAGCACGAAGGAATCATAGACCCAAATGCCCACGACCAGACTGAGCTAGTTGGCGAAGGGCAGGGCACGAAGGGTAAGTTCCCTATGATTTCTTAACTTAATGCATGCTGAACTGACGACGGCTCGGCAGAGCTTTGTCGGATGCAACAAGTTTCCTTTTAATATCTTATTTTTGTAAATATTTATGTTATTTGCATATATATTATCCTTTTTCTTAATATTATTAAATGTTCTTAACTAATAGATCAAGCAAGCTGCCCATGACTTAAACTCTAACGTTAGCCATTCAAATCAAAGCTTATAATGTTATTTTAGTGCCATCATGTTGGTATTTTTGTTTTGGTGTTTATCATGACAATCCACTTAAAAGCACATCTAAATATGGTGTTTGTAATCGAATTTTACCGCTCGCGTACTCATCACAAGAAAATATTCGCTTAAAACAGTTCTTTTTTTTTACGAGCCAAAAATACTACCGTTCAACTTTTGGCTTATAAAAAACTGCTTAAACAGAAATCAATGACTGATTTGTTGCAAAGTAATGATATTTTAAAGTTGTATCGCAAATGTTGCTAGAATGGTAGACACTGAAGAAGAAGGCGGATTATCTTCGATATATCAATATCTGTCAAGGAATTGAAATAAATCAGGTTCTAAAGGATGAAAATATAATTTGATATTTAGTCTGAAATCGCTAATCGGATGTCTTGAGAAGCGATTCTTCTTCATTTCATCCCAGGTTTTAACTGAAATGTAAGAATACATGAAGAAATGTGAATTTTGTCTGGATTGTTAAAATTCTTTCTCAAATATACTTGGAGGAAATTTTACGAAAGTGTTTTATTTCATTTAAACCATTTCTCCCACGATTTTGTTCTACGAGCAGCAATTTTTCCCTTTTTCAAGATTTAAAGGGCGAAAATTCCTACAAAAAGGAAAATTCCCGCAATATCACAACACTGTTAGGCAGTCATCGCTGAGTAAGACTTGGCTACAAAATTGCAAGCTCATAATATATCAAAATATATCAAAATCCATTTCTTACAGAATAGTTTCACAGAATATTGCATGCTTCAACTTATAGTCTATAAAAACTCATTTTCTCTTTAAACAAACCAAAAATCAAACATTGAAAACTAAATCTAAAAAACCCATGCCGACCGCCATTTTCAACGAGTTCAGGTTCACTAGCTCGGCCATAAAATGGTTCATTTTGTTCCCATCACTTTTATGTACCCTCTGCCATCAAGACTCCTTCGAATAGCTCGCGAAGTCATCCGTACAGCATCTCGACTCCAACCGCCGCTTCATTGCTGTCCATTCGTGTGAGCTTCCGTAATCGGATACTTGAAGTATAATTTATGGTTTACTGTGAAGTGAATATACCCTTCAGAGTTGAGGTAACTAAATGCTTTCCATTCATCTGAAATGATTGCTGCACCCGGCTCAATATACTTTTTTATTAAGGGCAGCAAAGTGTTCCTGCTTCGATCTTTTACCACTTTCGCAAAGCACTTATTACCTCCTCCTTCTAACCCTCAAGCATTATTGCCCCCATGCCGCCATAGTATCAGTTGCTATTCCCAGAACAAGACGGGGGGGCAGGTCTACATTCTCCAAATTAATAAGAAGACTTACGACCTGCTCTCTCCACGTTTTGGTAAAATGGCTTGGGGCGTAGGTAGTGTCTATCTGCGCCTGAAGAAACGCCACCCGAAGGATGGAAACATCAATACCCTGGAGGTCGCCGAGATCGAAAGGGACCTTGGCACGGTGGACCTGCAGGACACAACGGCCGATCCCCAAAAGGACGAGGCGCAGGCTAAGGATGATGCCGCGGCCAGCACTGAAACTACTGCAAATCAACCTACACCGCAGTAAACTGGCCTCGGCCGAGTTACTGCTGACGCTCGAAGAAGGTAAGTTTGACGTGGCGCTGGTCCAGGAACCTTTGATCTCTACAGAAGGCTAGGTTGCTGGACTGTGGTCAAAGCTTTTCAATCTTTTCTTCCCCACCACAGTACTAAGAACAAGAACGGCTGCGTTGGTGAGGAAGAATTTTCATGCTTATCTTCTAATTTCAGCACGAACGATATGACGGTGGTAACATGCGAGGGGGACGAAGAGGGGCATGTAATCCTTGTATCCGCCAACATGGTATGCAAGCCGGATGGGGAGTGGACAAGCAATAGCTCGGCAACACTGAGGGTCCTCGTAGACACTCACTTCCCGGGCTGTTTGGATGAATCCTCCCCCTTCACTGGTCAACAGGCGTCCGTTCTGCATAACATAGAAGGCATTGACGAAGTTGTCACCAAGCCGAGGCTTGTCTGTGCAATTGGCACCTTCAAGCCCTTTGAAATAAGCAAGGATCGTCATGAAATATGCAAGGGTTGCTTTGAAATATTATGGGGTCGTCACGGGATAAGTTTGTTGTTTGGTCCTGAGATATTTCTCCCTCTGTTTGCTTCAACGCAGGGTCCTTGCTATAGAGGAATAGAGTTTAGACTAACCCAAAAGCAGAGAGTGGATTGTACCACTATCCAACCTACCAAAGCGGCGAGGCCGCAGTTAGTGCTGGCACCATGTCAAAGCTAACCTTGGACATTTGCCGTGCTTAGATAATGCTCCGCAAGAATAACCTCGCTAGCAGAGATTCAACAGAAATAAAACTGTGTATTCCACGCTTACTCAAATGAATCTATTTTCTCAATGTTCTTACCACTCCTTATATATGATTTTTACAAAACATTATGAACATAACTTAACCTATTTTATTAACCAAACTCAGCATGCCCTGAAATAAATCAATAACATGTATATTTCCCATGACACAATAATCTACATGAATCACATGTGTTCAACTTTCACACGCTACACTTGACCAACATTTCTAGCGCCATTCTATCAACACATATAGGATTTATTGCCCTATGCGCTTATTCACACTGTGACCATAACATATTTGGGTCGCGTGCCTTGGTGACACATAATTTATTATCGTTCGCAATATGACCTCGTACTACATTTGAATATACCATATGGCATGGATATTCACGGTCGCTACTCGGAAACCTGATATGGTCATGATGATATGGTCAGTTGTATAACATTGTGTGGTCTGCTATTACGTAGACGATATGAATGAACTACATGGTGTTTTGTTTTGACTTGTTTGTTTTGCTTTGATTTATTTCATGCACGTGATGTTATATCATTACACTTTTACCCTTTTTTTGATTAGGGTTCATTTGCAACAAAAAAAAAAAAATGAAGACTAATCACAAACATTAGGTTCAATAGTCCCAGAAGGGGTTTTTATAATAATATTCTCTTCCTCCAAGTGAAAAACATCTTGATATTCTTTGATTATCTCAAGCAAGCTGTCCATAGATCTTTTGTCCAAATTATCTTTATCTATAACTCCCAGTAGTTTCTCGAAACGTTTCTGATCACCTCTCTGTTGTTTTCCTGCATATACCTTGTAGTTCTTTAATGGTTCAACCTCTATGTTGAAGTTGTTTATGACTACATCTCTATCAGTTGTGTTCAGAACCTTTACGTGTCGAACGCCTTTCGCTGGTATAATAGTATTTCCGATGAAAACACCCTTCTCAATTTCTGCGTTCAGCACTATGCTATCCTCATCAATGCTCACATTTATCGGAACTATTGCTTCAGTTCTCGCGGATATATTAATTCCCGAATGGTTCTGACGTTTTGTATCCATGGGTAATACAATTTCCTCATCTGACACACTAAAAGAAATGGTGAATGTTTCATAATCAATTTTACTCATAAAACCAACTAATAAATCTCTACCGATAATACCGTCCGTACTAATCGGAAAATTGTCGTCTACAATGTGAAATAGTTCTGTTACCCTTTTGTTCCCAATTAATAAATTTAATTCCGAAGTACCTAAAGACGTAGTTACTTCCTTAGTAATACCAGTTAACTTAATTTTATCCTTGCTATTCACTCTATGTTCTAACGCCTTAAATATACCTACTTTACAAATTGATACGTCTGCACCCGTATCTATTAAGAACGATAATTGTCTATTCGCTCCATCATTATAAATTCTTACGTAATTCGTGCAGCCATCAGTTATTCTGTAAATTTTACATTCTTTACTCATGTTATTTATTCCGGGAGGTTCCTCATTTCCTCTCCGGAACCTAGGACGTTTCCCTGGTCCGAAATTACGTGTATACTTCTATTATTGTTATTGCGGTGATTACTGTGGTTGTTGGCATATCTGTCATTCCTACGATGATTATTCCTGTTATCATTATTATCCCTATAATTATTTGATCTGTTATCCGTTTTTCTATTAAAATTTCTATGGTTATCGTATCTTTTATTCCTAAAATCTCTTCGACTGTCTCTATCCCTATAACCATTGCTATTTCTATCATTGCCATTGTTTCTGTATCTTCGATCACGGTTATTTCTATTATTTGCAAAATTGCCGATATGCATTACGCTACTCGTAGCTTGAGATTCTAATGTCTCAATCTCTTGCGCTAATGATACTGCCTCAGCAAAAGTTTTGGGTCTAGCTGAAAATATTGTGCCTTTCAGCTGGTCGTTAAGTCCACTTTTAAAGATAGTGAGTGCATAAGTATCGTTCATTTGCGCGATAACTTTCTTTTCTGGTTCTGTAGCCTGATTACCTAGCCCTTGTACCTGTAATTGATTGAGCTCATCAACCAAAGATAAAATTTTATCTTTATATGTAGTAACAGATGATCTGTTCTGACACATGTTACTGAGCATAGAATGAATCTGTGGTACTGTTTTATTGTTCCTAAACCTGCTAGATAATTCATCTTTTAAAGATTCAAAAGTGCTGATTGAGGTGTTAATCAAAGATAATCTCACATTCGCGGTAAGCTTAACTTTAGTGACGAAATCTATGAGTTGAGTTTTTCCTGAAGCGGTTAATGTGGAATTTAGTAATTCTACTATCTTCAAAAAGGATTCTAATTCCTTATACTTTCCCTCGAAAGTAGGAATTATTTTTATGGCAGTCTCTAGACTAAACTCAGACATCTTGGCTTTGTCTTCTAGTACTTGTAAACTAGTCTCTAATTCTTCGGTGATGTCGCACTCTTGTTGGACGTCTTCCGCAGAATATCCTTGTTTACCAAGCTGTAGCCAGATTTCTCCTTCTAATATCGCTGATACCGCTTTGAACTTTAGTTTTATATCTAAAACCTCAGAGCTTTCGTCATTAAAATTGCTGATTATTTTCTTAAATTTTTCTTTACGTGCCTGTAAATCGTTCAATTTTTCTTTTAAAGTTTCAAACCTATATAAATTCTTCGAACTTTTTCTCAAATTTCTTAAAACCTGTTCGTTTTCCAAGATTAAACCTTCTAAAGTGTCCATACATAATTATTGTAAGGCCGGGATTTTTATAAGAAAGAACCGTACATTCATAAATAAAAGTTTTTTTTTTTTAAAAATTTATGTATCAAGACATATGTATTGTTTTAATTATTGCTATACATCTATACTCCTATTTAACCTCTTAGTTACATACTCCTTATTTTTTTTATTGTAAACATAGAATATTCCTAATATAATACAGAAAATTGCTGCCGTTGTTATTGATTGTTGATACTCCTGTATCACTGTTACCTCCTCCGTCGAGCAATTATTCCCCATCTTCTTTAAGTTCCCGTAGTCTCTTCCGGAAGTATTCTTTCTGTTCTAACTGCCCTTCTTCTTCTATGTAGCTGCCTGAATCTTTATAGTAGATTCCAGAGTTCCGTACATCAGGATCGCCATGAAATAAGCAAGGATCGTCATGAAATATGCAAGGGTTGCTTTGAAATATTATGGGGTCGTCACGGGATAAGTTTGTTGTTTGGTCCTGAGATATTTCTCCCTCTGTTTGCTTCAACGCAGGGTCCTTGCTATAGAGGAATAGAGTTTAGACTAACCCAAAAGCAGAGAGTGGATTGTACCACTATCCAACCTACCAAAGCGGCGAGGCCGCAGTTAGTGCTGGCACCATGTCAAAGCTAACCTTGGACATTTGCCGTGCTTAGATAATGCTCCGCAAGAATAACCTCGCTAGCAGAGATTCAACAGAAATAAAACTGTGTATTCCACGCTTACTCAAATGAATCTATTTTCTCAATGTTCTTACCACTCCTTATATATGATTTTTACAAAACATTATGAACATAACTTAACCTATTTTATTAACCAAACTCAGCATGCCCTGAAATAAATCAATAACATGTATATTTCCCATAACACAATAATCTACATGAATCACATGTGTTCAACTTTCACACGCTACACTTGACCAACATTTCTAGCGCCATTCTATCAACACATATAGGATTTATTGCCCTATGCGCTTATTCACACTGTGACCATAACATATTTGGGTCGCGTGCCTTGGTGACACATAATTTATTATCGTTCGCAATATGACCTCGTACTACATTTGAATATACCATATGGCATGGATATTCACGGTCGCTACTCGGAAACCTGATATGGTCATGATGATATGGTCAGTTGTATAACATTGTGTGGTCTGCTATTACGTAGACGATATGAATGAACTACATGGTGTTTTGTTTTGACTTGTTTGTTTTGCTTTGATTTATTTCATGCACGTGATGTTATATCATTACACCTTCAAGTCTCCCGGTCCGGATGGGGTCCTACCGGCCATTATTTCCGGCCAAAAATCAGATACGCTCACCGTTCCTTGGCTCATACATATTTACAAAAGGCTGTCTAGCACTGAGCCACGTGCCTGCAGCCTGGAGGAACGCTAAGGTTGTATTTATACCCAAGGCAGGTAAAGTCAATCACGCTTACTCCAATTAGCCTGACTTCCTTCCTCCTTAAAGTTTTCGAAAGATTACTAGATCTCTACATCAAACAGTGACTTGCATCTCAAACTCTATCGGAGGCCCAAAACGCGTACATGAAAGGGAAATCCGTTGAAACGGCTCTCCATAGGGTAGTCCTCGAAATAGAAAAGGCACTCAACTATAAATAATACGCTCTGGGAGCCTTTCTACACAGTGAGGGCGCTTTCAATAATGTGCACACAACAGCCATTATGGAGAGCCTCCACGCAACCAACAACCACCCCACTGTTCGCAGCTGGATAAGCAATATGCTTATACAAAGGCACATAACGGCTGAGTGGGCGGGGTCACAAATCACTAGGAAGGTCCATAGAGGCACACCGCAGGGAGGAGTTCTATCCCCTCTCTTGTGGAACCTGGCTATACATACAATTTTGGATAAGTTGGAATGCAAGGGCTTACAGTTGTGGCCTATGCCGATGACATTGTTATATTAGTCTCGGGCAGGTTTCCGCACTCTTTCGGCCAGCTCATTGAGTATGCTCTGAGGCTGGTTGAGGAATGGGCAAACACCGTGGGCTTCGGCATCAACTCCAATAAAACTGATCTCGTGCTTTTCACTAGGTGGCACAAAATCCCTGAATTAGCCCCAATCAGGTTGAGCGGCACCAGGTTAAGGCTCAAGTCACAAACTAAGTACTTGGGTCTTATTCTCGACAGCAAGCTCACCTGGAAGGCGAATTTAGAGGAGAGAGTTAAGCGGGCAAGCAATGCGATTTACGCCAGCAAGAGAGTACTGGGTAAAACGTAGGGTCGAAGTCCTGCTTTAACGCATTGGATCTATATGGCGATAGCCAGACCTATCCTGGCTTACGGATGCTGGGTCTGGTGGCCAGCTGTAAATAAGACTACCTTTGCCAGCATGACGAATAGAGTCTAGCGGTTGGCGGCACTCTGTACCACAAGTGCCTTAGCCTCGACTCTTTCGTCCGCACTGAACGTCCTGCTTCATCTCCCTGCGCTTTACCTCTTCGTAAGGGGCGCTGCCGCAAAAGCTGCTGTCAGGCTTAGGGAATCGGGATACTTCGAGTCACGATCCTTCGGTCACAGCAGTATTGAGCGGAGGTACGCAGGTATCACCGACTACTTGGTCCCCATTCTGTGCTTCGAGCGGCGATATCAAGCGACTGTGGGGGATGGGCAGGAGTGGAATCAGCAAAGAGGCGCAGCAGCTCTTAGCATCTACACTGCCGGCGCTAAAACGGCTGCCGGAGTCGGTGCTGCAACATGTTCTGCAGATGCAACTATTAAAGCATTAAAGCATTATATTCCTAGCCACTGTAGTATTTTTCAGGCGGAGGTTTTTGCGATACGTAAAGCTGTAGACCTAGCACACGCCAGAGATACCACAAGTTAGGAAATCAACATCTTTACAGACAGTCAAGCAGCGGTCAAAGCTCTGATGTCTTACACATACAAATCGAAGTGTGTACTGGACTGTATTCAGGCCCTGAACAGACTAGGCAACCACAGTAGAGTCCAAATTTTCTGGGTTCCTGGTTACAAGGGCATTGAAGGAAACGAGAGCGCGAATGCGCTAGCCAAGCACGGAGCTAGTCTTCCCCTGTCAGAATCGGTTGACATTTTAACTCTAACCCAGACGACCAAATACTCTATGGACTCCAATATGATGCAAGGTGCGATGTGCAGATGGCGTGCAACTCAGACCTGCAAGCTAACCAAAATCATGTGAGGGTCATACAACCATGCAGCGACTAAGTTCCTGCTCAATTTAACGACTGACTGCAAGCGGCTGGTCGGTGTCATAACTGGCCACTGTCTTGTAGCAGCTCATGCCATGAAAATGGCTCCTAACTAGCGACACCTGCAGGAAGTGGTCAAGTGCCGGGAGTGTCTGAAACAATCCAACATCTTCTGTGACACTGCCCGGCACGAGAAAACCAGGCAACGCTGCTTCGGTGAGCCCTGGCTGGTGGATCTCTCACATGTAGCGGAGCAGAGGCTGAAGGACATACTTCAGTTCGCAAAAAAGTCGGGGGCCTTCGATGGCCGTTTGGACTGAACTTTCCTTCTCCGGGTCCATTTATTTGGTATCGCTACGGACCAAATCGGTCTATGTGTGGCCATGTGCCAGCCAGTTGAACCTAACCTAACCTACCCCCCAAACACCCATTTTCCCTCAACATGCTTGCCCTTATTATATTTCCTTTCCCCGAACTTTGACTCGTCGATTTCGACAATCACGTCATGGCCCTCAAGCATTATCGCCCCCATGCCGTCATAGTATCAGTTGCTATTCCCACCTCATCTTGAGTGAATGACTTTGGGCATTTATTTACCCAAAGATGTGCCAGCAATATGAATTGATATATTATGAGCTTGCAATTTTGCAGCCAAGTCTCACTCAGCAATGACTGCCTAATAGTGTTGTGATATTGTGGGAATTTTCCCTTTTTATGGATTTTCGCCCTCTAAAACTTGAAAAAGGGAAAAATTGCTGCTCGTAGAACAAAATCGTGGGAGAAATGGTTCAAATGAAATGAAACACTTTGGTAAAATTTCCACCAAGTATATTTGAGAGAGAATTTTAACAATCCAGACAAAATTCACATTTCTTCATGTATTCTTACATTTTAGTTAAAACCTGGGATGAAATGAACAAGACATCCGATCAGCGATTTTAGACTAAATATCAAATTTAATTTCCTTCCTTTAGAACCTGATTTATTTCAATTCCTTGACAGATATTGATATTTCGAAAATAATCCGTTACATACAACTAATACAACTTTACATAATACAGCTTTAAAATAATTACTTTGCAACAAATCAGTCATTGATTTCTGTTTAAGCAGTTTTTATAAGCCAAAAGTTGAACGGTAGTATTTTTGGGTCATAAAAAAAAGAAATGTTTCAAGCGAATATTTTCTTGTGATGAATACGCGACCGACAAAATTCGATTACAAACCCCACATTTAGATGTGCTTTTAAGTGTCATATAGAAGGCCGGTTGCGACTTGTAATCTAGCGGGTATTAAAGTACCATCCAAAATCGTATTGGTCGAGAAAAGTACCTGGACTGGTCAAGAAAAAGTATCTTAAATCCGCCATCTGGTACGTTAATTGCTTTTGCGATCGGTTATAAGTATAAACGCACACATCCTTACCTTAACTTCACACTAATAAGTGAAAGGTCGAAAATGGTCGGTAGAGCTAAACTTGAATGTCCCCAGACAGGACATTTTACCACTAGCAGGGGTCAAAATTTAAGAAAAACATAGAAAAATAAATTTAAAAATATACGCAAGAAGACAGCCCATTGAAGATAAACAGACAAGCGAACAAAAAATACACCCAAATTCAAACACACAAGCTTACCAACCAGCCATCTATCGGCAAAATTGCCTAACGGTTATAAGGGACACGTAGTAAAGTTTAGTCCAAATTTTAATTCAGACGCACAAACTCGTATCTAAGCCTTTTAGTCACCATGGTTTGTGGTGATTTGTGAGACTCGAACAAGTACACTTATAATTAAAATAAAACCGAAAACCAAGCCCATACATTTTAGTACACAATAATTTTCATTTACTACTTTAACGACAAATGTTACTATTTAAGACCGGAATATGACACAATAAAATCAGTCTTTTTCGGTAAGCCAAACTGGTTGGCGACCAAAAAGACAATTCAAACATACATCGTCGTTTATTTTAATTTTTTGAACATATCTCAGCTGACGCTAGTAGGGGCGGTTGAATTCGCTACGCAGAAGCTGAGATTGTTCTAAAAGGACAACTTCTACATCGAATTTCGTCCAAAGAGTTTTTTTTTCACAACGTATCCAGATTTCTTTTCTGAATATTGCCAGGCATTGTAGCCACTATTGGGCAGCTGTTACATTTCAAGTAAAAAAACTCAAACTGCCCATAGCGTACCATTTCACACGGCAGCCATTGTAAGCGTCGATTATTTTCCTAAACAACACTTCTTTGAAAACGGTTAACGCGATCGGACTCATAACTGAATTTATTGAAAATGTTTTTTGTAGATAATACCGTTCTTTGTGGAAATATAAAGGTACTTTAATTAAATATAGAAAATTTGCGGAAAGTATTTTTATACTGCCGGTTTATCCAATTTAATATTCGAGAGTAATTTTTATTCATCATCACTTTAAACAAAGGAAATGGTAAGTTTAGAAGTCTATTTGGTAAAACTCGACTACGTGCTCCCCATATCCAATAAACCATTTTTTTTTTTTTTTTGATGTTTTTGTGAGTGGGTTTTTGCTGGTGTTTTTCTTTGTTCCTCTTGCTTCATCAGTTGTGAATTTATACTGAATAAAGATTACTACTACATTCAAAAATAACCTCTTGCTTCATCAGGTTATGGGCCCAGAACACGCTGAGACTGCGTGGTGATTGTGGTTGTTGTGCGAAATTGCGTAAGAGTTGTGTAGCCCGAAAAACGTTGTTGCGTCGGAAGCCTTTGTTCGTGGACGGGCACCTGTTGAGCAAGTGCGTGCGTGTGACTCACATCGAAAATGTCTCAAGACATCTTAGCCGGAAATATAAGGAAATTCGACGGAACGAATTTCCAGAGCTGGAAGTTCCAGATGCGCACGTTATTTACAGCAAACGAAGTCGGTACCATAGTAGACGGATCGCGTGTGATGCCGAAAGATCCAGCATCGGTCGAGGGAAGGGAGTGGATTCGCGACAATACAAAGGCGATGTTTCTTATATCATCGGCATTAGAATATCCACAACTCGAGCCGTTGTTAGTAAGTGGCTCAGCAAAAGCTATGTGGGACAGTTTGTGTCGGATACATGAACAGAAGTCTGCAGCAAATAAATTATTATTGCTACATAAGTTTCACAGTTATAGTACGGCGTTGAGTGACTCTGTCGTACAGCATATTGCAAAAGTACGCAATATGGCCGCGCAAATCGGTGATCTAGGTGAGACAATGTCTGAATTAACTTTGATTGCAAAAATAATCAGCAGTTTGTCGCCGAAGTACAGTACTCTACAGACCGTGTGGGACAGCTTGGATCCCGAGCGGCAAACCCTAGATAATCTTACGGAGAGATTAGTCCGTGAGAAGACGCGGCTTGACATAGGTACCGAAGATACTAATGCATTTTCGGCGGTGAAGCGTGAGACGCGCAAGCCGAGTAAAAAACATAAAACCAAGAATAAAAGCGTCGAGTGTTACCGTTGTGGTGAAATAGGACATTTTGCACGTGATTGCCCTTCCAAGACGGGACGGGGCAGTGGCAGCGGTAACGGCGGTGGTGAGAGTTCGCGGGACTGCGCGTTCATGATCGAGAAGGCGTGTGGCGAGAAACGCGCGTCGGGAAAGTTCGGGCCGCCGAACGAAGTGCAAGCGAGAAGCGTGTTCTCGGCCAAGCAGTGCGACACCTGGCTCACAGATAGCGGTGCCTCACGACACATGACAAATCGACGCGAGTGGATCACGAATTTCAAGCCGAGTAGTGATGGCGGGAAAGTGTGTCTGGGAGATGGGGTAGAGTGCGATATTACCGGTCACGGTACCGTGTATATTGAAAAGTTCGTTGATGGACAGTGATGCGACGCCCGAATCGACTATGTGCTCTACGTGCCAGACTTAAAAAAGAATTTGCTTTCGGTAAGTGGTATCGCTAAAAAGGGTTATGAGATTCGGTTCAAAGATTTTATTTTTTCAGAAATTACGTGAACGTAGTGCGCGATGAAAAAGTGGTTGCATCGGGAGTTCGCGAACGTAATGATATTCATCGAATGCTCTTCCGTGTAACCGAGAAACGCACAGAAGAGGCGAACGCGGTGGCGTTAAATTTACGCGTGTGGCACGGAGACTCGGCCATATGGACAAACGAGCGATCCGTGAGCTTGTTTCGCGAGGCCTAGTGCGCGGTGTGCCGCTAGGGGACAAAGGTCAGTTTGTGTGCGAGATGTGTCATCTCGGCAAGGCGCATAGGTTACCGTTTAAGAAGCCGGAAAAGGTGTCGACAAAACCGTGCAAGGTAATGCACACAGATGTGTGTGGCCCAATGTCGGTCGAATCACCGGGTGGTTCAAAATATTTTCTAATGTTTAAAGATGCGTCATTTTCAGGGTACCGTCATGTGTACTTCTTAAGGCATAAATCTGACGTTTTTGAAAAATTTAAGATCTTCGAGAAGAAGGTGAGAAACAAGTTCGGTTGTTCAATTAAAGTCCTGAGATCGGACAATGGCCGCGAGTTTTGCAATCGTCAAATGGACGAATATCTGGAGTCGAGAGGGATTGTGAGAGAGACAACTGCTCCTCACACTCTTCAGCAGAACGGCAAGGTGGAGAGGGAAAATCGAGCGATCGTCGAAAGTGCGCGGACAATGATTCATGCAAAATCACTACCGCTGACGTTGTGGGCAGAGGCGGTCAGTACAGCAATTTATGTGATAAATCGAACTGTGTCGTCAGGTGGTACTGTTACTCCCTACGAGAGGTGGGTTGGCAAGAAACCTACCATGGAACACTTGAGAATTTTCGGGTCGGTGGCGTATGTACTGGTACCAAAACAATTTACCAAGAAGTTTGACTTGCGAGGTAAGAAACTGATTTTCGTGGGGTACGAAGAGAATTCGCCAAACTATAGAATGTACGATCCGGTGACGAGGCGTGTAAGTGTGACGCGAGATGCGACTTTTCACGAACAAGTGGGTAAGGTGAACGTATGTAACGACGAACCATTCGAGGAAATGGTACTGCTTCCGAGAGTCAAAGATGACGTCAACGACGGAGACAAACAAGCGGTCGGCGAAGCCGAGGTACGAGAGGTACCGGAGCATCAGGAGCAGAGACGTGAAGTCGAGGATGAGAATCAAGAGGAACGGGTGCGTGACGTGCATGTGATGGAAGATGCGGCTCAAAGAGTGCTTCGTGATCGAACAGCACTGAATCGACCAGCGCGATACGAAGTTGACGTAGCTGAACACATCACTCCTACGACATATCAGGAGGCGATTCATAGCAACGATGCCACGCAGTGGGTACGGACTATTAAGGAAGAGCTCAGAGCGCACGAAATCAACGAGACGTGGGAGATCGTGCCGAGAGTACCAGGTACCAATGTACTGGACTCAAAATGGGTCTTCAGAATCAAACAAGATATAGGAAAAACAGAAAAACGATATAAGGCCAGACTGTGTGCTCGCGGGTTCATGCAGCAACGTGGGATCGACTTCGACGAGACGTTTGCGCCAGTGGTGCGCTATGATTTGCTGAGAGTGCTCCTGGCGGCAGTGGCTGAGAAGGATCTCGAGCTACTGCAATTTGACGTTCAAACGGCGTTCCTATACGGAGAGTTACAGGAAGAAATCTTCATGGCGATACCGGAGGGTCTCAACATGGGAGAGGTCATAGTGGAAAACGTGCTGTGCAAATTGAATAAATCATTGTATGGGCTGAAATAGTCACCAAGATGCTGGAATTTGAAATTCACGGAATTTCTTAAAAGCCATAAGTTAGAGTGCAGTGAAGCAGATCCGTGCATATTTATCGGTCAGTGTTGCGACAACACTGTATATTTAGCGGTGTTTGTGGACGATGGATTGGTCGCAGCCAAACAAAAATCTTCGCTTGATAAGTTAGCTAGACAATTGCAGACAGATTTTAAAATAAAAATCGGGGATTCGAGTTCCTTTGTAGGAATGCAATTGAGGCGTGGAAGGGTAAATAAAACGCTAGTCATGCACCAAAGTGAGTATATTAGTAAGATCGTTGAAAAATTCGGGATGCAAGATGCAAAACCCGTGAGTATACCAGCTGATCCGCATACGGTGCTGATGTTTTGTATGCTCTCTTTAATTTTAGCTTATAATAAAACAACTGGTTTTCAATTAGAACATCTGTATTGTTCGGTGTCTCACTTACAACTAACTCTTACACACTATATTCAATATTATGAGGAACAGGTTGTATAGAATGAATGTTGCTTAAGTACTAGGCTACATGTTTTAGTACTAGATTACATAACATCCTCCTTCTTTAAAAATTAAACATTTTAATTCAAATTTACTTTTTTACAACATTCCAAAAACTATTCATGTTATATTTCAAAAGCTAATTCATGATTAATTTCATAATTCTAATCAGTTTCTATTCTAGACACAATTCATTAAATTAAATTTAAGTTTCAATTTTAAATTCATTCACATCTTTAACGTTGTTCTCGATGTTACACGTCATTTGGATTTGCTTCGGAAGTTGGTGTATCGTTTCCGAATATGTATTTGGTTACGACGATATGTGCCACCCTCATCAAGCTCCACTATGAATGACCTTGGGCATGAGTGTTGTGACACTATTTTACCTGGGTACCATCTCTTATTCTGGTTTTGAATCCATACTTCGTCTCCTACGTTTAATACTTCCTTAATTTTGTTGGCCCTAGCATTGGTAAACTTTACAGACTTCTCTCTCTGGGCTAAGATCTTTTTGTACGCATCTTCAGCTACCGTAGGTTTTAAAAGATTATCATTTATAGGAAGCTTGGTTCTTGTGCGTCTACTCAACAATAGTTGTGCAGGAGAATAATCTAATCCAACCAAAGGTGTGTTTCTATATTCTAGTAAAGCGTTTTCAAATCCAATAGCTGAAGATTTCAATAGCAACTTTTTACTAATGTCAACATATTTTTCCGCAAGCCCATTTGATTTTGGATAATAGGGACTGCTAAAAATGAACCTAGCACCAATATTTTTTGCGAACTGAAGGGCTTCATAAGAGTTAAAGGGTGAGTTGTCAGTAATTATCTCTTTTGGGTAGCCATGCGTTGCAAATATAGTTCTAAGTTTTTTGATGATTTCACCTACAGATTTGTTATTCAAAGGGACTATTTCTAACCAATGAGAGTAATAATCTACTAAAACCAGATAGTTTTTCTTATTAAATTCAAATAGATCTAGTGCAACTTTTATGAACGGTAAAGATGGCACCTCGTGAGGAATTAAGGAGTCTTTTCTCAAAGAACTTCTATATTTTTGACAAACAGTGCAAGCATTTATTAACTTCTCTATATCATTGTTTAAAGTTGTCCAATATAAAAGACTTTTGGCTCTTTCTTTGGTTTTCAATATCCCCAAATGACTTTCATGAAGAAGGTTTAAATATTCGGCTTGCAAACTACACGGAACCATTACTCTATCTTGATAAAATAATATTCCATCTTCTAAATAAATGTCGTCTTTTAAATTATAAAACTGTTTTATATCATCATCTACTTTGCTTCTACCTCCTACCCAACCCGTTGCTATGGCTTGTTTCAGTTTGCGCAACACAAAATCATCACTTGTAGCTGTTTTAAGTTGTTGTTGTCTATCTTCACTAATATTTATAGTATGAATAATTTCATTAAAATCATCATCTTCATAGCTTTTAGTACTTTTTAAATAAGATCTAGATAAAAGATCAGCAATATGCAAGTATTTTCCCGGAACATACTCTATTTTTAAATCATATTTTAGAAGTTTAAGTTTCATTCTTTGTAAACGTGTTGAATAAACTTTATTAAGTTCTTTTTGAAAGATCGAAACAAGAGGTTTGTGGTCAGTATGGACTGTAGTTGTCTTGCCATATATATAAAAATGAAATTTATTGCACGCAAATGTAATCGCCAATAGCTCTTTCTCAATTTGTGCATAATTTATCTCTGATGGCGTGAGGCTTCGAGATGCATAGCTTAAAGGCTTGCCTTCTTGCATCAAACAACATCCCAAGCCACTCTGAGAAGCATCACACTGAAGCACCAGTGGCTTATTTTCGTCATATATTTGTAAAGTGGGGGCGTTGGCTACTAATTGTTTGATTTTATTTAAACTATCAATATGAGATTGCAGCCAGATGTATTCAGTATTATTTCTTAATAGTGCTCTTAAAGGCTGTGAAACTTCTGCTAAGTTTGGAACAAATGCTCTGAGGTAATTTATCATTCCCAATATTCTTTGTAGTTCTTTCTTATTTCTAGGGTTTTTTAGACAAAGCAAAGCTGTCACTCTATCAGGATCTGGTTTGATTCCAGTTTTCGAGAAGACGTGACCAACGTAATTAACGCTCTCTTTTTTGTATTGAAACTTAGCTGAATTAAATCTTACATTAAGCTGACGTGCTTTTTCAAAAACATTTAAAAGATTACGGTCATGTTCACTTTCTGTTTTCCCGAAGATTATCAAATCATCGATGTATGCTAAAGTCCCAGGCAAATGACAAAAATTTTTGTAAGTGTATTTTTGAAAGATTTGCGGAGCAGATTTTATGCCAAAAGGTAATCTTTTAAACCTATAAAATCCAAATGGTGAGCTAAATGTGCAAAGTAAACTTGATTCTGTATCTAATTCTACTTGCCAAAATCCGTTTTTGAAATCAAGTACTGAAAAGTATTTCATCCCACTCAGTTTCGATTTAATCTCTTCTAAATTTGGAATCAAAAACGGTTCGGATATTATTGCTTTGTTTAGATCTCTTGGATCTAGACATAATCTAACAGATTTATCTGACTTTTCTATTATTACTAGACTATTTATCCATCCACTTGGATTTTCAACTTTTTCGATTACTTTAAGTTTCTCTAAATGTTCTAACTCTTCTCTAACTCTTCTATATAACGCATTTGGAATTCTCCTAGGAGGTTTGACTGTAGCATTGATTCGCCGATCAATTTTCAGACTGCACTTAATGGGAAATTTACCCAAATCAGAAAACAAATCAGAATATTCCAGCATTAAGTTTTTTTTCTTCTTGTCAATAGAATCTACTCTCTTTATCAGCTCAAGCTCAATGCACCCTTTTATGCCTAAAATCGGAACTGAATTATTATCTACTATTACAAATTCCTGTATTGATGAGATACTTCTATATTCGCACTTCAAGGAAATAATACCTACAGGTAAAATCGTATGACCACCATATGCCTCAAGTGTCACTTTAGTAGACTGTATCTGATTTTGCTTATTCATTTTTTTTAAAAATTTCAAAGGAAGTACATTCACTTCGGCACCTGTATCAAGCTTGAAATCTATGCCCAACTTTTCGACCAAAATATTTTGCACCCAACAATATTTACAGTTTTCTGTTATGTTGTGTATATAAAAACTTGAATCACCTGTTTTTTCCAATTCATCAGTTTTACTGCTAATTTCTCGAACGTTTTTTGTTTTGCATGCTATAGCGAAATGATTTAGTTTGTTGCACTTTTTGCATTTCTTTCCGAATGCTGGACACTTCATTATCTGATGAGACGTGTGACATCGCGAACAACACTGCAAATTGTTCGCGATGTCACACGTTTCTGAATTGTATTTTCATGTTTTGTATTTTCGCTAAAATTGCAAAATTTCCGATTAGAATTTAGTTTGTTTGATTGTTTTGTACATCTAGTATTATAATCATTGATATTACAATTTTTGGGTTTTTCTCTTTCACCGTTAAATTTATGTTTTATTACGCTCACTTTGGTATTTTGCACATCTTCCAATCTCGTTCTATCCAGCTCATACAGACGGCATTTTTTTATGGTTTCCTCTAACGTTATGTTACCTACCGTTAAGAGCGACTCCTGACATTTCTTTGACCGAATGCCGAATATTATTCTATCTCGAATCGCTTTATCACACTCCTTGCCTTCGAATTCACATGAATTCGCCAGTTGCTTTATCTCAGTTATAAAATGGTCGAAACTTTCACCTTCCAATTGCACTCGACTGTACAATTTATATCGTTGATACACCTCGTCTTTCTTCGGGTTGCAATACTTTTCAAATTCCTGAAGTACACCGTTAAGTGAAGCGGTATCATTGCTACTGATTTGCATCGTGTTATACACTTCTAATGCATCATCACCGATTACATTCAAAAGAATTGCAATTTTAATATCTTCACTTTTCTTATCACTCTCCGACGCTTTCAAATAAATATCAAACCTTTGCTTGAATTTTTTGAAATTTTCGGACAGATTACCATCCATCGATAGCGGTTCGGGTGATTTAAATTCCATTTTCGGCACTGTATTTACAAATTGCCTTTTCGTTTTTAATTCAATTTCACTTTCTTCTGATTTGATTTCTTGTTTGCCAAAATTTTCAAATTTACTTACTGTGTCGTCGTGTTGGTCTTCGATTTGCACCAGTGATTCTTCATTTGAGACTAGTTCTGCTGGTTTTTCTTTTCTCGATCGCAAATTCCACATAATCCACTAATCCATTGTGTTTTACGACTGCGCCATGTTTTGTATGCTCTCTTTAATTTTAGCTTATAATAAAACAACTGGTTTTCAATTAGAACATCTGTATTGTTCGGTGTCTCACTTACAACTAACTCTTACACACTATATTCAATATTATGAGGAACAGGTTGTATAGAATGAATGTTGCTTAAGTACTAGGCTACATGTTTTAGTACTAGATTACATAACAGCTGAAGGAGGTAAAAGTGAATGAAGAAAGATCGGGCGATGTTCCTTATGGAGAGGCCGTGGGATCTTTGTTATTTGTAGCCTCGGTGTCGCGGCCACACATTTCATTCGCGGTAAACTCAGTGAGTAGATTTGTGAGTAATCACAGTCATAGGCGGGCCGTGGCCTAAAATCTGGCAGGGGCCAGGAACCGAAAGGTTCAAAACATGCGATGATTTTGTCTTCCGTAAGGTACACGTACTGTTCATACAACTTATATAATTTACTAATACATTATATATTTGTTGATTTATTTTTTGTTATTTGCTAATGCATAATGCATTATCAAATAAACTTCTTGTTTATGAATACGTATGAGCTACTACCACATGCATATAATGTGAATGGTAGGTATGAACTACACATGAATTATCTATGACCGCTAAGAAAGAAAGCTTGTGTGAATTATATGGGAATAGAATGGAAATAATTAGAAATATAAGAATATTTGTTCGTTTAGAAGCTAAATATATTTCAACTTATACTTGAAGTACAAGATAGCTTAGCTTCAAAATATCTTTGAAGAAATTGGAATATATTAAGCTTAGAAGGAAGGAATTGATCTCTTACTTTAAAAAATAAGCTAGAAAACCTAGAAAAAGCAAAAATAATTTGGCAAGATGAAAAGTGCTGTAACTTACTCTTTTCGAGCCATTTGGTTTGTAGCCCTAACTGCACCCTAACTACTAGTGCTTTTTGCTGTTTTCCGTTTTCGCTATCTTCTGGGAAATGTGAGATCCAAACAGTTCTTCTCTGCAAAAGATTTAATTTTTTCCTAAACTAAGTACAAGTCTAATCGCTCACTTAGTAGTGTTTTAACTGTTCCATTCACAAGATCTATCCCATCTCTAAGAGTTGTATTTTTAGTTTGGAAACATGTGCTTAAAATGTTCGTTATAAAAAAACATAGTGAAAGATGAAAAGAATTACTAAAAATTTAGGATTACTGATTGAATAAAAGATCCCCAATGAATAAACTGAGTCGTTGTATTTTCCCTCATTCATTTCTTTTTCTAAAGCCTCTTTCATAGTCCCACAGCTATCGACCACATATTTGCGATTGCGAAATCTCATTGACTAACGAGTCGAGCTTAAACTTCTCATTCCACGCCTTGTATTTAGACCAACTGCCTCTTCAAGCTGCTTCAACAATTTTTGTTGTGATGGCTTCGAAAAGTGTAGGGATTCGATGGCATTGAAAAAGGATGTACACGTTTCGATTGTGAAAAATGTGTTCATCACCGCAAGGATAATTTTATGAGTTGTACAAATGTGTACAAATGTGGCTACAGGGTTTTTCATCTAAATTAAGATTTGTACACCACTTTTTTGTCCTGATATGACACTAACACCATCATAAGACTGTCAAACAACAGGCAATTCGCTAAGTCCGTAGCTGTCTTACAGGATCAAAATTATATCTGCTAACTACGAGGCATTTCTAGCTCCTAAACAGTTTACAAAGCTTGAGAAACTTTCTTCGACAGCTAGCTCTTTAGCAAATCTGACAACCACGGAGAGTTGTTCCTTTTGTGGACCCTTGCTTCAAGTGCCATAATGGATATCAGTCCGCACTCTTTTATTTCAGCTGTATTGTCCTCACGAACGATTTCAGCAATTATTTTCATTAATTCATTTTGTGTTTTGCCACTACAGTAGTTTGCAACCTTGTTTTTAAAATGTTTTTCAAAAGTTGAATCATGCATCGCGAATAATTCACAACATTCTACAAAAAAATCACGGTTATCACTGGTACCACTTTCATCATGTCCTCTGAAAGCACGTCTTTGGCGACTGAAACACGACGTAAGGTCGATAGCCTTTTCCAAATAATTTCGGTTCATCTTGACAATATTCCAAGACTGTTCAAGCACCATATCATTTACTGTCTTCCAAGCACTAGTAGAATTTTGTTTCGAGCTGAAATTTTGGTGTATTTTCGGCGACAGTCGAAATTCTATGGAAAATTTTGCATTATGATAACTTCACACCCAGTTATCAGATAATCACAAAATTTGCAAGACTCATCAATGGGCATAAAAAATAAGTTTCTGTCGTTTTTAAATAATGTCTGGGCTACCTTGTGGCTACCATAAGTGCGTGAACACAAATCTTTCACACGAATGTTAGAATAAAATGCAAATGATTGATGAGTTTGATACTATATTTATACACTCAAATGTAAACTTGTAAAATTCCCAATTGCACAAAAATCGCCACGAATTATTTATATTTTTAGCACCTGGAACTGGCGTTTACGGTATCTCGCGACCGGATAAAAAGATAAAGGTCTGACAAAAGTTCAATGAATATGATAAGAACCATGTGGCAGCTGTGTCACTATGAAAAAACGCTCGGTGAAATTGAAGTGCTATGTCTTCTAACTTCCGATGAAGTTATCAAATTATAATAAAATTCACACACATTTAACCTGAGTGTAAACTAAGTAGGTCATAGATAGCATAAAAGTGGCAGGGATGCCATTTCTATTCTCCAAATGACTTCGAAAATTGTACCCTACGTTAATTACCTTATTGCCTACCATTTTAATACTTAGAGTATGTTTTGTGAAAAACATAATTGCATAAAACGCCAGTTTATAAAAGTGTTCTTATCTAAATACCTATACATTGCCTAGTAAGAATGAACAGATAATCTTAATAAAAAAAGGATGATTGGCGAGGCGCTTTTTTAAATTAAATATTGCCGTCCATTTCTCAAAATGAGTCTCATAACATCGTAATTAATACCGCAAATAACACAGTCTCTATCTTATAAGTAGTGTGTATGCTTTGGTATAGGCTTACACTACTGCACTTCTCAACTCTTGCTGTAACCACAAAAACCTAAGAGGCGGAAACTTAAGTGTCTGCTGTTGGAAGTATTTATTTTTCTGGGAGGGGCCAACCTAGGGTCTGGGGGGGTCCCGGACCCCCCTGGCCCCCCCTACGGCGCGCCTATGATCACAGTGTCGAGCATTGGAGGGCACTAAAGAGAATTTTTGCTTATTTGATCGGTACCCGAGATTACGGCATAGAGTATAGAAGCGGCGGTAGCAATGTAAGACTGGTAGGTTTTTCCGACGCGGACTACGCTAACGACGTAGAGACACGCAGTTTGACGACAGGATATTTATTCTGTATGGCGAGCACGCCAGTGTCGTGGTCTTCGCAGAGACAAAAGATGGTGGTACTCAGTACGACTGAGGGTGAATATAAAGCAGCCGCGATGGCAACAAAAGAAGCAGTGTGGCTTCGAAAACTGTTACGTGATATAGGCTACAAGTGTCAGCGTGAAACGGTTCTATATGTGGATGACCAAAGTGCGATACGCTTAGTGAAAAATCCAGTTTTTTATAAGCGTACAAAACATAGATATACGGTACCATTACATACGCGAGAAGCATATAAGCGGAGATGTATTGGTGGAGTATATTGCGACTGATGTTCAGCGAGCAGATATACTTACGAAACCACTGCCGAGAGATAGGTTTCGGAGACTATGTGAAGCGATGAATATAGTCTCTGTTGTAAATAGGCGCTCAAACGGCGGTAGTGTTGGAGCATGAGTTATCGCGCCTATGGTACGAGAGCGATCGGGTACTTTCGGTACTGCTCGCGATTCAACATTAGCAATGTGGAGCTGGTGAGCTCTCTAGTTAGTCAGAACTTGCAAGTGGTCGGCGACACAGGCAACACAAAATAACCTCTTGCTTCATCAGTTGTGAATTTATACCGAATAAAGATTACTACTACATTCAAAAATAACCTCTTGCTTCGTCATATAACACTCAAAAATATATGTGTTGTTAATTGTGATAATGCCGCAGTTATGATTGGAAAACATAATTCCTTTTATTCCAAGCTTAAAAAGGATTTTCCTGAGGCTATTTTAGTAAGATGTACTTGCCATTCTATATCATTAGTTACAATAAAAGCCAGTGCTCAGATTCCCAGTGAATGTGAAAAATTTTTAAAAACAGCAGTCAATTATGTTTCTGATAGTCCAAAAAGTATAGCAATGCTCGCTCAGTTTCAAGAGTATTTCAATTTAGAAAAAAAAAAACTTTTGAGTCCAGCACATACTAGATGGCTTGCAAGGCAGCAATCAATCAAAAGAATTCTTGAAAATTAGACTGCTCTAGGGCGTATGTTTTTATACGACTCTGTTCAATCAAAACGGCCAAAAGCAAAATATTGTTACGAAATAATGCAGAATAACCGTGTGAAGGCATTTTTCTGCTTTTTAAAATATAGTTTAAGCTATTTCAATACGTTTAATGCACTGTTTCAGTCAAAGCAACGACTGATTCACAAATTGTATGCTGAGTGCAGTAGTATTTTAAGAAAAATTTGCCTAAATTTTGTGAAACCTGATTTCATTGACTTACTGCAAAATATCGAATTGAATGAAGAATATTTAGTTTCAGATATGGATATTTATTTGGGACCAAAATGTGAAGAATATGTAGCGTATTTTGAAGAAGCTGTGAAACTAGAGATAAAAAAAACAGGAAAAGAGTTTTACGTTACGACATGTAAAGAGATTAAAGAGAGATTACCATTTAATGATGTTATCTTTAAAGACATTGAGTTTTTACACTCGAAAAAATAAGTGTAGTCCAATTGATAATTTCTTCATGTCATTCGAACCAACGAGCGAATCACGTTATTAAAACAACTCAATAATTAAAGTTACTATTAAAAACTGTCAGACTAATTGTTTCATAGCTGACTTGAACATTTGACAACTGTTGAAATGATGGAACAGTTGTTTAACTTAACATGCCAAATCCTGTTAAAAAAATACCATCGATGCAATTAGTATCCATGTTGGTTCAACATGGTATTTCATCTAAATATGATTATCACGATCATCCTCATGTAAAACAAACGAAGCAATTGATCAATTGCACTTGAACCTGCAGGTACGAACGATTCTGCGTAATTTCGTTTAATTCCTTATTCATTGCTGAAGTGGTAAATCGATTCGGAGCGCGTGTTGAAGTGATATATCGATTCGGTTTTGGTACGATCCGGGAAATTTCCTAAATTAAAAATAGTTTTGTGGAAAAACGAGCGAAACTTCAATTTACAGTTTCGTTTTCGATGATGTTAATGTGATGAGTGAAGGAAACGTTCATTGCCATCTGAAATGAGCAGCAACGACAACATTGACGGTATAAACTTACAATTTTTATTACTTTTGATTTTTAATATTTATAGTTGAAGACGAGTCTTGTGAGTCTCTACGTAGAACTCTTACCGGGAATTATGGCATAGATCCCACAAAAATAGGATTTGTGGAAGTGAATTACACATATGGTACTATTGAATTAATAGACTGCTATGGCCTTAACGTGGAAAACGCAAAATGCTTTCTTGGAATAAGATGTAGAGAACTTTTAAAGATATATAATGCTCATGATGTAGGTGATGAAATTGATTCCTCCAACTTAACCCCATTATATGTGTTAGAGTTAAGAGAACGGTGGGTCAACAAGATCAAAGAGAGGATAAGTGATCCTATTCCAGTTCGACCATTTCCCGAAGATATGGGGTTTAGTAGAGACTTACCAAATGTTACTTTGGAACAACTATACAATGGTTTGGAAAATATATTTGAAACTGGAAAAAATTTGCCGCAAGCATGCTGGAGCGGAAAAATATTACCATTCACTACTACAGATCCAGTATATACTACTCTAGAAAAAGACATTGAAATATTGAAGGAGGTTATACCAGCACAGATAATGGAAAGTCCACTTCAGCGGGAAAGAGAAAGACAAATTGACTCTTTATTCCATATTTAAATCTGTAATAAAACTCACCCAAAATGGATTTGACAATTTCCAATTCATTAAATTGAATAAAAAAGTGGATTCCACCTACAACTCCAATGAAGGAATAAGCAGTTGCATTTCCAAAGATGAATTCGATTTAGTATTAAATGGTGTCGGTGTTAAACAAAAGGGAACAAAATCTTTATGCAGCGAAGATGTGAAGCAACCAACATACAACCAGATACAGCTTCGTTCTTATCCAATATGGATGAAGGCACTTTACTTAGAGGAAATCAAGGAAAATTGTGCATCAGCTCTCACAGAAGTATCATTCGATGAGTCGTTGCCTAACCACCCAATAGATGTTGTTACGATAAATATTTGTAAAAAAAATACATGCATTGTTCTCAAACTTAAACTGCGCAGCCACTACATCTAGGTATGTTAATACATGCTCTAGACTTGGTGCAGCTTATCTCATTGATATCAGTAAAAAGAACAAGGCACACAACAATATCTCTATACTTCCCATTTATCATACAGAAAATAATGGTAATGATCATAGGCGTGTTGTTAGCGGTTACATACTGCGAGGACCTCATCATGTTAGAGATGCCACCGATAGGATCAATTTTATCCAGTGTGAAAGAATCAGGAAAGGAGCTCCTCTAGAAATGTTCAAAAAAGGACTAATTTTTGAAGATGGAGACTCCGTGATATGATTTATCTGCAAAAATTCAATGCCGAAGATATACCCATCATATGGAGCGTTTATGCAAGATCTACTATTTCTTCCTTGTAACTATCTGGGGGAGTTGATTTTCAAAGGTGACATGGACCAGCAGACATTTGCAGAAAGAGCAGAGCGGATATTTATCTCGAATCATGACTTCTTAAAACATAGAATCGTAGAAGAGGTAATAATGGGTATGGTGGGCAGTTCCCAGGAGGAAGGATATTTTGCTGGCTTCAGAATGCTGTATATGATGTTGCTAGAGCTATCGAGAGATAATTTTGCGTCTTTAGTAAGTGTAGAGGGTTTTTTACAATCATTAAATGAGTGTGTGCTGTCAAACTCATACGTACTATTCACACACGGAAACCTCATTTACACTCTAAAATACATTATTGACAATTGTGAGAAAACAACAGATGGATGGGTGCTTAGATGTTAATAAAAACATTGTATTATTATTTACGATATGTTTAATCAAAAAAAAAAAAAAATTCTTCTGTGTTTGTGATTTCCATTGTAAATTTACAATAGTGCTATTGTTGTTGTGGGCTCCATGGGGATATCCACGAACGCGAATACTTGTCTGAACGCGCAAAACCACTACAAAGTTCGCATAGACTCGTAGAAACGCGTGAAAACTTGCAAACTTTTAATGTAATATTTGTACTCATAATTCACTTTCTATGGAACTGAATCAATTGAAAATTTGAAATTAACATTAGAAAAACTAAAAATACAATAAAAATAGTTTAAAAATAAATGAATTGTAATGCAAAATGATTTTCGATGATGTTAATGTGATGAGTGAAGGAAACGTTTCATTGCCATCTGAAATGAGCAACAACGACAACATTGACGGTATAAACTTACAATTTTTATTACTTTTGATTTTTAATATTTATAGTTGAAGACGAGTCTTGTGAGTCTCTACGTAGAACTCTTACAGGGAATTATGGCATAGATCCCACAAAAATAGGATTTGTGGAAGTGAATTACACATATGGTACTATTGAATTAATAGACTGCTATGGCCTTAACGTGGAAAACGCAAAATGCTTTCTTGGAATAAGATGTAGAGAACTTTTAAAGATATATAATGCTCATGATGTAGGTGATGAAATTGATTCCTCCAACTTAACCCCATTATATGTGTTAGAGTTAAGAGAACGGTGGGTCAACAAGATCAAAGAGAGGATAAGTGATCCTATTCCAGTTCGACCACTTCCCGAAGATATGGGGTTTAGTAGAGACTTACCAAATGTTACTTTGGAACAACTATACAATGGTTTGGAAAATATATTTGAAACTAGAAAAAATTTGCCGCAAGCATGCTGGAGCGGGAAAATATTACCATTCACTACTACAGATCCAGTATATACTACTCTAGAAAAAGACATTGAAATATTGAAGGAGGTTATACCAGCACAGATAATGGAAAGTCCACTTCAGCGGGAAAGAGAAAGACAAATTGACTCTTTATTCCATATTTAAATCTGTAATAAAACTCACCCAAAATGGATTTGACAATTTCCAATTCATTAAATTGAATAAAAAAGTGGATTCCACCTACAACTCCAATGAAGGAATAAGCAGTTGCATTTCCAAAGATGAATTCGATTTAGTATTAAATGGTGTCGGTGTTAAACAAAAGGGAACAAAATCTTTATGCAGCGAAGATGTGAAGCAACCAACATACAACCAGATACAGCTTCGTTCTTATCCAATATGGATGAAGGCACTTTACTTAGAGGAAATCAAGGAAAATTGTGCATCAGCTCTCACAGAAGTATCATTCGATGAGTCGTTGCCTAACCACCCAATAGATGTTGTTACGATAAATATTTGTAAAAAAAATACATGCATTGTTCTCAAACTTAAACTGCGCAGCCACTACATCTAGGTATGTTAATACATGCTCTAGACTTGGTGCAGCTTATCTCATTGATATCAGTAAAAAGAACAAGGCACACAACAATATCTCTATACTTCCCATTTATCATACAGAAAATAATGGTAATGATCATAGGCGTGTTGTTAGCGGTTACATACTGCGAGGACCTCATCATGTTAGAGATGCCACCGATAGGATCAATTTTATCCAGTGTGAAAGAATCAGGAAAGGAGCTCCTCTAGAAATGTTCAAAAAAGGACTAATTTTTGAAGATGGAGACTCCGTGATATGATTTATCTGCAAAAATTCAATGCCGAAGATATACCCATCATATGGAGCGTTTATGCAAGATCTACTATTTCTTCCTTGTATTATAACTATCTGGGGGAGTTGATTTTCAAAGGTGACATGGACCAGCAGACATTTGCAGAAAGAGCAGAGCGGATATTTATCTCGAATCATGACTTCTTAAAACATAGAATCGTAGAAGAGGTAATAATGGGTATGGTGGGCAGTTCCCAGGAGGAAGGATATTTTGCTGGCTTCAGAATGCTGTATATGATGTTGCTAGAGCTATCGAGAGATAATTTTGCGTCTTTAGTAAGTGTAGAGGGTTTTTTACAATCATTAAATGAGTGTGTGCTGTCAAACTCATACGTACTATTCACACACGGAAACCTCATTTACACTCTAAAATACATTATTGACAATTGTGAGAAAACAACAGATGGATGGGTGCTTAGATGTTAATAAAAACATTGTATTATTATTTACGATATGTTTAATCAAAAAAAAAAAAAAATTCTTCTGTGTTTGTGATTTCCATTGTAAATTTACAATAGTGCTATTGTTGTTGTGGGCTCCATGGGGATATCCACGAACGCGAATACTTGTCTGAACGCGCAAAACCACTACAAAGTTCGCATAGACTCGTAGAAACGCGTGAAAACTTGCAAACTTTTAATGTAATATTTGTACTCATAATTCACTTTCTATGGAACTGAATCAATTGAAAATTTGAAATTAACATTAGAAAAACTAAAAATACAATAAAAATAGTTTAAAAATAAATGAATTGTAATGCAAAATGATTTTCGATGATGTTAATGTGATGAGTGAAGGAAACGTTTCATTGCCATCTGAAATAAGCAACAACGACAACATTGACGGTATAAACTTACAATTTTTATTACTTTTGATTTTTAATATTTATAGTTGAAGACGAGTCTTGTGAGTCTCTACGTAGAACTCTTACAGGGAATTATGGCATAGATCCCACAAAAATAGGATTTGTGGAAGTGAATTACACATATGGTACTATTGAATTAATAGACTGCTATGGCCTTAACGTGGAAAACGCAAAATGCTTTCTTGGAATAAGATGTAGAGAACTTTTAAAGATATATAATGCTCATGATGTAGGTGATGAAATTGATTCCTCCAACTTAACCCCATTATATGTGTTAGAGTTAAGAGAACGGTGGGTCAACAAGATCAAAGAGAGGATAAGTGATCCTATTCCAGTTCGACCACTTCCCGAAGATATGGGGTTTAGTAGAGACTTACCAAATGTTACTTTGGAACAACTATACAATGGTTTGGAAAATATATTTGAAACTAGAAAAAATTTGCCGCAAGCATGCTGGAGCGGGAAAATATTACCATTCACTACTACAGATCCAGTATATACTACTCTAGAAAAAGACATTGAAATATTGAAGGAGGTTATACCAGCACAGATAATGGAAAGTCCACTTCAGCGGGAAAGAGAAAGACAAATTGACTCTTTATTCCATATTTAAATCTGTAATAAAACTCACCCAAAATGGATTTGACAATTTCCAATTCATTAAATTGAATAAAAAAGTGGATTCCACCTACAACTCCAATGAAGGAGTAAGCAGTTGCATTTCCAAAGATGAATTCGATTTAGTATTAAATGGTGTCGGTGTTAAACAAAAGGGAACAAAATCTTTATGCAGCGAAGATGTGAAGCAACCAACATACAACCAGATACAGCTTCGTTCTTATCCAATATGGATGAAGGCACTTTACTTAGAGGAAATCAAGGAAAATTGTGCATCAGCTCTCACAGAAGTATCATTCGATGAGTCGTTGCCTAACCACCCAATAGATGTTGTTACGATAAATATTTGTAAAAAAAATACATGCATTGTTCTCAAACTTAAACTGCGCAGCCACTACATCTAGGTATGTTAATACATGCTCTAGACTTGGTGCAGCTTATCTCATTGATATCAGTAAAAAGAACAAGGCACACAACAATATCTCTATACTTCCCATTTATCATACAGAAAATAATGGTAATGATCATAGGCGTGTTGTTAGCGGTTACATACTGCGAGGACCTCATCATGTTAGAGATGCCACCGATAGGATCAATTTTATCCAGTGTGAAAGAATCAGGAAAGGAGCTCCTCTAGAAATGTTCAAAAAAGGACTAATTTTTGAAGATGGAGACTCCGTGATATGATTTATCTGCAAAAATTCAATGCCGAAGATATACCCATCATATGGAGCGTTTATGCAAGATCTACTATTTCTTCCTTGTATTATAACTATCTGGGGGAGTTGATTTTCAAAGGTGACATGGACCAGCAGACATTTGCAGAAAGAGCAGAGCGGATATTTATCTCGAATCATGACTTCTTAAAACATAGAATCGTAGAAGAGGTAATAATGGGTATGGTGGGCAGTTCCCAGGAGGAAGGATATTTTGCTGGCTTCAGAATGCTGTATATGATGTTGCTAGAGCTATCGAGAGATAATTTTGCGTCTTTAGTAAGTGTAGAGGGTTTTTTACAATCATTAAATGAGTGTGTGCTGTCAAACTCATACGTACTATTCACACACGGAAACCTCATTTACACTCTAAAATACATTATTGACAATTGTGAGAAAACAACAGATGGATGGGTGCTTAGATGTTAATAAAAACATTGTATTATTATTTACGATATGTTTAATCAAAAAAAAAAAAAAATTCTTCTGTGTTTGTGATTTCCATTGTAAATTTACAATAGTGCTATTGTTGTTGTGGGCTCCATGGGGATATCCACGAACGCGAATACTTGTCTGAACGCGCAAAACCACTACAAAGTTCGCATAGACTCGTAGAAACGCGTGAAAACTTGCAAACTTTTAATGTAATATTTGTACTCATAATTCACTTTCTATGGAACTGAATCAATTGAAAATTTGAAATTAACATTAGAAAAACTAAAAATACAATAAAAATAGTTTAAAAATAAATGAATTGTAATGCAAAATGATTTTCGATGATGTTAATGTGATGAGTGAAGGAAACGTTTCATTGCCATCTGAAATGAGCAACAACGACAACATTGACGGTATAAACTTACAATTTTTATTACTTTTGATTTTTAATATTTATAGTTGAAGACGAGTCTTGTGAGTCTCTACGTAGAACTCTTACAGGGAATTATGGCATAGATCCCACAAAAATAGGATTTGTGGAAGTGAATTACACATATGGTACTATTGAATTAATAGACTGCTATGGCCTTAACGTGGAAAACGCAAAATGCTTTCTTGGAATAAGATGTAGAGAACTTTTAAAGATATATAATGCTCATGATGTAGGTGATGAAATTGATTCCTCCAACTTAACCCCATTATATGTGTTAGAGTTAAGAGAACGGTGGGTCAACAAGATCAAAGAGAGGATAAGTGATCCTATTCCAGTTCGACCACTTCCCGAAGATATGGGGTTTAGTAGAGACTTACCAAATGTTACTTTGGAACAACTATACAATGGTTTGGAAAATATATTTGAAACTAGAAAAAATTTGCCGCAAGCATGCTGGAGCGGGAAAATATTACCATTCACTACTACAGATCCAGTATATACTACTCTAGAAAAAGACATTGAAATATTGAAGGAGGTTATACCAGCACAGATAATGGAAAGTCCACTTCAGCGGGAAAGAGAAAGACAAATTGACTCTTTATTCCATATTTAAATCTGTAATAAAACTCACCCAAAATGGATTTGACAATTTCCAATTCATTAAATTGAATAAAAAAGTGGATTCCACCTACAACTCCAATGAAGGAATAAGCAGTTGCATTTCCAAAGATGAATTCGATTTAGTATTAAATGGTGTCGGTGTTAAACAAAAGGGAACAAAATCTTTATGCAGCGAAGATGTGAAGCAACCAACATACAACCAGATACAGCTTCGTTCTTATCCAATATGGATGAAGGCACTTTACTTAGAGGAAATCAAGGAAAATTGTGCATCAGCTCTCACAGAAGTATCATTCGATGAGTCGTTGCGTAACCACCCAATAGATGTTGTTACGATAAATATTTGTAAAAAAAATACATGCATTGTTCTCAAACTTAAACTGCGCAGCCACTATATCTAGGTATGTTAATACATGCTCTAGACTTGGTGCAGCTTATCTCATTGATATCAGTAAAAAGAACAAGGCACACAACAATATCTCTATACTTCCCATTTATCATACAGAAAATAATGGTAATGATCATAGGCGTGTTGTTAGCGGTTACATACTGCGAGGACCTCATCATGTTAGAGATGCCACCGATAGGATCAATTTTATCCAGTGTGAAAGAATCAGGAAAGGAGCTCCTCTAGAAATGTTCAAAAAAGGACTAATTTTTGAAGATGGAGACTCCGTGATATGATTTATCTGCAAAAATTCAATGCCGAAGATATACCCATCATATGGAGCGTTTATGCAAGATCTACTATTTCTTCCTTGTAACTATCTGGGGGAGTTGATTTTCAAAGGTGACATGGACCAGCAGACATTTGCAGAAAGAGCAGAGCGGATATTTATCTCGAATCATGACTTCTTAAAACATAGAATCGTAGAAGAGGTAATAATGGGTATGGTGGGCAGTTCCCAGGAGGAAGGATATTTTGCTGGCTTCAGAATGCTGTATATGATGTTGCTAGAGCTATCGAGAGATAATTTTGCGTCTTTAGTAAGTGTAGAGGGTTTTTTACAATCATTAAATGAGTGTGTGCTGTCAAACTCATACGTACTATTCACACACGGAAACCTCATTTACACTCTAAAATACATTATTGACAATTGTGAGAAAACAACAGATGGATGGGTGCTTAGATGTTAATAAAAACATTGTATTATTATTTACGATATGTTTAATCAAAAAAAAAAAAAAATTCTTCTGTGTTTGTGATTTCCATTGTAAATTTACAATAGTGCTATTGTTGTTGTGGGCTCCATGGGGATATCCACGAACGCGAATACTTGTCTGAACGCGCAAAACCACTACAAAGTTCGCATAGACTCGTAGAAACGCGTGAAAACTTGCAAACTTTTAATGTAATATTTGTACTCATAATTCACTTTCTATGGAACTGAATCAATTGAAAATTTGAAATTAACATTAGAAAAACTAAAAATACAATAAAAATAGTTTAAAAATAAATGAATTGTAATGCAAAATGATTTTCGATGATGTTAATGTGATGAGTGAAGGAAACGTTTCATTGCCATCTGAAATGAGCAACAACGACAACATTGACGGTATAAACTTACAATTTTTATTACTTTTGATTTTTAATATTTATAGTTGAAGACGAGTCTTGTGAGTCTCTACGTAGAACTCTTACAGGGAATTATGGCATAGATCCCACAAAAATAGGATTTGTAGAAGTGAATTACACATATGGTACTATTGAATTAATAGACTGCTATGGCCTTAACGTGGAAAACGCAAAATGCTTTCTTGGAATAAGATGTAGAGAACTTTTAAAGATATATAATGCTCATGATGTAGGTGATGAAATTGATTCCTCCAACTTAACCCCATTATATGTGTTAGAGTTAAGAGAACGGTGGGTCAACAAGATCAAAGAGAGGATAAGTGATCCTATTCCAGTTCGACCACTTCCCGAAGATATGGGGTTTAGTAGAGACTTACCAAATGTTACTTTGGAACAACTATACAATGGTTTGGAAAATATATTTGAAACTAGAAAAAATTTGCCGCAAGCATGCTGGAGCGGGAAAATATTACCATTCACTACTACAGATCCAGTATATACTACTCTAGAAAAAGACATTGAAATATTGAAGGAGGTTATACCAGCACAGATAATGGAAAGTCCACTTCAGCGGGAAAGAGAAAGACAAATTGACTCTTTATTCCATATTTAAATCTGTAATAAAACTCACCCAAAATGGATTTGACAATTTCCAATTCATTAAATTGAATAAAAAAGTGGATTCCACCTACAACTCCAATGAAGGAATAAGCAGTTGCATTTCCAAAGATGAATTCGATTTAGTATTAAATGGTGTCGGTGTTAAACAAAAGGGAACAAAATCTTTATGTAGCGAAGATGTGAAGCAACCAACATACAACCAGATACAGCTTCGTTCTTATCCAATATGGATGAAGGCACTTTACTTAGAGGAAATCAAGGAAAATTGTGCATCAGCTCTCACAGAAGTATCATTCGATGAGTCGTTGCCTAACCACCCAATAGATGTTGTTACGATAAATATTTGTAAAAAAAATACATGCATTGTTCTCAAACTTAAACTGCGCAGCCACTACATCTAGGTATGTTAACACATGCTCTAGACTTGGTGCAGCTTATCTCATTGATATCAGTAAAAAGAACAAGGCACACAACAATATCTCTATACTTCCCATTTATCATACAGAAAATAATGGTAATGATCATAGGCGTGTTGTTAGCGGTTACATACTGCGAGGACCTCATCATGTTAGAGATGCCACCGATAGGATCAATTTTATCCAGTGTGAAAGAATCAGGAAAGGAGCTCCTCTAGAAATGTTCAAAAAAGGACTAATTTTTGAAGATGGAGACTCCGTGATATGATTTATCTGCAAAAATTCAATGCCGAAGATATACCCATCATATGGAGCGTTTATGCAAGATCTACTATTTCTTCCTTGTAACTATCTGGGGGAGTTGATTTTCAAAGGTGACATGGACCAGCAGACATTTGCAGAAAGAGCAGAGCGGATATTTATCTCGAATCATGACTTCTTAAAACATAGAATCGTAGAAGAGGTAATAATGGGTATGGTGGGCAGTTCCCAGGAGGAAGGATATTTTGCTGGCTTCAGAATGCTGTATATGATGTTGCTAGAGCTATCGAGAGATAATTTTGCGTCTTTAGTAGGTGTAGAGGGTTTTTTACAATCATTAAATAAGTGTGTGCTGTCAAACTCATACGTACTATTCACACACGGAAACCTCATTTACACTCTAAAATACATTATTGACAATTGTGAGAAAACAACAGATGGATGGGTGCTTAGATGTTAATAAAAACATTGTATTATTATTTACGATATGTTTAATCAAAAAAAAAAAAAAAAATTCTTCTGTGTTTGTGATTTCCATTGTAAATTTACAATAGTGCTATTGTTGTTGTGGGCTCCATGGGGATATCCACGAACGCGAATACTTGTCTGAACGCGCAAAACCACTACAAAGTTCGCATAGACTCGTAGAAACGCGTGAAAACTTGCAAACTTTTAATGTAATATTTGTACTCATAATTCACTTTCTATGGAACTGAATCAATTGAAAATTTGAAATTAACATTAGAAAAACTAAAAATACAATAAAAATAGTTTAAAAATAAATGAATTGTAATGCAAAATGATTTTCGATGATGTTAATGTGATGAGTGAAGGAAACGTTTCATTGCCATCTGAAATGAGCAACAACGACAACATTGACGGTATAAACTTACAATTTTTATTACTTTTGATTTTTAATATTTATAGTTGAAGACGAGTCTTGTGAGTCTCTACGTAGAACTCTTACAGGGAATTATGGCATAGATCCCACAAAAATAGGATTTGTGGAAGTGAATTACACATATGGTACTATTGAATTAATAGACTGCTATGGCCTTAACGTGGAAAACGCAAAATGCTTTCTTGGAATAAGATGTAGAGAACTTTTAAAGATATATAATGCTCATGATGTAGGTGATGAAATTGATTCCTCCAACTTAACCCCATTATATGTGTTAGAGTTAAGAGAACGGTGGGTCAACAAGATCAAAGAGAGGATAAGTGATCCTATTCCAGTTCGACCACTTCCCGAAGATATGGGGTTTAGTAGAGACTTACCAAATGTTACTTTGGAACAACTATACAATGGTTTGGAAAATATATTTGAAACTAGAAAAAATTTGCCGCAAGCATGCTGGAGCGGGAAAATATTACCATTCACTACTACAGATCCAGTATATACTACTCTAGAAAAAGACATTGAAATATTGAAGGAGGTTATACCAGCACAGATAATGGAAAGTCCACTTCAGCGGGAAAGAGAAAGACAAATTGACTCTTTATTCCATATTTAAATCTGTAATAAAACTCACCCAAAATGGATTTGACAATTTCCAATTCATTAAATTGAATAAAAAAGTGGATTCCACCTACAACTCCAATGAAGGAATAAGCAGTTGCATTTCCAAAGATGAATTCGATTTAGTATTAAATGGTGTCGGTGTTAAACAAAAGGGAACAAAATCTTTATGCAGCGAAGATGTGAAGCAACCAACATACAACCAGATACAGCTTCGTTCTTATCCAATATGGATGAAGGCACTTTACTTAGAGGAAATCAAGGAAAATTGTGCATCAACTCTCACAAAAGTATCATTCGATGAGTCGTTGCCTAACCACCCAATAGATGTTGTTACGATAAATATTTGTAAAAAAAATACATGCATTGTTCTCAAACTTAAACTGCGCAGCCACTACATCTAGGTATGTTAATACATGCTCTAGACTTGGTGCAGCTTATCTCATTGATATCAGTAAAAAGAACAAGGCACACAACAATATCACTATACTTCCCATTTATCATACAGAAAATAATGGTAATGATCATAGGCGTGTTGTTAGCGGTTACATACTGCGAGGACCTCATCATGTTAGAGATGCCACCGATAGGATCAATTTTATCCAGTGTGAAAGAATCAGGAAAGGAGCTCCTCTAGAAATGTTCAAAAAAGGACTAATTTTTGAAGATGGAGACTCCGTGATATGATTTATCTGCAAAAATTCAATGCCGAAGATATACCCATCATATGGAGCGTTTATGCAAGATCTACTATTTCTTCCTTGTAACTATCTGGGGGAGTTGATTTTCAAAGGTGACATGGACCAGCAGACATTTGCAGAAAGAGCAGAGCGGATATTTATCTCGAATCATGACTTCTTAAAACATAGAATCGTAGAAGAGGTAATAATGGGTATGGTGGGCAGTTCCCAGGAGGAAGGATATTTTGCTGGCTTCAGAATGCTGTATATGATGTTGCTAGAGCTATCGAGAGATAATTTTGCGTCTTTAGTAAGTGTAGAGGGTTTTTTACAATCATTAAATGAGTGTGTGCTGTCAAACTCATACGTACTATTCACACACGGAAACCTCATTTACACTCTAAAATACATTATTGACAATTGTGAGAAAACAACAGATGGATGGGTGCTTAGATGTTAATAAAAACATTGTATTATTATTTACGATATGTTTAATCAAAAAAAAAAAAAAATTCTTCTGTGTTTGTGATTTCCATTGTAAATTTACAATAGTGCTATTGTTGTTGTGGGCTCCATGGGGATATCCACGAACGCGAATACTTGTCTGAACGCGCAAAACCACTACAAAGTTCGCATAGACTCGTAGAAACGCGTGAAAACTTGCAAACTTTTAATGTAATATTTGTACTCATAATTCACTTTCTATGGAACTGAATCAATTGAAAATTTGAAATTAACATTAGAAAAACTAAAAATACAATAAAAATAGTTTAAAAATAAATGAATTGTAATGCAAAATGATTTTCGATGATGTTAATGTGATGAGTGAAGGAAACGTTTCATTGCCATCTGAAATGAGCAACAACGACAACATTGACGGTATAAACTTACAATTTTTATTACTTTTGATTTTTAATATTTATAGTTGAAGACGAGTCTTGTGAGTCTCTACGTAGAACTCTTACAGGGAATTATGGCATAGATCCCACAAAAATAGGATTTGTAGAAGTGAATTACACATATGGTACTATTGAATTAATAGACTGCTATGGCCTTAACGTGGAAAACGCAAAATGCTTTCTTGGAATAAGATGTAGAGAACTTTTAAAGATATATAATGCTCATGATGTAGGTGATGAAATTGATTCCTCCAACTTAACCCCATTATATGTGTTAGAGTTAAGAGAACGGTGGGTCAACAAGATCAAAGAGAGGATAAGTGATCCTATTCCAGTTCGACCACTTCCCGAAGATATGGGGTTTAGTAGAGACTTACCAAATGTTACTTTGGAACAACTATACAATGGTTTGGAAAATATATTTGAAACTAGAAAAAATTTGCCGCAAGCATGCTGGAGCGGGAAAATATTACCATTCACTACTACAGATCCAGTATATACTACTCTAGAAAAAGACATTGAAATATTGAAGGAGGTTATACCAGCACAGATAATGGAAAGTCCACTTCAGCGGGAAAGAGAAAGACAAATTGACTCTTTATTCCATATTTAAATCTGTAATAAAACTCACCCAAAATGGATTTGACAATTTCCAATTCATTAAATTGAATAAAAAAGTGGATTCCACCTACAACTCCAATGAAGGAATAAGCAGTTGCATTTCCAAAGATGAATTCGATTTAGTATTAAATGGTGTCGGTGTTAAACAAAAGGGAACAAAATCTTTATGCAGCGAAGATGTGAAGCAACCAACATACAACCAGATACAGCTTCGTTCTTATCCAATATGGATGAAGGCACTTTACTTAGAGGAAATCAAGGAAAATTGTGCATCAGCTCTCACAGAAGTATCATTCGATGAGTCGTTGCGTAACCACCCAATAGATGTTGTTACGATAAATATTTGTAAAAAAAATACATGCATTGTTCTCAAACTTAAACTGCGCAGCCACTACATCTAGGTATGTTAATACATGCTCTAGACTTGGTGCAGCTTATCTCATTGATATCAGTAAAAAGAACAAGGCACACAACAATATCTCTATACTTCCCATTTATCATACAGAAAATAATGGTAATGATCATAGGCGTGTTGTTAGCGGTTACATACTGCGAGGACCTCATCATGTTAGAGATGCCACCGATAGGATCAATTTTATCCAGTGTGAAAGAATCAGGAAAGGAGCTCCTCTAGAAATGTTCAAAAAAGGACTAATTTTTGAAGATGGAGACTCCGTGATATGATTTATCTGCAAAAATTCAATGCCGAAGATATACCCATCATATGGAGCGTTTATGCAAGATCTACTATTTCTTCCTTGTAACTATCTGGGGGAGTTGATTTTCAAAGGTGACATGGACCAGCAGACATTTGCAGAAAGAGCAGAGCGGATATTTATCTCGAATCATGACTTCTTAAAACATAGAATCGTAGAAGAGGTAATAATGGGTATGGTGGGCAGTTCCCAGGAGGAAGGATATTTTGCTGGCTTCAGAATGCTGTATATGATGTTGCTAGAGCTATCGAGAGATAATTTTGCGTCTTTAGTAAGTGTAGAGGGTTTTTTACAATCATTAAATGAGTGTGTGCTGTCAAACTCATACGTACTATTCACACACGGAAACCTCATTTACACTCTAAAATACATTATTGACAATTGTGAGAAAACAACAGATGGATGGGTGCTTAGATGTTAATAAAAACATTGTATTATTATTTACGATATGTTTAATCAAAAAAAAAAAAAAATTCTTCTGTGTTTGTGATTTCCATTGTAAATTTACAATAGTGCTATTGTTGTTGTGGGCTCCATGGGGATATCCACGAACGCGAATACTTGTCTGAACGCGCAAAACCACTACAAAGTTCGCATAGACTCGTAGAAACGCGTGAAAACTTGCAAACTTTTAATGTAATATTTGTACTCATAATTCACTTTCTATGGAACTGAATCAATTGAAAATTTGAAATTAACATTAGAAAAACTAAAAATACAATAAAAATAGTTTAAAAATAAATGAATTGTAATGCAAAATGATTTTCGATGATGTTAATGTGATGAGTGAAGGAAACGTTTCATTGCCATCTGAAATGAGCAACAACGACAACATTGACGGTATAAACTTACAATTTTTATTACTTTTGATTTTTAATATTTATAGTTGAAGACGAGTCTTGTGAGTCTCTACGTAGAACTCTTACAGGGAATTATGGCATAGATCCCACAAAAATAGGATTTGTAGAAGTGAATTACACATATGGTACTATTGAATTAATAGACTGCTATGGCCTTAACGTGGAAAACGCAAAATGCTTTCTTGGAATAAGATGTAGAGAACTTTTAAAGATATATAATGCTCATGATGTAGGTGATGAAATTGATTCCTCCAACTTAACCCCATTATATGTGTTAGAGTTAAGAGAACGGTGGGTCAACAAGATCAAAGAGAGGATAAGTGATCCTATTCCAGTTCGACCACTTCCCGAAGATATGGGGTTTAGTAGAGACTTACCAAATGTTACTTTGGAACAACTATACAATGGTTTGGAAAATATATTTGAAACTAGAAAAAATTTGCCGCAAGCATGCTGGAGCGGGAAAATATTACCATTCACTACTACAGATCCAGTATATACTACTCTAGAAAAAGACATTGAAATATTGAAGGAGGTTATACCAGCACAGATAATGGAAAGTCCACTTCAGCGGGAAAGAGAAAGACAAATTGACTCTTTATTCCATATTTAAATCTGTAATAAAACTCACCCAAAATGGATTTGACAATTTCCAATTCATTAAATTGAATAAAAAAGTGGATTCCACCTACAACTCCAATGAAGGAATAAGCAGTTGCATTTCCAAAGATGAATTCGATTTAGTATTAAATGGTGTCGGTGTTAAACAAAAGGGAACAAAATCTTTATGCAGCGAAGATGTGAAGCAACCAACATACAACCAGATACAGCTTCGTTCTTATCCAATATGGATGAAGGCACTTTACTTAGAGGAAATCAAGGAAAATTGTGCATCAGCTCTCACAGAAGTATCATTCGATGAGTCGTTGCGTAACCACCCAATAGATGTTGTTACGATAAATATTTGTAAAAAAAATACATGCATTGTTCTCAAACTTAAACTGCGCAGCCACTACATCTAGGTATGTTAATACATGCTCTAGACTTGGTGCAGCTTATCTCATTGATATCAGTAAAAAGAACAAGGCACACAACAATATCTCTATACTTCCCATTTATCATACAGAAAATAATGGTAATGATCATAGGCGTGTTGTTAGCGGTTACATACTGCGAGGACCTCATCATGTTAGAGATGCCACCGATAGGATCAATTTTATCCAGTGTGAAAGAATCAGGAAAGGAGCTCCTCTAGAAATGTTCAAAAAAGGACTAATTTTTGAAGATGGAGACTCCGTGATATGATTTATCTGCAAAAATTCAATGCCGAAGATATACCCATCATATGGAGCGTTTATGCAAGATCTACTATTTCTTCCTTGTAACTATCTGGGGGAGTTGATTTTCAAAGGTGACATGGACCAGCAGACATTTGCAGAAAGAGCAGAGCGGATATTTATCTCGAATCATGACTTCTTAAAACATAGAATCGTAGAAGAGGTAATAATGGGTATGGTGGGCAGTTCCCAGGAGGAAGGATATTTTGCTGGCTTCAGAATGCTGTATATGATGTTGCTAGAGCTATCGAGAGATAATTTTGCGTCTTTAGTAAGTGTAGAGGGTTTTTTACAATCATTAAATGAGTGTGTGCTGTCAAACTCATACGTACTATTCACACACGGAAACCTCATTTACACTCTAAAATACATTATTGACAATTGTGAGAAAACAACAGATGGATGGGTGCTTAGATGTTAATAAAAACATTGTATTATTATTTACGATATGTTTAATCAAAAAAAAAAAAAAATTCTTCTGTGTTTGTGATTTCCATTGTAAATTTACAATAGTGCTATTGTTGTTGTGGGCTCCATGGGGATATCCACGAACGCGAATACTTGTCTGAACGCGCAAAACCACTACAAAGTTCGCATAGACTCGTAGAAACGCGTGAAAACTTGCAAACTTTTAATGTAATATTTGTACTCATAATTCACTTTCTATGGAACTGAATCAATTGAAAATTTGAAATTAACATTAGAAAAACTAAAAATACAATAAAAATAGTTTAAAAATAAATGAATTGTAATGCAAAATGATTTTCGATGATGTTAATGTGATGAGTGAAGGAAACGTTTCATTGCCATCTGAAATGAGCAACAACGACAACATTGACGGTATAAACTTACAATTTTTATTACTTTTGATTTTTAATATTTATAGTTGAAGACGAGTCTTGTGAGTCTCTACGTAGAACTCTTACAGGGAATTATGGCATAGATCCCACAAAAATAGGATTTGTGGAAGTGAATTACACATATGGTACTATTGAATTAATAGACTGCTATGGCCTTAACGTGGAAAACGCAAAATGCTTTCTTGGAATAAGATGTAGAGAACTTTTAAAGATATATAATGCTCATGATGTAGGTGATGAAATTGATTCCTCCAACTTAACCCCATTATATGTGTTAGAGTTAAGAGAACGGTGGGTCAACAAGATCAAAGAGAGGATAAGTGATCCTATTCCAGTTCGACCACTTCCCGAAGATATGGGGTTTAGTAGAGACTTACCAAATGTTACTTTGGAACAACTATACAATGGTTTGGAAAATATATTTGAAACTAGAAAAAATTTGCCGCAAGCATGCTGGAGCGGGAAAATATTACCATTCACTACTACAGATCCAGTATATACTACTCTAGAAAAAGACATTGAAATATTGAAGGAGGTTATACCAGCACAGATAATGGAAAGTCCACTTCAGCGGGAAAGAGAAAGACAAATTGACTCTTTATTCCATATTTAAATCTGTAATAAAACTCACCCAAAATGGATTTGACAATTTCCAATTCATTAAATTGAATAAAAAAGTGGATTCCACCTACAACTCCAATGAAGGAATAAGCAGTTGCATTTCCAAAGATGAATTCGATTTAGTATTAAATGGTGTCGGTGTTAAACAAAAGGGAACAAAATCTTTATGTAGCGAAGATGTGAAGCAACCAACATACAACCAGATACAGCTTCGTTCTTATCCAATATGGATGAAGGCACTTTACTTAGAGGAAATCAAGGAAAATTGTGCATCAGCTCTCACAGAAGTATCATTCGATGAGTCGTTGCCTAACCACCCAATAGATGTTGTTACGATAAATATTTGTAAAAAAAATACATGCATTGTTCTCAAACTTAAACTGCGCAGCCACTACATCTAGGTATGTTAATACATGCTCTAGACTTGGTGCAGCTTATCTCATTGATATCAGTAAAAAGAACAAGGCACACAACAATATCTCTATACTTCCCATTTATCATACAGAAAATAATGGTAATGATCATAGGCGTGTTGTTAGCGGTTACATACTGCGAGGACCTCATCATGTTAGAGATGCCACCGATAGGATCAATTTTATCCAGTGTGAAAGAATCAGGAAAGGAGCTCCTCTAGAAATGTTCAAAAAAGGACTAATTTTTGAAGATGGAGACTCCGTGATATGATTTATCTGCAAAAATTCAATGCCGAAGATATACCCATCATATGGAGCGTTTATGCAAGATCTACTATTTCTTCCTTGTAACTATCTGGGGGAGTTGATTTTCAAAGGTGACATGGACCAGCAGACATTTGCAGAAAGAGCAGAGCGGATATTTATCTCGAATCATGACTTCTTAAAACATAGAATCGTAGAAGAGGTAATAATGGGTATGGTGGGCAGTTCCCAGGAGGAAGGATATTTTGCTGGCTTCAGAATGCTGTATATGATGTTGCTAGAGCTATCGAGAGATAATTTTGCGTCTTTAGTAAGTGTAGAGGGTTTTTTACAATCATTAAATGAGTGTGTGCTGTCAAACTCATACGTACTATTCACACACGGAAACCTCATTTACACTCTAAAATACATTATTGACAATTGTGAGAAAACAACAGATGGATGGGTGCTTAGATGTTAATAAAAACATTGTATTATTATTTACGATATGTTTAATCAAAAAAAAAAAAAAAAATTCTTCTGTGTTTGTGATTTCCATTGTAAATTTACAATAGTGCTATTGTTGTTGTGGGCTCCATGGGGATATCCACGAACGCGAATACTTGTCTGAACGCGCAAAACCACTACAAAGTTCGCATAGACTCGTAGAAACGCGTGAAAACTTGCAAACTTTTAATGTAATATTTGTACTCATAATTCACTTTCTATGGAACTGAATCAATTGAAAATTTGAAATTAACATTAGAAAAACTAAAAATACAATAAAAATAGTTTAAAAATAAATGAATTGTAATGCAAAATGAAGATATATGCAAATGAACGCTTGGCTCAGTAAATTTACTTTGACAACATTGAGGTTAGGTTCAGTTTTGTGTTTTGTATTGACATTGAATTCATATGTCAAACGTATGAAAACAAGTGTAAAAACTTGAGAAAATACTTGAAATTCGTTCGTAGATATCCCCATGGTGGGCTCTTCAATTAATGCTGACATTTTTGTACTATTACAGTATTTCCCACTGCTCCTGATGACATCACACCGGTGGGCCAGCAATTCTATGTTAAAGAACACACAGAAAAATTGAAATCAATGAAATTTCCAAAATCCGTGTTAGACAATAGAAGTTTTCAATTTCAGTGTGTTTGATACTTGACCAAAGTACAACAAACTTACGAAATACCAATCGAATATTCTGTCGCACTAAGCAAATTTAACAATTCAATCATAATTGTAAATTAACCTTTGTTCATATATTAAGTCAGCAAATGTACAAATTGTATTGCAATTATTAACATGTAAGCAAACTAAAAAACGTATATAAGACAAAGCATATGTACAATATATGTCAGTTATCGTTCAGAATATTGGGAATATAAGCCTTTTATTTTCGACTGTTCTTGGTGAGGCTGCCAGAACTTCCCGAACTATTCTTACAAGCTACCAAAGACTTCAAAGAAGATTCCGCGTACTTCAGAGTAGCAACCAAATTACCCATACGAATAATTAAAATCTTCAAAGTTTTTCAGATCACTTTAACAAGGTTTCATCACACACCTGAACATTGGTCCGTCGAGCCGGATCTTGGATTGTATCATCGCTGAACATGGCATATGCAGCAGACGTAAAGCAGAAACTGAACATGGAAGCTGTTCAACGTATCATCGGCAACCACAAGAAAGACAGTGCAAGCCGCTACAGTGTTGCCTATTTCGAGATTCGTCTGGAGAAGTTACGAGACGCATGGAAGGAATGCGAGAAACAGCATGCCGAAGCGCATCGCCACTGGAGCCACAATTCAGAACTTCTTAGCTTATACATGGCAGACTACACGAAGTTGGAGGAGTTAGTTTTGGATTACGTGACGTTCTTCAAAGCTAAATTACACGAGCTATACCAGCCAGCTAGGGTTCAGCCAACGTCTGCAGCAATACATGACTCTCTCAAGCTTGAGCGAATCAAGGTTCCATCATTCGATGGAAACTATTCGGAGTGGTGTTCGTTCCTGGATCTATACCAGAGTATAGTTCACACGAACAGCCAATTGGCGCCGGTGCAGAAGATGCAGTATTTACGAAATGCCTTACGTGGAGATGCGGAAGCATTAACCCGGCATCTTAGTGTCACAGACACTAATTACGAAGTAGCGTGGACTTTGCTAAGTGAACGGTACGACAACGATCGTGCCATTGCACAAGAAGCAATCCAGCGCTTGTTTGATATCCGCACAATTGCACCGAACGACCATCAAGGACAGTTGCTTGATACTACGAACCAATTCTTGGCAACTATCAAGCAACTAGAAATAAATGAGTTCGATCTCATGACGATTTTCATTGTAAATCGTAAGATTGATGACGACGCTCGTTCAGAATGGCAAAAAAGCTCAGCGTCAACAACGATATGCCATTATTGGATTCATTTCTTGAATTCATGAAACAGCGTTTTGTCATGCTAGAAGCGTTAGCGATGACTCGCAAAAATAAACTGAGCAAGCTAGAAAAGCGACCATCAGTGTCAGCACACACTTCTCATATAACAAAACATATGAGTTGCGTTTTGTGTCAGGGGCCACATAGTCTCGTTCAATGCGAGCAATTTCGTAAAGTGAAAGATAAGCGGACTATAGTGGCAACACATAAATTATGCTCCAATTGCTTGAGCAAAAATCACAAATTGAACCAATGTCCATCGAAGCGACAATGCAAAATATGCAACAAACGGCACAACACGTTGATACATGAAGAGATTTTGGATTCCGCCGTTCTGAGTCATCACATCAACGGAAAAAGCTCTTCAAAACAAGTACTGCTGGCGACGGCGCTAATGAAGGTAAAGTCCATATCTGGAGTATTCATTTCTTTACGCGTGCTATTTGACTCTGGCTCACGAAATTCTTTCATAAGCGAATCTGCAGTTCAGCTACCAGGGATCCCTCGCAAACATGCGAAATTTCAAATAAGTGGGATCGGAAGTACAACTGGACCTACGACCAAAGGAATCGTAAAAATAGAAGCGGCAGTAAGAAATTTAGATGGCGAAAAAGAAATAATAGAAATAAACCCTTACGTGTTATCCACGGTTACTGCTCCATTGCCGTCGGAGCTCGTCAAACTAGAGCTACCGGATGGGATGACGCGATCGGATCTAGCTGATCCACTGTTCAACCAACCTTCAGCTATTGATGTTCTTATTGGAGCTGATACGTATAATTTATTCATGCTACCAGGCACCAAAATAGGGCATCCCTGTGCACAGCAGACAAAACTAGGATGGGTTTTAATTGGTGCCACACAATGCACTACTAAAAATGCAAAACTATCTTCTCACGTATGCTCAGAAGATTTAGATGAGCTATTGCGAAAATTTTGGGAGATCGAAGAGCTGTCATCCAAAAAATCATTTTCACACAACGAGAAATTGGCAGAAGAAATGTACCAGCAAACAGTATCACGGAAGATGAGTGGCAAATACATTGTTAACTTGCCATTTGAACCCCACGCTGATATAGACAATTTGCGTCAATCAGAAAAAGTCGCATTTATCAGGTTTAGGCAACGCGAGAAGGGACTTCAAAAGAACAAAATCCTATACGAGAAGTATGCCAATTTTATGAAAGAGTATCTTGATTTGGGTCATATGCAACTTATTCCTGATCATAACATTAAAACGCCTGGAGCATATTACCTACCCCATCATGCCGTTTTTAAAGATAGCAGTTCAAGGACAAAACTTAGGGTGGTGCTCAATGCATCCCAAAAAACACCACAGGGGAAGTCATTAAACGACCTGTTGCTGGTTGGCCCTAGTATTCAAAACAACATTTTACACATACTAATACGTTGGAGGCAGCATAAATTCGTAATGATGGCAGATATCGAAAAGATGTATCGCCAAATCTGGATAGCTGATGTTCATCAAAATCATCAACGGATATTGTGGAGATTCGATCCTCGCAAACCTATCCAGCATTACCAGTTGAAAACAGTTACTTTTGGAACTGCAAGTGCTCCATTCTTGGCAATAAGGACGCTCCATCAGTTAGCACTAGATGATAGACGTTTATATCCAGAGGCTGCAAATGTTTTGCTGAACGACTTCTACGTAGATGATGTCTTAACTGGGTCTGATAATTTAATAGACCTAGAAAAACTTCAGAGAGATTTGCAACACCTGTTAGCTGGAGGTGGATTTCATCTACGGAAGTGGGCCTCTAATCATCCGCGCCTTTTAACGTCAATCCCAATTGAAGATCAAGAAATTAATGTGCCACTTGATATAACAACAACAGAGAATATCAAAACATTAGGACTTCAGTGGCATCCAGCAAAGGACGAATTCACATTCGATCTTCAAAACATTTCTACTGACGGAATTCTTACCAAAAGGAGCATACTTTCAGAAATAGCCAAACTTTTTGGCCCGCTAGGATGGCTGCAACCCTGTATCATTGTCGGTAAAATAACAATGCAGAAACTTTGGCTATCTAAATGCCACTGGGATGAACCTCTCGATCCAGCACTTATACAAAATTGGCTTGAGGTACGCAATGATTTAATATCATTGAAAACACTTAACATTCCCAGGTGGACTGGGTACTCCAACAACAATAAAATTGAACTTCATGGATATTGCGATGCTTCCTGTAACGCTTACGCTGCAGTCGTTTATTTAAAAGTGTGGAATACCACCAACACTAAAGTTCAATTATTGACAGCGAAATCGAAAGTTGCTCCGCTTAAAACGATATCGATCCCGAGGTTGGAGCTGTGTGGAGCTGTTTTACTGGTCGAATTAATGAAACAAATTGCTCAAGCACATAATGGGCAACACGTGCCGAAATATTATTGGACGGACTCCACTATTGTGTTATCATGGTTACACAGCAGTCCATCAAAGTGGAAGGTATTCGTCGCAAATCGAGTGAGTACAATTCAACAAGAAAGTTCACCCTGTAACTGGTATCACGTGGACACGTGCAGTAATCCAGCAGACTTAGCCACGAGGGGAATTACACCAACTCAGTTACTATCAGCAAACTTGTGGTGGTATGGTCCAGAGTGGTTGAAAGTACCTACTAGCGATTGGAAGTTACCTGTATACCCGACACATGTGAATTTGGAAGACGAGGAACGGAAAATTTTGCTAACCACATTTTTTACTGCACCGGAGCCTGAAATCCTCGGCAGATTTTCAAACGTAACGAAACTGTTTCGAGTCATTGCATATAGCCGTCGTTTTGCTAATAACACGATGAAAGTAGGACCAAAATTATCTGGTCTTTTAACAATAGCTGAATTAAAATCGGCTGAAACAGTATGTATACGATTGAGCCAGCAACATGCGTTTTCATCCGAAATAGACGCATTTTTAATTTTTAAGTTAGGTTCTCCCACGTTCCTTTCACATAGAGAGGATGCGCCGAACCCTGGGTTCTCTCATCCAGAACCTTGTTTGCGCACTTCAATATCTTATTATTTATTTATACCTCAATATGTGCGAGCCGATGCCCAAATGCATGCAAGATGCCGAAACTTCAACTCATCACACAAGGGTATCCCGTGATGGGCTGTCCCACATTGCCCAGGCCTCTGATGTCGAAGTCAGCTGTATTCCACCATCCACCTAAGAGGGGCATAATCGGGTCAAGCTCTTTGGTCATCTATCTCAGAGGGAGCAATACCGCTATATTCTCAATAAGCTGTTCCAGAGCCGGCTCTGGTAGCAGAGGTAAAAGGATCAAATAAACTTGGCATAACTCTGGAGGCCAAAATAACTATAATGTATTCTAGATTAAAATGGAATTGAATTGAAATTGAATATATTGAAATGAAGTGAATTGAAATGATGTCAGTAATGTGTTCAAGGTTGAAGTAAAATGATATGAAATTGAATAAATGAAATGAGTTGAAATGAAATTAAGTCGGGTAATATTTTATTTTGTCTAATTCTGACAAGATGCTAATGACAGGGAATCTCTGTGTCCATTTGTATGTAGATGTCCAAGTGGTAAGAGTGAGCCATAGTGAAAGTTCACCAATTTATCAACGTAACGTGAAATTAAGATCAATACTAGATCTCTCCTTCATCTCCACCCGGTCACATCTGCTCCTAACGATCAGTAATGCCTGATCATGGTGAAGCCGTATGCGAATCAAAGTTAAGTAATTATTAATTAATTGTTATTATTATAATTAATGTTGTTCAGAATAGTAGAAGAGAAAGAATAATAATGTGGAAGATTGGTCCAATACCAGTGATGTCTTAAAAAGAGTCAGGTGAGTGCGTGCCGCGGCACAGTGGGGCAGAATCCCAAATATCTGGCCAAAAGTCGAAAAATGAACTTTCGTTTACGGGGTTCGAAGGGTTTGGGTTACGTAAAATAATAGTACGACGGTTGAATTCCAGACTGATGAAGGCATGATCTGTTACATCTGCTATGATATTCCAGTTCAAAAGTGACCGTTGCTCGAGCCAGATACGTCGCGCTCCAAGCTTGTATAACAGTGTTGTGTTGGAAACGACGCAAAGCCACCAAAAATAAGGCAAAAAACATCTAAAAAATGGATTACAAAGGGAAAAGTAAGTAAAATATTATCAAAATATAATAAATTGAAAATTATTATGTATATGGTGTCAACAAAGGAATGATTTGTCTGAAAATAAACATAAATTTGCAACGGAAAATAGAAAAAAAAAACAGAGAAAAGTTATGTTGCACCCCATTGTTCAGCGGCCGGACTTATTCTAGCATGTAAATTACTCTATTTATAAGTGAAAACAACAATAAAGTTGTGCGAATCAGTGCGCCAGCGATAATAATGCAGGTTATTGTAATTGAAAGCGTATTTTTCTCAATTTTGAATAATTAAAATATAAACTATGAAGAAGTGACTCAGAGAAAAGTTGTGTGGTTCTAAAAGATAATTCCGGGTTTGTACTCACATATTGGTGCCAGTTCTCCAGATATAATTTTTTTTTATAGCGGATGTATATTCCACGCGTCAAAAAATTTTTTTCTCCGAAATAAATGTTTGCTACACTCTTTCCAAGAAGCATATTTTGTTTTGCTACTTCCTTGTTTTTTATTCCATTCATTTTACGATACATCATTCACTTGCATGAAGAATTCAAAAATTATGAATGACTAGAATAATATTGCGAGACAAATTAATAATAGCGTGTCAGGTACAACACGTAAATGCTGTTTAAATGCATTAAATTCTAACATTTCAGAATTGGCTGCAGATGATCCTGCTGTACCTGGTTTATCCAGGAAGGATATCTTCCTCCTCATAAGGAAGAAGCTAAATGATGGTGCAGCTGCAGCGTACGAGGAAATTGAAAAGGCTATGTCTGAAAAATTACAACGTCCTTTCACGCTATCATCTGTCAATGTGAAACGTCTCATACGCAATTTGTTGATGAAATTCAAAGATAAATGGAAAAGCGTTTCGAGACACGAGGATAATTTTTTGGAGACGTTTTCCGACTGGCTGAGCGTATTCGTTCCCTTGGAAGAAACTCCAGAAGCTTCAAAGAAGTCCAACAACATGGGTCGGCCTTCTTTAGAATTTTACGAAGCTAGTGAGCGTACAAAGCGGAGGAAGACTGAACAATTGCGTGCAAGGACAAGTACGGAAGAATTGTCTTATGCGACACAAATGAACTTTCGAGCATCTGGCAAATTAGATGCTGCAAAAGTTATCAAAGATGTGACACTAGGAAGCCCATCAAAAGCTAAACAGTACAGAGAATCAATCGGATCGATTTCGGAAACACCTTTTTCTTCTGATGCTGCTCTGTCAATTATACTTGAAGCTAATTTATCAAAATCACAGTACCAGAAAATTTGTAATACAAGCAAAGAAAATTGCTCCAAATTATTTCCGTCATACAAAAAAGTACATCAAGCGAAGCTTAAATGTTACCCAACAAAAGCTGACATTTCTATAACGGAATGTAATGCCGAAGTGAAACTGCAGGCTTTGCTAGATCATACAAGCGAAAGAATCTTTTTAACTCAAGCGGATGTGATTAACAGTATGTCTTACGAAAAAGTTCGCAGCTTAAATTTAATTTGTAAGTGGGGTTGTGATGGTACTTCGGGCCAAAGGATGTTCAAACAAAAATTTACTGAGGATGATGGAAGCAAGTCTGATGCAGACATTTTCGTTACTTCATTCGTTCCATTGGAACTTTCATCTGTCGACCAAGAAACACAAAACCCAGTCATTGTATGGAAAAATCCAAGGCCATCCTCTCCTCGTTTTTGTCGACCAATCAGAATTCAATTTTTGCACGAAACAACTGAAGCCACTTTTAACGAAATGGAATTCATAAAAAAGCAAGAGACTAACCTCGTCCCTTATAATACTGTCATTCACGCAAAAACCATAAGCGTTTCTTTCAAACTTGCTTTCACCATGATAGACGGCAAAGTATGCAATGCAATCACGAATACTGCATCTGCTCAACGTTGCTATTTGTGTAATGCAACTTCAAAAGATTTTAACAATATTGACGCAATGTTGATAAAAGAAATCAATAGAGATCATTTAGAGTTTGGGCTGTCAACTCTGCACGCATGGATTCGATTCTTTGAGTGTTGTTTGCATGAAGGTTACAAACTTGGTATCAAAAAGTGCGAAGCGCGAAGTTCTGATGATAAAAGAAGTGTTAAAATTCGAAAACAAAGCATGCAAAAAGATTTCCGTTTGCAATTGGGACTGATAGTCGATCAACCGAAGACTACTTTTGGTAGTTCGAATGATGGGAATACCGCTCGACGATTTTTCGAACACTCTACCACTTCTGCTTCCATCACAGGGGTGAATGAAGATATAATCAAACGTTTTCATGTTGTACTGCAGGCACTTTCGAGTGGCCATGAAATTAATCCGATTCGATTTCAAGATTATGCCCTACAAACAGCTCGCGACTTCGTACATTTATATCCGTGGTATTTTATGCCAACTTCAGTGCATAAAGTTTTAATTCATGGCACGGAAATAATAAATTCTGCACTACTACCAATCGGACAAATGTCTGAAGATGCTCAAGAGTCTACTAATAAGTACATTAAGAAGTTTAGAATAGATTTTACTAGAAAATATTCCCGAATAAAAACAACGGAAGACCTTTTTTCACGGCTTCTATTATCGTCTGACCCCTATATTTCTAGCTTGCGCAAGTTACCTTGCAAAAATTTTAAATCATTACTGCCAGAAGCAGTACAGTTATTAGTTGCGCCCAGTATTTCAGTAAGTGAGGGAAGTTCAAGCGATTTCCCAGTTGAATCTGCTGATTGTGAATCAAGTGATTCTTCTGATGACGATTGCTAAAGTTGTCCGTAACCAACTAGATTATGTAATGAATAAACATTTTCGAATTTTCTGTTTTCTAGTATTTCCTTATTTGATATTAGGGGAGAGTGGGGCATTGTAGCCAGTGGGGCATTGTAGCCACTAGCCTTTTTCTCAGAAACTATCGATTGTAGGACCGACCTGATTTTTTTAGTGAAAGTGAGTCTTTATGCCGCGATATTACCGACGGAGTTTCATGAAATTTCAGGTGATGTTGCTTTGTTTGTATCAATAACAGTGTTTGCAGTGCTCAAAAGTAATTTTGGCGTTTGCAGAACTTTTTGGTCCAGCGTTAATAATTCAGCTTGTAGAAGAATCGAGGTTAGTTGTTTTTGTTCGGAAAAGATTACCCAACACATCCATAGTACTATAGGTTACATTTATTATGTATTTATATGTTTTATGAATGATTATGTAAAAAATTGTTACGTGGGGCATTGTAGCCACTCTGCACGTGGGGCAATGTAGCCACGAATGTTACCTAGTTTAAAAAAGAGACATTAGTCGATGCATCGTTGTCATCCATATTTTTGGTTAGGAATGTCATTTCATATTATTTTTTTTTGTGTAAATATTGCTCGTGACTGAATAAATTCATGAATAATTAAATAAATCGTCAGAAAGTCAATATTTTTCGAATCGTTGGATGCAAAGGAAATTTTCATTTCTTGTTGCTTTGTCTTGTTCGCAGCATTATGGTACGAAATTATAAACGAAAAACGATTCCGATCGATAAACAAAAAATAAAAGCAGCCATTCACGCAATACGAATTGATAAAATGGCTGTTCAAACGGCTGCCAACAAATTTCAAGTTCCAAGGGGAACTTTGAGAAACTGGTTGAAACGGACGACAGCGGAACAGGCTGAGAAAAATGCAGTACCAACATTGGTACGTGGAGTAAAAAAGGTGCGTTTTTATGTAGTTTCTTGAATTTTACTTTCAAATTTTACAGTTGGAGATAAAATTTTTGAAAATAATTTATTATTATCTCGTACTTGCCTGTAGATCATTACAGAAAAATGATTGCAAACATAATAATTTGAATTTATAGAAGAAATTGTATTGAAACGAATGATAGAGAAAGAAAACAAATTTTGAAATTCATACGAGTTTCTTCGTACACAGATTTTTACTTCTGAAGCTGAGTCGATGTTGGTGGAGTACGTACAAATCTGCAACGACATGTACTACGGTCTTTCGGCTAAACAGTTACGGATTTTGGCGTACGAATTCGGAAAAAAGATGGACTGTCCTGTGCCTCTCACATGGGAACTTCCTAAAATGGCTGGTCTTGAATGGTTTCGCGGATTTTTGAAACGACATCCCACATTGACATTAAGGAAACCAGAGGCAACCAGTCTGGCTCGCGCCACAAGTTTCAACAAATCGAATGTTCGTCAGTTTTTCAAGCTACTGAAAGACATCCTCGATGAGTATTCGCTTTCGTTGTTCAATATATGGAACATGGACGAGACCGGAGTAACAACGGTGCAAACACCTCAGAAAGTCATTGCTCGACGTGGATCGAAACAAGTTGGCCGAGTTATTTCAGCCGAACGGGGAACTCTTGTTACCTTGGCCATGGCGATTTCAGCTGGAGGACGATCTTTGCCACCCTTTTTCATTTTCCCCCGGAAAAAATATAAGGACCATTTTTTGAATGGAGGGCCACCAGGATGTGTCGGCGTTGCAAATCCCAGTGGATGGATGAACTCAGAACACTTTTTGAGTTTCCTCAAATTTTTTCAATCTCACGTTCGAGCGTGTGTTGAGGCCCCAGCTCTGCTTATTCTTGACAATCATGAGTCCCACTTGAGCATCGATGGGCTCGATTTTTGCAAGGAAAATGGTATTATTGTGTTGTCTCTTCCGCCCCATTGCTCGCATAAATTGCAGCCATTGGATCGTACCGTTTTCGGCCCTCTGAAAACAGCTATTAATGCGCAATGTGATTACTGGATGACCTCTAATCCAGGAAAACCAATGACGATTTATGACATCCCCGCGATCGCCAATAAAGCGTTGCCTTTGGCCGTAAAACACCGAAACATTGTCTCTGCCTTCGAATGCACAGGCATTTCTCCATTTAATCCTGATGTATTCCAAGATTATGAGTTTCTTCCAAGCAATGTGACCGACCGCGAAAACCCTGCTTCGACTTTTGAAAATAATCAGGACCCCTCTCCTTCTTGTGAATCTCCGAAGACTTCTGAAGCCAAAGACACGCTTGAAGAACCAACGGCCTTACATGTCTCTGAAAGCAGTGGGGTCGAAGAAAATCTGATGCAAATACTGCAATCTGTACGTCCTCTTCCGAAAGCCGGACCCAGAAAAGAAACGCGAAAAGGAAGAAAACGTCGCAAATCAGCGGTACTTACAGACCCCGAGATGATGCACGAATTGGCGATAGAACAAGAAAACGCAAAAAAAAAGAAACATCATGAAAAAACGCCCAAACCAAGAGGTTGTCCGAAGAAAACACAACCATCGAAAAGCGCTAATAACGGCGGAACCCGTCCCACGAGAAAAAAATCGCAGGCCAATTATCGGATATCGTCTGACTCAGAAGATGGAATGTAAAATTTTGTCAGCAAACTCACTTACTTGACTTAATATTTTCACAAACATATTGTTTTTGTATAAATAAATATGTAAAACAATGATTGGTTTTACTTATCTTGACATTTCCATTGAGTGGCTACATTGCCCCATGGGGGTGGCTACAATGCCCCACGATTTTTCGATTCTCTGATTTCTCGTTGGTTCAGATTTCTACTTTTTACAGATAAACAAATTACTCAACGTTCAAATAATTACATAGATTTCATAGTTAGATGTTTTTCAAATCCAGTCATGTGTATTACGACATAAAAAAAAAATTTTTTCTTAATGAAAAATCACTTAGACAAAAATGTGGCTACAATGCCCCACTCTCCCCTACTCAAAAATTTCATCTATAATGTAACAAGAATTGAAAGCATAATAAATTCTCAGTCATATTAAAACCGCCATTTTGTTTTATTTTGTTGTTTTTTTTCAACTTTTGATTTCAGATTCGTAATCAGCGGCCCCAAAAACCCCCGAAGACAAACTTTTACCAGAATTGAATTCGTTTTCGACTTTTGGCCAGATATTTGGGATTTCGCCCCACTGTGCGATAATACCTATTTACTTACATTATACTATCTTATAATATAAAGACATATGCATTATTTATAAAAGTACCTATGAAGTAAAAAATGTATTACATATGTTTATAAAATTGTGTAAGTTGTGTTTATATTCTTGGATTGTAGGCATTTGTTTTGAGGTCGCAATACATTTTGAACTTGTAAAAACCTGCACATAATGATATAGCAGTATCATCTTGTTACAAGCATACGCGCAGTCTCAGAGCAAAGATCTTAATAATTATAAAGATGTCCCAATATAAATAATATGCATAGCAAAATGAATGAATTAATTCTTTAAGAATCTTCTCTTTCCTTAAGTAACAAAAAAACATAAAAACAATTTTTTTTAAAGCTTGAAAAGCTTCTCGCGAACACACCATTCACACATGAAGAAAGTAACCACACCGAATTTTTTTCGTTCTTATTGCTATGAAAACTAAATACTTCAGAGAGAGGATCAAGTAAAAGTACTCCCATATTAAAGATCTTTGTGGATTTTTTAAAAATCCACTTCAAAATTTAGCTAAACACAATTTTTGTATGGGGTGAAACATCTTTGTAATTACTAGGTGGGGTGAAAAGTAACCTCCTTGGGAATGAAAATCATGTTTTTTAAAAGTTTTTATTTTTATTTTATTCAATGTAGTCTCCTTTTAGGTCGATACACTTATTCCAGCGATTTTCCAACTTTTTGAACCCGTCCGAAAAGTAAATTTCCGGAAAGTCTGCAAAATACTCCCCCGCGGCGTCGATGATCTCCTCGCGCGAGCTGAATTTTTTATTGATGAGTCATCTTTTGAGGTTTAGGAACAGATAATAGTCCAAGGAAGCCAAATCGGGCGAATAAGGTGGATGGGGAAACAATTCAAGCCCTTAATCGTTGATTTTAGCCACTGTTGCGATGCTCTCGTGTGACGGTGCATTGTCTTGTAAAAACAAAATTTTTTTTCGCTTCAAGTGAGCCCGTTTCGCAGCGGTTTTGGCCTTCAATCGCTTCAATAATGTGCAGTAATACCCGCTGCTGATGGTTTTTCCTTTTTCGAGGTAGTCCACGAAGAGTATCCCATGACAATCCCAGAAAACCGACGCCATGACCCTTCCGACCCATTGAGCCTCTCTCGGCCGCTTCGGAGCACTCGGGCCGGCTTGAGTCCATTGCCGGCCACTCAGTGGATAACGGTGACACCAACAGTCACCAATCGACGCCAAATTCCACCCGTTTCCACATCAGCATAGGCAAACACGGTTCCGAAGTGCGCTCGCGTTCGTGTTTTTGGTCCGGAGTCAGCATGCGCGGCACCCAGCGGCAGGATAATTTTTTCATCTGCAGAATCTTGCTCAAAATATGGCGTGTGTGCTCAGTACTTATCCTTATGGCATCTGCTAGCTCGCGCACCTTCACTTTCCAGTCGGCCAACACCATTTCATGTACTTTTTTGACATTGTCCCGTGTAACCGCATCGGAGGGCCTGCCGCTGCGGACTTCTTCGACAGTGGAGTTTCGGCCACCACGAAACTCTCGAAACCAATATTTCACGGTGTAATCTGAAGGAGCGTTAGCCCCATAATATTTATTCAACTTTTCTTTTGTTTCGTTCGCCGTTTTGCCTCTCAAAAAATAATGTTTTATGAGAGAACGAAAATCATTTTTTTCCATACTCACCAAGGTGCCAAACAAGTCAACAAAAATCGGCTGTCAGAACAAAACAAATGGCTGTATCGCGCTGAAATTTGGCATGTCTGCCTAAATATAAATAGACTATAAGGCACAATAATCTTTTTTGCGATTGCAGCGCATTCTGGAGGTCAAGGAGGTTACTTTTCACCCCACCTAGTATTAATGTCTTTGCTCAGGGATTTGCGAACTTGCACTGACTTGTTCAATTTGTCACTCTATAAATACGAATGTGAGACAAATACGTTTATTCGTTACCTGAATCTTGAAAAGGAAAGTGCTAAGAAAATATTTAAAAAAATATAAACTGGTAGTTTATCACACAAATTATAGTGAATCAGTGTTATTTTGTTTGAGAGTGCCGGAGAAAAGTAAGTACATTATTTTTTATTTAATTTTAGTTTTGTACTCGTAGTTAGCATAGATAGATAAATTACGCCAATCATGACTTCAGTTATTAGTAGTTTAATATTCAAACATACTTGTACATACTTCTCTATATTAAAATCAAAATTTTGTATTATTGCTAAAGTGGAACCAGTGAATTTTTACACATGTCGAATGTACGTAGAGATAAATCGCATAGCAATTTGTTATTATTATTTGTTGCGTAATATTTTATTTTAACATTTTTTGTCATGTTACTTTCAAATTTTCGTAAAGCTCCATCATATCAAAACCTTAAGTAACATTCATAACATTCCCCTTCTCACATTCATTTATAATGGCTGTACGCCTATGCCTGCCATAAAATCTAAGACCATACAATTTAAATTTGACTTTGATTTTTTAATATACAGCTGCTGGACTTTATGTCTTATTTAAATAGATTAATTTTGCCCACAGATGACTGATGCCATGTCCGAATCTAAAAAGAAATTTAGACAGCACAGTATTGATTATTTGAAGCTTGGCTTCATTCCATCATTGTCGGCAAACAATTGCTTATGTGCCTTTTATGCAACAAAGTTTTGGGCAATGACGCTATGAAACCATCTAAGCTGCAGGATCATCTGAGAAGATGTCACCCTGGTAAAACAGATAAAGATTTGAAAGATTTCAAACACTCAAAGATAAACTTCAGAAGAGACCCACACTGGACAGAATGTTCGCTTCGACGTCACAAAGAAACGATGATGGTTTGCGGGTAGCGAATCCAATCCCGGGATCCCGGATCCCGGGATCCCGGGATCCCGGTCAATTTCTGGTCCCGAAAATCCCGGGATTGATGAGCTCTAATCCCGGGATTTTCGGGATCAGCAATTGGCTGGGATTTCGGGGCCGGGAGTCAAGCATTATCGGCAATCAAGTTACAGCAAGACTGGAAAAGTGCAAATAGAATCCATATTTATGAGAAAACAATTAGCTCACATCAAAATGCGTAAAGAATAGAGCAAAACAAACCGATGTAACAGTTAACAAGAGAATACAAAGGGGTTTGTAAATAAATAAGTATGGACTGTTTCACATTTAGTGCATTCGTTACATCGAATGATTTGAGGAAATTAATACTAGCGAATGCATACACAGATTTACCAAAATCCTTAACAACAATCAAAAAAAGGTTGTTGGCTATGCAAGCAGGATAAAGGAAATAATAAAAAATAAGATATAACAGGCTAGTATCTCAGGTGAACGGTTCAGTTTGATGTTTGATTAATGGACCTTGACTACAAACAAGCGCTATGTAAATATAAACATCTACTTAGTAAATTCTTACTGGAGCTTGGCGCGAGTAAGAATATCAATGACAGCTGGAAACTACCTAGATATGAGTTTAATGTTTCTCTAGGAAAAGACATTGTTACCATCGTAACTGATGGGTCAAACGAAATGCGAAAAGTAGGCAGACTAGTTGGTACAGAGCAACATATTTGTTTGGCGCATAGCATCCACTTGGCAGTTTGCGATGTTCGCTATAATATGAGGTCCATTCCAGATTAAAGAGTTGATGAAGCAGCTGATAGTCTGAACGACGACCACGAAGATTTGGATGGTCCTGAATCAGCTAACTACATTGGAACCGGTCGCCTGCAAGACACGCTAGATCAGACAAAGGACATCAGCGCATGCATAAAGAAAATTCGTTAGGTAGTTTTATATTTTAAAAAAGCTCCAACGAAAAATAATAACGATCTTTAAAACTATGTCGGATCCGAGCAAGGCATTTAACTGTCTCCTTTAAATGGATTGTAAAACAAGATGAAATAGTCTCTTGACAATGCTCAAATAGTTTCCCATTTTGAAAAATAGTATAAATTAATAGGCCTGCAATATTCAGAGCAATTAGAAGTAACAGAGTTTGATTCGATTCAGAAAATTATTGAAGTTTTACTCCCTGTAAAATTGGCTGTGACGGCCTTTAGTCGCAGACTTGTTAATTTATGCACTGCTAATACTTCATCAAGATTTGTCTTTAGGCTGTTAGGAGAAAAACGGTCTATTCTTCTGAATGCTATGAAAATTGCAATATTGGACCGAATAAAAGAGCCTCAGTGGTATGCTAAGCTATCTCCAGAGTCCACATTGTACCAGCGAAAATTTACCAAATGAAATAAAATCTCTATTTTTGAAACCAAGCAACGCAAATATTAAAAAAATACTACAATGATCTAGATGCTGAACCCTATGCTTGGTAGCCAAAGAAATGAAGAGAACCCAGTAGATACCCATATTGATCAGAACAAGATAGTCGTCAATTAACGCTACAAGAAGAGCTGCAAAAGTATTAAAATAATCAATCATGAAATGCCGCAAGAAACTAATCTAATTAAAACCATTGCAAAAGAAATGAATCTTTTCGAAAGTGGTGGCACTTGCATAGTTTGGAGCAGGCGTATCAATATTTCTCGACCGTTTCCGAGGCGTCCAAAATCGGGAATAAATTTAGAAGCAGGCTTGGAGACGATACCTTAGATGCTATGATATTGCTTCAATGTTACTTCCGAAAAACCTAATGAACTTTGGCTGAATTTTTTATATGTTACTTTATTATGTATCTCAATTCTAAGAGATGTGTTTTGTTGTTGTGGTTTTTTGTCGTGATTTTTTGTTGTAATTTGTAAAAGATGTAATTTTTAATATCTGTCTTCATACTGTCAACGTTTTGGATAATTAAAATTATTGGTTTTATTTGCATCAATAATATAAATTAGTAATAATGCAATTTTTTATACAGTTTTGAGCTTACTTATTGTTGTAGTTTTGAAATGATGGCAAATTATATAATCTGTTTACTAGAAACTTGACTTATTTTGTTGTGTTGTATTTTGAATTTCAAATCCCGGGATCCCGGGATCCCGGGATTTGAGATTTTGTAATCCCGTAATCCCGGGATTGAAAATATGGTTCGGGATTGGAATCCCTATTTGCGGGCGACTTACAATATCTCACTACTTATAGCAAAATTCGGAAAACCGCATACTATCGGAGAGAAGTTAATTTTGTCAGCCGTTGAAGCGGTTTCAAAAACTGTTTTACACAAACCTGCATTTGAAATCATTAAAAGAATTCCCTTAAGCAACAATACTGTTGAAAGACGTGTTGATGAAATGAGTTCTGATATTGAAAGCTTCTTGTGTAATTATTTGCAAATGACCCATTTCTCTATACAACTGGACGAGTCGACTTTCCCTGGTAATCCAGCATTATTATTGGCATATGTTCGTTTTATTATGAATCAAGAAATCTACGAAGAACTGCTTTTCGCAAGAACTTTAACAACCGGCACTAAAGATGAATCAATATTTCATGTTTTGAAGGATTACTTCATTGAAAAAGCAATCCCTTTATCAAATATAATATCAGTAGCTGCAGATGGAGCACCTGCCATGGTTCGACGTTATCGTGGATTTATAAGCTATTTAAAGCAAAATGTGTCAGGGGTGTTAGCAATACATTGTGTCATCCATCGACAACATTTAGTTGCTAAAATTGAGTGTTTGATTGCAAGAATCTCTTCAATCAGTCATTGATGCAGTAAACCGAATCCGAAGCAACGCGTTGAATACGCGGTTAATTGCGCAGTTGGGTGAAGAAAATGACGAACACTTTCATCAATTACTCCTTCACACTGAAATACGCTGGCTGTCGAAAGGCTTATGTTTGACAAGATTTTTTGCACTTTTTGAGAGTATTTTAGAATTTCTGGATACTAATGATAAAGTTTTAAAAGACAATTTAATGAAAACAGACATCACCTATTTAACAGATTTGTTTACAAAATTTAATATGGTTAATTTGCAGTTACAAGGTGACAGTCTAAATTTGATTAAAACAAAGTCCATCTTATCAGTATTTCTTGCCAGAGTTAAACTAATGAAGCAAAATATTGGACGGGACGAATTTTCCCAACTCCCCAATTTGTCACAGACAGACTGCCAGGAAGACGACGTTTCAACCTACGTTCAACATTTAAATGCCCTCTATTCAGAATTTGAAACTAGGTTTGAGGACGTTTTGACTATGGTAATACCACCGCGGATAATTAACCCATATGGTGACATAGAAGAAACGAATGTCATAATACAAGAGGAACTGACTGAACTAAATACAAACGAAGAACTTAAGGTTCAGTTTAAAAACGGCTATCAGCAATTCTGGCTGCAAAACAACATACCCGTTACTTATCCCGTGTTATGGAATATAGCGAGGAGATTTTTAATTTCCTTTCCATCGTCATACCTAGTGGAAAGGGGGTTCAGCGCTGTTACCAATCTCCTAACGCAAAAAAGAAACAGACTGGACATCATTAGCCGAGGAGATTTAAGATTAAACCTTACAAAATTGACGCCAAATGTTGATAATTTACTATTAAAGCATCAGGTTCATCCTTCTCACTAAAAACATTTACTTATTACTTAGTTTATTTTCTGGTACGTATATTTTATATAACAGATACAAAATTTTATTTTGAGTAATTTTAAATTCAAATAATAAATATATAAAATTTAACATGTGTTTTTACTTTAAGTTTTTAACCCTGAACTTCACTACAGTTAGAAATTTACAAAAAATCAATATCAGGTAAGTAAGGGGTCTACCCAAAACCCGAAAAACATGGCAAGGGGTCTACGACACAAAAAAGTTTGGGAGCCTCTGCTTTAGACGCATCTGATACAGAGGGCTTGTTACGAAAAAAAGCTAGTCTCAAATAGTTACCAAGCAGTGACGTTACTTTGGAAGACTTAAAAATCAAATGGTTAGAGACTCTGCCACTTAGAAGAAAAGATTTATTAAGCAGCATAAATACAGTTGATTCGATTTCGTTACAGTGGCCACCAAACAAAAACGTTCACTTTGCTTCTTTTCTGGTAAGCTAACTTCGATTGTAGTTTGAATAGAAAATTTCACCTTTAATTCTAGCTGGAGATTGATTTTATAGAGCTGTTCCCTGGTAAAGAACACGGGTTAATTGGTGGTTGGGAAGATAACAGAGAGATTTTAAAAAAAGCTCTGCGAAAGAATCTTATAGAAGTAAAAGCTTGCTCAACAGTTTGCAGAGTGATATTACTAGAAGTAAGCATCTCAATTTGTATGAAGAGAATAATCAATGAGATTTTGCCAACAGATACCGAAGACATAATATTATTCTTAGCACTGCATGGAGCCATTAAGCCAAACCTTCGGTTGAATAAGAAATTAGGCGGTTCAAACAAAAAAAATGCAATTGAAACCGACGATTTGTGACTCGCAAAAAAGTTGTGTACTTATAGTTTCTACACAAAACGACATCCATCGACAAGTTGAAGCACAACGTGAACTATATATATGAGCTAATCTAAGTATTCAACCATTTATAGTTGTAGTAAATCAGGATCTAAAGTGTGTGGAAAGTATATACATTGATTTGGATGGTGCACTATTTAAATTCAATGATTTCTTAAAGGCAATAGATTCGCTTTTTAAATACTACCACGTTTTAAATTTAGAATTTCCACTAATCAGCGCTGGAGTGTGGGTATTTATATCAGAATATTTCTTTAAAGTAAGCTGTGAGATCAGTGGTGTAATAAGAAGTTATGTTGATGATTTCTTGAACATACTTCGAGATTAAAACATTTATTACTTTATTTATTACATCGTATCAAATTGAGTTATAGTTCTATCGGTCATAATTTACTTTATTGCTTATATGAAAATGGGAAAATATACATGTCATATTTGACATAAGTACAGTCAATGTAAAGTACCTGATAGCACATTTGAAATGTTCCCACAACAGGAAAATCTATGACGAGTTTTTTTGTTCTCAAGAAAAATGTTCCACTGTGTTCACTATCATTTCGTCATTTAAACGCCATTTGATTAAAAAGCACTCAAATCCATCCATAGAAAACAAAAATGTATGCGTTAAGAACACTGGGCTACTTCCATTGCGATTTAGATCAAATCATATAGGAACGCCAGTTGCTAACGATATTTATTTTTCTCAACTTAACAAGGAGAACGCAAATGAACCACCGAAAATAGATTGCTTTGCAAGTAATTGTGTTCTGTCTACTGTAAAATTTATATTGAGATTGCATTCGAAAAATAGTTTTACAAGAAAATATATTCAAAGCATACAAGATGATGTCAGCGAAACTTTACTTTCAACAATATCTGATTATCTTAAAAAACTTGCAACATATGTTAATGATATAGCTCTGAAAACTTCAATTTCAAATATAAGTGAACTATTGAAAACCCCATTTTTCGGGATTGAAACAGAGCATAAATTTTTAAAATATTTGACGGAGCACAATATGTTCAAGTTACCAAAGCTATATACAATAAATAATGAAATCAGTGACATAGTCCTTAAAGGCATTCCAGTTTTAGCGTTTAGAAAGTGTACAAATCTTTCTAATAATAAAATAAATTGAATATTAACATATTTTTATTGTTTTTCTTTGAAGAATAAAAGTATACTGACTTAAATTCTAAAGAAATTTTTAATATCAACTTTCTCAGCCTATTTTGCTACACCAAATTTTGGTGTATGTTAAAGTGTAAAGTGTTTGTGGATTGTGGATGTGTGTTTGTGGATTGTGTAATTATGTGTTTGTTGTATTTCGAATGATTGCCGCATAATCGCTACGACGTGCATCGAATTAGCATCGTCCTCGCTTAATGGCTGAAATCAAAGCTGCTGAGCTTCCGAGCTTGTCAAATTCAATTCGAAGGGAACCGGTGCCTGGCGATTGTTTATGCCTGAAGTACAGTCGACGCAGCGAGGCGCAGCCATCAGTGACCAAGCGCAGCCAACGAAATCGCCTGGTTACACTGCAACGCGATTAAGTGAGAGTGAAGTAGAAGAATTGTCAGTTAATGTTTGAATTCGAAGTATGTGGTGTGAATTTTTAGTGCAATTGCGAGCAGTTATGGAAGAGTTCGCTATAATAGTAATGATGTTAGGATTGGTATTGTGCTGCCATTATATAAATGCAATGAAAAAGCGTGTGCTATACAAAGTGTGCTATAGAAAGTGAAGGTGCTATACAAAGACAGAAAAGAATAAAATGATCTTTATTTTGTTAAATTACAAATAGAAACAAAGGCAACAAGTAGCAACCGGAATACGTATTTATAAAAAATACGAAGAAGAAAATAGGCGGCTTTCTTTAAATATGTACAAATATGTTCATATTTGACATAAAACACTAAAAAGCCACACATTAATTGTTATCATCTACAGAATGAATAGCCTCTATTTCTACTGTTTGTGGGTTGACTGGTTTACTGGTGAAGAAGGTCGAAATTCGCGTTTAGGACAAAATTTGTTTTCTTTTTTCTTCGAGCACCTGCTTTGTAATCGTTGACAGAAGTGTAGACTTTGTTTCTGCATTTCCTAATTTCTGCATTTCTGCACTTCCTAATTTTTCGGGATAATTTTCTTTGTACATTTTTGTATATATGATTAGTAACGCTTTAGGAGAAAGATTATTGGCTTCCAAATATTTCTATATTGTCGGAGAGAAACATTGGTCAAACCAATCACGAAATATATTAGAAGTAATAAAGGCCTTTTTGTTGCACCTCCAAATAACCGGTAGATTTTCCTTGCATACATTTTTGAATGTGCTTGGATTTTTTGATTGATAAACAACAAGAGGTTTCAGTTTCAAATCACCTGATGCATTCCCTCCAAGAAGCAAAGTAATCCTGGATTTTTCTGCCTAAAAGCCAGGAGCTCTTCTTTCTTCAATCGAAAGAAATGTTATTGAGGTCATGCGTTTCCAATACAGGCCTTTCTCGACAACATTAAACACCTGCTGTGCGCAATATCCTCCATTTTCAATAATATCATGTAAAGTGTTTGGAAAGATCTTTGCTGCGACATAGTCCGCACTAGCCGCTTCACCTGTTACTTTTACATTGTGAATTTTACTTCTTTTCTTGAAGTTTTCAAACTATCCATTGCTGGCAACGAAAGTGTCTCCTCGATTCAAGTTTACTTGTTCGAATAAGTTTTTTGCCTTCGCTTTAATAGTTAACGTGATCACCGGCATATTTTGATGATTTAGGTCTTTGATCCAAATAATCAAAATTTTTCCCAATGCAGGAGCTCTTTTTTTGGCAATTATTGTACCACTTGTGGATGCCCCTGCTTTAGTTGCTTCACTTATTATTTTTCTATTGCTGATAATGGTTCGAACAGTTATTGGGGGAAGTCCCATAGAACGTGCTATAACTGTCGATTTTGCACCTTCATCGAAAAGTTTTAAAAGTTCTATTTTCTTGCCAATAGTGACCATTTTTCGCATTTTCTTCGGGTACGGTTTCCCAGCAGAATGTTGCCGCTTAGTTCTATCCATTTGATTGTTATAAATATAAAACTCAAATTGTACATAAAACAAATCTGTTCTATGAAAACGGCGACGTAAGTCAAGGGACGGACGACGTAATTTCAAGGATTTGGTCTGAAAATAATGAACGACGTAAGTCGAAAAAACGTATAGCAAGGGAGACGTAAGTCAAGGGATTACTGTATATATATATATATATATATATATATATATATATATATATATATATATATATATATATATTATGTATATATATATATATATATTATATTATATATATATATATATATATATATATATATATATATATATATATATATATATATATATATATATATATATATATATATATATATATATATATACTCAGAAAATGTCATACCGTTGAAAATATGATTCCAGTCTTATAAAAATAAAAGGATAAAATTTTGGTCTGATGGAAATCTGATGGATTCAGTAGTATTCTGACCATAAATGTAATACGCTCAAAACTATAAACAAATTCCTTTTTACTGATAGCGTAAATTGTATATTTTATGGGAATATCCTATAATGTCAATAGTATATACTATTTAAACGACACGCCTGTATCATCTAACTAATGGGAGGCAGCATTGAAGTAATGAGATAATGCCTTACTAATCGTGTGCACTGTACAGTAATAAAGGGTATGAGAATGGTACAGTACTCCCCGGCTAAAAACAACCCGCTTAAAAGCATTCCCCGTTTAGTGTCACGTTTTCAAGAGCTTAATTTCGTTTTCATACATCGCTCAATACATTTGTCCCCGCATAATGGCAACCCGTTTATACGAAAAAATCGGATACTATCAATAGAAATGAAAATGGGAAAAATTTCACTTCATGTTAATTTACTCGGATATTGGCAAATTGCTAGAACTATACGGACATCATCGGTTGTTTACTCAGCTGCTGTAAATTATCGGCTGATTCTAGGTAGTTTGTTTTGTGTTCTAGTTGGTATACTGGTGGCTTACACTGAGGACATCGGTTTTTCACTATCTTTTGTTGGGTATGTAATAGTACTTGTGTATAGTTTGCAGTAATTTAAAAAACATTAAATTGAATACGGTTATTTAAAAAAAATCAGCAACGGTAAGCCCAAAGTAAGTCTTTATTTGATATTTATTACAGAAGTTTCTTTAAGCATTTTAAATGGCTCCTGGCAAACGGACAGCATTGACCATAAAACAAAAATTGGAAATAATCGAACTTATTGAAAAAAATGTCCCACGAAAAGAGGTGTCGGAAAAATTTAATTGTGATTGCTCCACGATAACCAGAATAGTTCAGAGCAAAGATCACTTTCGTAAATTATATTTAGAAAATAAAAACATAAAGCGGAAACGAGTTCGTGTTGGAAATTACGATTCCATCGATAAATCGGTGTCGAGGTGGTTCAACCAGATGAGAGCGAAAAACGCGATTGTTAATGGACCCTTAATAAAAGAACAGGCAATAAAATTTGCTCAACTTCTAAATGTTCCAAATTTTGAAGCAAGTAACGGATGGTTGTGGCGCTGGCAACAAAAAGAAAATGTGAGCTTTCACCGTATACACGGTGAAAGGAATTCGGCCAACGAACCAATTGCATCTGAGTGGGCTACGAACGCTTTACCATTGCTTTTAAATCAATATTCCCCAGCAGATATATTCAATGCTGACGAAACAGCCCTTTACTACAAAGCACTACCTCTAGGCACATTAGCCAGAGCCGGTGATAAAGTCAGCGGAGATAAAATTAGAAAAGATCGCATTACTGTACTATTCATTACCAACATGGATGGATCGGAAAAGTTTGTTTACTCTATAGGGAAATACCAAAACCCTCACTGTTTCCGGGGAAAAACTATTCCTGTGCCATATTATCACCAAAAAAAGGCATGGATGACAGGTGAAATTTGGACAAAAATAATGGAAATATTCCAATGTTCTATCAAAGCACGCAACCAAGGCCGAAATATTATTCTATTCATAGATAACGCACCGTGCCATAAATTAGATACAGGAGTGGAGCTTCAAAATATCAAAATGTACATGTTACCAGCAAATACCACTAGTATCACTCAACCTCTCGATTTGGGGATAATTCGTTGCTTCAAAGCATATTATAGATCTAACATCTTGAGGCAGCAGTTGCTAGCAATTGAAAGAGGAGAGTCTACGGCTGAATATTCGAAAAAAATAAATTTATTAGATGCTTTAAAATTTGTGAAACGTGCTTGGTGGCTGGTTTCTCCTCAGACCATAGTAAATTGTTTTAAAAAAGCAAGATTTGTAAAGGAATGTAACTTTGATATAGACGGCGAAGTAAATGAAGTGATTGATATTCCCATCGCAGAAGACGTTTTCACAGAATTTGTCGACTGTGATGAAAATGTGGAATGTTGTGGTGTTGCAACAGATGAAGAAATTGTTCAGGAAATTGTAGATGAGCCACGAAACGGTATACTGGAAGGTCAAAATACACATAATTCATTTGGCCAGGAAAGCAGTACCCCTACGAGAGTGGATGCAATTATGGCTCTTAGTACATTGAATAGATACGTGGATAGCCTGCAGCTTAATTTAAGTACTTTCGAGCAGATGGAGAATTATTTTTTAAAGACAACGAACACAAATTTCAAACAAACAAAAATTACCTCATTTTTTAAATAATCGTATGAATTCAGGTCTTTTTTGCTTTCAATCTAATTTACATATTTGTTAGCAATCTGTGAATTGAATATTTACCTTTATGTTTGCATATAAGTCTAAAGAAGCTTAATATAAATAAATAATGAAACTATACGTGCCTATTTAATTTTGTATCAACAATGGTTAGACCTATATCAGTAATCTGTTTAGTAAGTGGCATTGAAAATATCAAAAAAGAAGAGCTTTTAATAAGATTGTCAGCTCTATCACATCACTGCGAGTAACTAAATATGCAGCATTAAACAGTGTTACAGCACCTTCATACAAGCAAATTAGTTGACAATAATCGGGTTCCCTGATATAAGTATAAAAATTGCTTATAACCGGGCTCCCTCACACAAGCATCTGCACTGTTTATAACCGGGCTACCGGATAATAGCAAAACCGCATATAATCAAGGATTATACGTGCCCACTTATAGTTGCTTATAACCGGGGAATACTGTCTATACTATAGAAATGATTCGATCGTATCATAAAATCGTTCTACGTCGTATTATTGTCTTCGAAAGTTTACTGTACAGTTTTGTGGTTTCAAACGGTAGTTATTCGTGATCGGGCGAATGTGCTTTGGTGTTCGGTGTTATTTAAACGATACGTCGAGTGCTAGTGTGCATGAAAATGGATTCTCAAAACAAAAGTGTCGAGTCTGATTTGAGTTCACTTGACATTTCAAACGAAGTTCTAGAATACGTGTATTTAGAAACGAATGAAGATGAAGAGCTTCGTGCTTTAATTTGTAATAAATTCGGCTTCGAGGAAAGTGTCTACAGCTTATTGAAGTGTAAGTAAAATATATCATGCATCAAAGAAGCAAATAAGCAAATAAATATCAATTTACTTAAATGTTAGTATTCGTATCGAAAATTCTAGATGATTAATATTGTAAGGAAGGAAATAAATATTGATGTCCAATTGTTTTTAATGAGTTAAGTTCAGGACGTATTTGTTTGACATTCCAAAGCATACTATGCGAATAACAATCGTATTAGGTTGAAACATTGGACTCAATTTTATTCATAGAATCGTTTGGTGAAAGCTAAAAATCCTGTTTTGTTCTTTAAGCATATCAAGTAGACATCGAGGCTCTACGGTATGTTCAAAATGATGACGTAAATGCAATATTTGGAAATAATATTGGCTTACGAGTCAAATTTAAGGAAAAATTACGTATCTGGAGGGAATCAAACGTAATAGTAAAATTATTTGCAAGTATATTATCTAAGCATACATTTAGGTTTCAACAGAATTGGCATCTAGTACTGACACTTATATACAATCCTGGCTTGAGTCATCATCCAGTAGCTCATCATGTTTACAAACATGCAATCGTACGCCGCTTAAAGAAATTTTAAGCAGGTCATTTGACGGAATTGAAGTATTGAAATATTACGCTTCTAAAAAACATTTGGAAAAGGAACATCGGGATATTATTGTAAAAAGAATTGTCGATTTTTTTTCTCTACGGCGTAAAAATATGTCCATGGAAGACATAAAATTTTATAGCAGAAACATTATTGCTGAGTTTCCTACGGAAAATATAGTAACTGTTTTCATTTTTTATTAAGGGAAATTACATTATTATAATAATACTGAATTTTTTCTAGGAATATTATTACGCAAAAAGAGGGCATGGCAAAAATCCCATAGGTAAACTTCACGACAGAGCAGTAAATTCGAGGAAAAAGGAAAATAAATTGGTTCCTTATACAATCGGAAAATCTACATCGATAGAATCTACTAGCCAAGCAGAAAGCACTAATTGCGCAGTGGATGACACAGGTAAATTTTCGATAAAGTATTTAAAGATAAAGGTATTTCCATAGCAACTATTTTAGGGGACAACAATCAAGGAGTAGTAAATTGGCTAAAATGTCAATGTGACGTAGAGTTTAAGAGTAAAGAGTTAGAAGAAAAGTGGTGCATGGTTTGGAACAGAAGAAGAAAAGATATTTTGAATCCCAAATGCAACATTTTGAGCGAATGGCCTCTCTATCGAAATTCCTTCGGTTCATTTTTGGTGGGTGTTTATTTACTGGTATTTAGATTCTTAAGTGACACTCGAAAATTTTAGGTTGACCTTGATTACCACTCACTTAAAGTTGAAAAGGATGAGTTATTTTTAAAATGGAACTTCTTTTCTGATAAAATAACTGCATTTTATCAGCATAATGTTAAACAGCCAGCTGCAATAGCAACTTTAAATAGACTAGGGAAAATTAAAAACGATTGTAAGGAAAATTAGCGTACAATATTTATATGATATGCTTATGCCATAAATTTTTATTTTTTAGCCAATAGACAGTTCATACTTTTAAACCTATTGCACAATGTGCTAAAACCACCAGCAGCTATTTCAATCACGGATTCGAATAAAGTTAAAAGAAGATGGAAGCCATCAATACACGACAGCCAAGAAGCAGTAGTGACCAGTATTTTTAATACGAACGATTTCGAACGAACTGTATCACTTTTAAGAGATAAATATCTTAGTAAGGGTTTGACACTACAACCAATCATAATCAGCATTGGTGAGCAAAATGAAATTTCAGAATCCTCACAGTTCATTGTTTTGTTTAATGACGTTAAGTACAAATTTACATCTTTTTTGAAAGCTTTCGATATACTGTTTAAGATTTTTCACGTTATGAACCTGCAGTATCCGAAAGAAAGTGAAAATTTCTACCATTTTATTGAAAATTACTTTTATAATTTAAATATAAAGAAAGAAACTTCAAATTCAAATTATACACATTTAATTGAATATCTTTTAACTACAGACGCAACAAATTCTTAAATTTAATGAAATATTGGCGAAAAGGATGGCCCTGTTTTTTTGTTTCGTATGCCAGGGAAAATTCCCGAATTGCTCTTTATTGATTGACCACTTGAAGTCAAATCATTCACTAAACAAGTTAAACAAATTTACCTGTTGTCAAAATTCGTGCTATCAAACATTTGATAACGTACATACATTTAAGCGTCATTTAACTCGTAAACATAAAAACACAACAAAACAAACTTCTGTAAAAACAAATAGTAATTTGCATCATAGGCGTCCAGAAAACTCATGTATTGCTCCAAATTATTTTATTATTAATAATTTAATAGATTCAAAGCATGCAGTTACAAAAAATCCATCATCTCAAACTGTTATTGATGAAAATTTAGGATTAAGGTTTGCATTAGAATTACATAACAAAAATAACTTAAGTCGTAAAGATGTCACGCTTATAAGTAGAAAAGTGTTGTATGAGGTCATTGAACCCATTTATGAATTAATAATTGAAAACGATTACGATAAAGATCAGGCAACTCAAGTATTGCATAAAATAAAAAAATCATTTTCTCAAATAAAAACTGAAGCAAATTTAATACATCATTTAAAGCATTTAAACATGTACGAAAACCCCACGTCATATACTATTAGTAATGAGATTTCAGAAGTAATAATTCATAGCACTCCGGTTTTAGAGCCAAACAGAGTAACAGGAATGATAATGCCAATTGCTTTTCAGTTAAAAAAATATTTAGAATCCGAAAACGTTTTTGATTTCATTGCATGTCATATGAAAAAATTGGAAGAAACCCATTTAACTACTGGCTATTTGTATAATTTGATAAATGCCCAAAGTTGGAAAGAAAAAACTCAAAAATATCAGGGAGAGATAGTGCTACCGTTGCTTTTATATTTAGATGATTTTTCCATTGCCAATCCGTTAGGATCTCATACCGCAGAACAAAACATTTGCGGCATTTATTATTCGATTGCAACTATTCCTAACCTACTTCTAAGCTAAAAAATATTTTTGTTGCTGGTTTTTTTAAAGCTAGGGATATTCAAAACCTTGGTACACAAGTTTATTTAAAACCTTTCATTACCGAGATTCAGAGACTAGAAGACAATGGTATCGATATAACAGTAAAAAAACAATCATATCATATTCGCTTTATACTAGCTTTTGTAAAAGGCGACAATGCTGGTCTTAATAAAGTACTAGGATTTTCAAAGAGTTTTAATGCAATGCATTATTGTAGATCTTGCAAAAGAACAAAGACCCAAATGCAGAGTGATAACTATGAATATTCAAATTATCTTAGAAATAAAAAAAATTATGAAGAAGATTTACTAAAGAATGAAGAAAAAGAATCTGGTATCCGCGAAAATTGTGTATTTAATTCTATAGAATCATTTCATGTTACGCAAAATGTATATTATGATATCATGCACGACTTGCTAGAAGGAGTTTGCAGATATGATTTGTCATATATTCTCTTAAACTTAATAGAAACTAAAAAATACTTTTCAATTGAAACTTTCAACTACAGAAAGCAAATGTTTAATTATGGCGAGACTGAATTTAGTAATGTATCCACACCTTTGCAAATTTCCTCGCTAAAAAATATTTCATTTAAATTTAGTGCCAGTGAAATGTTGACCTTCGTTCATTTTCTTCCCCTTATTATCGGTGATTTAATTCCAGTAGCTGACGACTCATGGAATTTGTTTATAACACTGGTAAAAATAATCGATATAATTTTATTGCCCGCTTTATCATCCAAAGAAATTGATACACTTGCAAATTTAATATCAGAACATAATAATTTATACCAAACACTTTCCGGACAATTCTTGAAACCGAAATTTCATTTTCTTGTGCATTACCCTGCAGCTATTCGAAGTTGCGGTCCTTTGAAAAATATATGGTGCATGAGATTTGAATCAATGCATAAAATTTTCAAAGATTATTGTAGGGGAAAGTGGGGAATTGTGGAACGGGGGGAATTGTGGAACAGCGCTGTCATTTGCGCATGTGTCAACGGAGACAGATCAAAACAGCTGATTTTGTGTCATCTCGGTCAGAGCTCATTTTTCTAGTAGCAAACATTCAGTGTATCGGTATATATCTGTCCCTGTGGCCGTGACTGGGAAATCAAGTTTCCCAACGTGTTTTTTCGCTCCTGTGTTTGCCCGTGTTTTGGAAGTGCTGTTGCAAACCCACTCAGGTAAATATGCTTTTTTTTATCCTTGAACTTTCGCCCTTCGATACACAAAAGTCATTTTGGATGAAAAGTCTTTCAGTCGTTTGCACACCGCTATATTGCAAAACATAGCTCGTGGGGAATTATGGAACACTTTTAGTGGGGAATTGTGGAACACTCAATATCAGTGTTTCGCGATACGTTAAATTGTATTTTATTTGGTGTTTTTGAATTCTCGTCGTTTTTCAGGCATCATGCCGCGTTATTACGCCAAAAAAGTTGACAAAGTCAGTTATGCCGCCGTTTTGGAGGGAATCAAGCAGATTTTGCTACATAACAACTCCATTCGCGCAGTCGCTCGATCGTGCAATTTACCGTTTACAACTCTTGCACGATACGTCAGGAAAATCAAAGCAGCCGATATTGACGTCTCAACCTCTAACGACGATGTTATCATCGCATTCATCAAATCAATCACCGTTCCGGGTCCAAAGACGGTAAGTTTTTGTACGCAAGTTCTTTTGAACGATAAGATAGTTCGGAGATATTTTTTCCTGACCTTTTTTCGAAGATATTTTTTTGGGAGGTAGATAAGGATTGACGAGGGAGATAAGAACGATTAGTAAGATAAAATCTTACAGATATTATTTTATTTTTGTTTCAGATTTTCAGTCCCGACCAAGAACAGATGCTCATGAAATATGTTTTGAAAGCGAGTGATGTTTACTACGGGCTAAGTATCTCGGAACTGAAGACACTGGCATTCCAATTCGCCAAATCCATCAAATGCAACTATCCTCATTCATGGAATGAAAATTCTCAAGCGAGCAAAGACTGGTACTATTCATTTATGAGCAGAAATCCGCAATTATCTGTGAGAACACCGGAACAGATAAGTCAAAACCGTGCGAAAGCTTTTTGCAAGGAGAACGTCGATGCATTTTTTGAAAATTATCGTTCCGTTCTTAATTCAACTATCTTCGAAGCCCATAGAATATGGAATATGGACGAAACCGGTCTGCCAACTGTTCCGACGAAAGCAGTGAAAATTGTTGCCAGAAAAGGGCGGAAACGGATCGGTAGCTCTACCTCTGCAGAAAGAGGAACGAATGTGTCAATGGCGTTAGCTGTCAGCGCAACTGGAACATCAATTCCACCTTTCTTCATTTTTCCAAGAAAACAAATGAAAGCGGTTTTCATGACACACGCGTCACACGGTGCGAATGCAGTAGCCAATGGCAGCGGATGGATGACATCAGAAGTCTTCAAAAACTACATGGAACAATTTATCAAATATTCAGGGGCGCAGGCCGGTTCACCAACGCTTCTACTTCTAGACAACCACACGTCGCATCTGTCGATTGACGTCATTGAGATGGCCATTGCTCACGACATTACAATGTTGTCATTTTCACCTCATTGCACTCATAGAATGCAACCACTCGACATTTCTGTGTTTGGTCCTTTAAAAACAATGTACGCGAAACAGCACGATGATTGGAAACGAGCCAACATGAATGTTATTTTCGACCTACATCACGTGCCGCTGATCCTCGAAAAATGTCTTGATGTTGCCGTTACGCCGAAGAACATAAAGGCGGGTTTCAAGGCATCCGGTATTTTTCCATTTGACGCAAATGTTTTCACCGATGTAGACTTCGTTGCATCTCAACTCAGCAGCGAAAATCAGTCCGATGACCATGAAAATGAGGAAGAAGACGACCAACGCCGCATCATAATAACAGCCGCTGATGTCTCTGTTGCGCATGAAGAAGTCACAATGCGTGAATCGTCGACAGTGGCCAGCACCTCCGGTATCAGTTC